>OZ034800.1:24420818-25020818 GCA_964028335.1 Altica lythri | reverse complement strand
CAACTTGAAATTTGTCATTTTTGACATTGTTCATGGTGACACTTTTCATTTTTGACATTTAGGATTGTGACATTTGTCATTTGACATTTTTAACATTTGCCATCTTGAAATTTGTCATTTTTGACATTTAGCATTGTGACATTTGTCATTTGACATCTTTGATATTTGCCATCTTGAAATTTGTCATTTTTGACATTTTTCATGGTGACACTTTTCATTTTTGACATTTAGCATTGTGACATTTGTCATATTCGACATCTTTGACATTTGCCATCTTGAAATTTGTGATTTTTAATATTTTTCATGGTGACACTTTTCATTTTTGACATTTAGCATTGTGACGTTTGTCTTTTGACATCTTTGACATTTGCCATCTTGAAATTTGTCATTTTTGACATTTAGCATTGTGACATTTGTCATTTGACATCTTTGATATTTGCCATCTTGAAATTTGTCATTTTTGACATTTTTCATGGTGACACTTTTCATTTTTGACATTTAGCATTGTGACATTTGTCATTTAACATCTTTGACATTTGCCATCTTGAAATTTGTCATTTTTGACATTTAGCATTGTTACATTTGTCATATTCGACATCTTTGACATTTTCCATCTTGAAATTTGTGATTTTTGACATTTTTCATGGTGACACTTTTCATTTTTGACATTTAGGATTGTGACATTTGTCATTTGACATCTTTGACATTTGCCATCTTGAAATTTGTCATTATTGACATTTTTCATGGGGACACTTTTCATTTTTGACATTTAGCATTGTGACATTTGACATTTGACATCTTTGGCATTTGCCATCTTGAAATTTGTCATTTTTGACATTTTTCATGGTGACACTTTTCATTTTTGACATTTAGCATTGTGACATTTGTCATTTGACATCTTTGACATTTGCCATCTTGAAATTTGTCATTTTTGACATTTTTCACGGTGTCACTTTTCATTTTTGACATTTAGCATTGTGACATTTGTCATTTGACATCTTAGACATTTGCCATCTTGAAATTTGTTATTTTTGACACTTTCCATTTTTGACATTTAGAATTGTGACATTTGTCATTTGACATCTTTGACATTTGCCATCTTAAAATTTGTCATTTTTGACATTTTTCATGGTGACACTTATCATTTTTGACATTTAGCATTGTGACATTTGTCAGTTTTGACATTTGCCAACTTGAAATTTGTCATTTTTGACATATTTTATGGTGACACTTTTCATTTTTGACATTTAGCATTGTGACATTTGTCATTTGACATCTTTGACATTTGCCATCTTGAAATTTGTTATTTTTGACATTTTTCATGGTGACACTTTTCATTTTTGACATTTAGCATTGTGACATTTGTCATTTGACATCTTTGACATTTGCCATCTTGAAATTTGTCATTTTTGACATTTTTCATGGTGACACTTTTCATTTTTGACATTTAGCATTGTGACATTTGTCATTTGACATCTTTGACATTTGCCATCTTGAAATTTGTCATTTTTGACATTTAGCATTGTGACATTTGTCATTTGACATCTTTGATATTTGCCATCTTGAAATTTGTCATTTTTGACATTTTTCTTGGTGACACTTTTCATTTTTGACATTAAGCATTGTGACATTTGTCATTTGACATCTTTGACATTTGCCATCTTAAAATTTGTCATTTTTGACATTTTTCATGGTGACACTTTTCATTTTTGACATTTAGCATTGTGACATTTGTCATATTCGACATCTTTGACATTTGCCATCTTGAAATTTGTTATTTTTGACATTTTTCATGGTGACACTTTTCATTTTTGACATTTAGCATTGTGACATTTGTCATTTGACATCTTTGACATTTGCCATCTTGAAATTTTTCATTTTTGACACTTTTCATTTTTGACATTTAGCATTGTGACATATGTCATTTGACATCTTTGACATTTGCCAACTTGAAATTTGTCATTTTTGACATTTTTCATGGTGACACTTTTCATTTTTGACATTTAGCATTGTGACATTTGTCATTTGACATCTTTGACATTTGCCATCTTGAAATTTGTCATTTTTGACATTTTTTATGGTGACACTTTTCATTTTTGACATTTAGCATTGTGACATTTGTCATTTGACATCTTTGACATTTGCCATCTTGAAATTTGTCATTTTTGACATTTTTCATGGTGACACTTTTCATTTTTGACATTTAGCATTGTGACATTTGTCATTTGACATCTTTGACATTTGCCATCTTGAAATTTGTCATTTTTGACATTTAGCATTGTGACATTCGTCATTTGACATCTTGGACATTTGCATCTTGAAATTTGTCATTTTTGACATTTTTTATGGTGACACTTTTCATTTTTGACATTTAGCATTGTGACATTTGTCATTTGACATCTTTGACATTTGCCATCTTGAAATTTGTCATTTTTGACATTTTTCATGGTGACACTTATCATTTTTGACATTTAGCATTGTGACATTTGTCAGTTTTGACATTTGCCATCTTAGAATTTGTCATTTTTGACATATTTTATGGTGACACTTTTCATTTTTGACATTTAGCATTGTGACATTTGTCATTTGACATCTTTGACATTTGCCATCTTGAAATTTGTCATTTTTGACATTTAGCATTGTGACATTTGTCATTTGACATCTTGGACATTTGCATCTTGAAATTTGTCATTTTTGACATTTTTTATGGTGACACTTTTCATTTTTGACATTTAGCATTGTGACATTTGTCATTTGACATCTTTGACATTTGCCATCTTGAAATTTGTCATTTTTGACATTTAGCATTGTGACATTCGTCATTTGACATCTTGGACATTTGCATCTTGAAATTTGTCATTTTTGACATTTTTCATGGTGACACTTATCATTTTTGACATTTAGCATTGTGACATTTGTCAGTTTTGACATTTGCCATCTTAAAATTTGTCATTTTTGACATATTTTATGGTGACACTTTTCATTTTTGACATTTAGCATTGTGACATTTGTCATTTGACATCTTTGACAGTTGCCATCTTGAAATTTGTCATTTTTGACATTTTTCTTGGTGACACTTTTCATTTTTGACATTTAGCATTGTGACATTTGTCATTTGACATCTTTGACATTTGCCATCTTAAAATTTGTCATTTTTGACATATTTTATGGTGACACTTTTCATTTTTGACATTTAGCATTGTGACATTTGTCATTTGACATCTTTGACATTTGCCAACTTGAAATTTGTCATTTTTGACATTTTTCATGGTGACACTTTTCATTTTTGACATTTAGCATTGTGACATTTGTCATTTGACATCTTTGACATTTGCCATCTTGAAATTTGTCATTTTTGACATTTTTTATGGTGACACTTTTCATTTTTGACATTTAGCATTGTGACATTTGCATTTGACATCTTTGACATTTGCCATCTTGAAATTTGTCATTTTTGACATTTTTCATGGTGACACTTTTCATTTTTGACATTTAGCATTGTGACATTTGTCATTTGACATCTTTGACATTTGCCATCTTGAAATTTGACATTTTTGACATTTAGCATTGTGACATTCGTCATTTGACATCTTGGACATTTGCATCTTGAAATTTGTCATTTTTGACATTTTTCATGGTGACGCTTATCATTTTTGACATTTAGCATTGTGACATTTGTCAGTTTTGACATTTGCCATCTTAAAATTTGTCATTTTTGACATATTTTATGGTGACACTTTTCATTTTTGACATTTAGCATTGTGACATTTGTCATTTGACATCTTTGACATTTGCCATTTTGAAATTTGTCATTTTTGACATTTTTCATGGTGACACTTATCATTTTTGACATTTAGCATTGTGACATTTGTCAGTTTTGACATTTGCCATCTTCAAATTTGTCATTTTTGACATATTTTATGGTGACACTTTTCATTTTTGACATTTAGCATTGTGACATTTGTCATTTGACATCTTTGACATTTGCCATCTTGAAATTTGTTATTTTTGACATTTTTCATGGTGACACTTTTCATTTTTGACATTTAGCATTGTGACATTTGTCATTTGACATCTTTGACATTTGCCATCTTGAAATTTGTCATTTTTGACATTTTTCATGGTGACACTTTTCATTTTTGACATTTAGCATTGTGACATTTGTCATTTGACATCTTTGACATTTGCCATCTTGAAATTTGTCATTTTTGACATTTAGCATTGTGACATTTGTCATTTGATATCTTTGATATTTGCAATCTTGAAATTTGTCATTTTTGACATTTTTCATGGTGACACTTTTCATTTTTGACATTTAGCATTGTGACATTTGTCATATTCGACATCTTTGACATTTGCCATCTTGAAATTTGTGATTTTTGACATTTTTCATGGTGACACTTTTCATTTTTGACATTTAGCATTGTGACATTTGTCATTTGACATCTTGGACATTTGCATCTTGAAATTTGTCATTTTTGACATTTTTCATGGTGACACTTATCATTTTTGACATTTAGCATTGTGACATTTGTCAGTTTTGACATTTGCCATCTTGAAATTTGTCATTTTTGACATTTAGCATTGTGACATTTGTCATTTGACATCTTCGACATTTGCATCTTGAAATTTGTCATTTTTGACATTTTTCATGGTGACACTTATCATTTTTGACATTTAGCATTGTGACATTTGTCATTTGACATCTTTGACATTTGCCATCTTGAAATTTGTCATTTTTGACATTTTTTATGGTGACACTTTTCATTTTTGACATTTAGCATTGTGACATTTGTCATTTGACATCTTTGACATTTGCCATCTTAAAATTTGTCATTTTTGACATTTTTCATGGTGACACTTTTCATTTTTGACATTTAGCATTGTGACATTTGTCATTTGACATCTTTGACATTTGCCATCTTGAAATTTGTCATTTTTGACATTTTTCATGGTGACACTTTTCATTTTTGACATTTAGCATTGTGACATTTGTCATTTGACATCTTTGACATTTGCCATCTTGAAATTTGTCATTTTTGACATTTAGCATTGTGACATTTGTCATTTGACATCTTTGATATTTGCCATCTTGAAATTTGTCATTTTTGACATTTTTCTTGGTGACACTTTTCATTTTTGACATTTAGCATTGTGACATTTGTCATTTGACATCTTTGACATTTGCCATCTTGAAATTTGTCATTTTTGACATTTTTCATGGTGACACTTTTCATTTTTGACATTTAGCATTGTGACATTTGTCATATTCGACATCTTTGACATTTGCCATCTTGAAATTTGTCATTTTTGACATTTTTCATGGTGACACTTTTCATTTTTGACATTTAGCATTGTGACATTTGTCATTTGACATCTTTGACATTTGCCATCTTGAAATTTGTCATTTTTGACATTTAGCATTGTGACATTTGTCATTTGACATCTTTGATATTTGCCATCTTGAAATTTGTCATTTTTGACATTTTTCATGGTGACACTTTTCATTTTTGACATTTAGCATTGTGACATTTGTCATTTGACATCTTTGACATTTGCCATCTTGAAATTTGTTATTTTTGACATTTTTCATGGTGACACTTTTCATTTTTGACATTTAGCATTGTGACATTTGTCATTTGACATCTTTCACATTTGCCATCTTGAAATTTGTCATTTTTGATATTTTTTATGGTGAAACTTTTCATTTTTGACATTTAGCATTGTGACATTTGTCATTTGACATCTTTGACATTTGCCATCTTGAAATTTGTCATTTTTGACATTTTTCATGGTGACACTTTTTCTTTAGCATTGTGACATTTGTCATATTCGACATCTTTGACATTTGCCATCTTGAAATTTGTCATTTTTGACATTTTTCATGGTGACACTTTTCATTTTTGACATTTAGCATTGTGACATTTGTCATATTCGACATCTTTGACATTTGCCATCTTGAAATTTGTTATTTTTGACATTTTTCATGGTGACACTTTTCATTTTTGACATTTAGCATTGTGACATTTGTCATTTGACATCTTTGACATTTGCCATCTTGAAATTTTTCATTTTTGACACTTTTCATTTTTGACTTTTAGCATTGTGACATATGTCATTTGACATCTTTGACATTTGCCAACTTGAAATTTGTCATTTTTGACATTTTTCATGGTGACACTTTTCATTTTTGACATTTAGCATTGAGACATTTGTCATTTGACATCTTTGACATTTGCCATCTTGAAATTTGTCATTTTTGACATTTTTTATGGTAACACTTTTCATTTTTGACATTTAGCATTGTGACATTTGTCATTTGACATCTTTGACATTTGCCATCTTGAAATTTGTCATTTTTGACATTTTTCATGGTGACACTTTTCATTTTTGACATTTAGCATTGTGACATTTGTCATTTGACATCTTTGACATTTGCCATCTTGAAATTTGTCATTTTTGACATTTAGCATTGTGACATTCGTCATTTGACATCTTGGACATTTGCCATCTTGAAATTTGTCATTTTTGACATTTTTCATGGTGACACTTATCATTTTTGACATTTAGCATTGTGACATTTGTCAGTTTTGACATTTGCCATCTTGAAATTTGTCATTTTTGACATTTAGCATTGTGACATTTGTCATTTGACATCTTTGACATTTGCCATCTTGAAATTTGTTATTTTTGACATTTTTCATGGTGACACTTTTCATTTTTGACATTTAGCATTGTGACATTTATTATTTGACATCTTTGACATTTGCCATCTTGAAATTTGTCATTTTTGACATTTTTCATGGTGACACTTTTCATTTTTGACATTTAGCATTGTGACATTTGTCATTTGACATCTTTGACATTTGCCATCTTGAAATTTGTTATTTTTGACATTTTTTATGGTGACACTTTTCATTTTTGACATTTAGCATTGTGACATTTGTCATTTGACATCTTTGACATTTGCTATCTTGAAATTTGTCATTTTTGACATTTTTCATGGTGACACTTTCCATTTTTGACATTTAGCATTGTGACATTTGTCATTTGACCTTTTTAACATTTGCCATCTTGAAATTTGTCATTTTTGACATTTAGCATTGTGACATTTGTCATTTGACATCTTTGACATTTGCCATCTTGAAATTTGTCATTTTTGACATTTTTCATGGTGACACTTTTTATTTGACATCTTTGATATTTGCCATCTTGAAATTTGTCATTTTTGACATTTTTCATGGTGAAACTTTTCATTTTTGACATTTAGCATTGTGACATTTGTCATTTGACATCTTTGACATTTGCCATCTTGAAATTTGTCATTTTTGACATTTTTCATGGTGACACTTTTCCTTTAGCATTGTGACATTTGTCATATTCGACATCTTTGACATTTGCCATCTTGAAATTTGTCATTTTTGACATTTTTCATGGTGACACTTTTCATTTTTGACATTTAGCATTGTGACATTTGTCATATTCGACATCTTTGACATTTGCCATCTTGAAATTTGTTATTTTTGACATTTTTCATGGTGACACTTTTCATTTTTGACATTTAGCATTGTGACATTTGACATCTTTGACATTTGCCATCTTGAAATTTGTCATTTTTGACATTTAGCATTGTGACATTTGTCATTTGACATCTTTGATATTTGCCATCTTGAAATTTGTCATTTTTGACATTTTTCATGGTGACACTTTTCATTTTTGACATTTAGCATTGTGACATTTGACATCTTTGACATTTGCCATCTTGAAATTTGTCATTTTTGACATTTTTCATGGTGACACTTTTCATTTTTGACATTTAGCATTGTGACATTTGTCATTTGACATCTTTGACATTTGCCATCTTGAAATTTGTTATTTTTGACATTTTTCATGGTGACACTTTTCATTTTTGACATTTAGCATAGTGAAATTTGTCATTTGACATCTTTTACATTTGCCATCTTGAAATTTGTCATTTTTGACATTTTTTATGGTGAAACTTTTCATTTTTGACATTTAGCATTGTGACATTTGTCATTTGACATCTTTGACATTTGCCATCTTGAAATTTGTCATTTTTGACATTTTTCATGGTGACACTTTTCCTTTAGCATTGTGACATTTGTCATATTCGACATCTTTGACATTTGCCATCTTGAAATTTGTCATTTTTGACATTTTTCATGGTGACACTTTTCATTTTTGACATTTAGCATTGTGACATTTGTCATATTCGACATCTTTGACATTTGCCATCTTGAAATTTGTTATTTTTGACATTTTTCATGGTGACACTTTTCATTTTTGACATTTAGCATTGTGACATTTGTCATTTGACATCTTTGACATTTGCCATCTTGAAATTTTTCATTTTTGACACTTTTCATTTTTGACATTTAGCATTGTGACATATGTCATTTGACATCTTTGACATTTGCCAACTTGAAATTTGTCATTTTTGACATTTTTCATGGTGACACTTTTCATTTTTGACATTTAGCATTGTGACATTTGTCATTTGACATCTTTGACATTTGCCATCTTGAAATTTGTCATTTTTGACATTTTTTATGGTGACACTTTTCATTTTTGACATTTAGCATTGTGACATTTGTCATTTGACATCTTTGACATTTGCCATCTTGAAATTTGTCATTTTTGACATTTTTCATGGTGACACTTTTCATTTTTGACATTTAGCATTGTGACATTTGTCATTTGACATCTTTGACATTTGCCATCTTGAAATTTGTCATTTTTGACATGTAGCATTGTGACATTCGTCATTTGACATCTTGGACATTTGCCATCTTGAAATTTGTCATTTTTGACATTTTTCATGGTGACACTTATCATTTTTGACATTTAGCATTGTGACATTTGTCAGTTTTGACATTTGCCATCTTGAAATTTGTCATTTTTGACATTTAGCATTGTGACATTTGTCATTTGACATCTTTGACATTTGCCATCTTGAAATTTGTTATTTTTGACATTTTTCATGGTGACACTTTTCATTTTTGACATTTAGCATTGTGACATTTATTATTTGACATCTTTGATATTTGCCATCTTGAAATTTGTCATTTTTGACATTTTTCATGGTGACACTTTTCATTTTTGACATTTAGCATTGTGACATTTGTCATTTGACATCTTTGACATTTGCCATCTTGAAATTTGTTATTTTTGACATTTTTCATGGTGACACTTTTCATTTTTGACATTTAGCATTGTGACATTTGTCATTTGACATCTTTGACATTTGCTATCTTGAAATTTGTCATTTTTGACATTTTTCATGGTGACACTTTCCATTTTTGACATTTAGCATTGTGACATTTGTCATTTGACCTTTTTAACATTTGCCATCTTAAAATTTGTCATTTTTGACATTTAGCATTGTGACATTTGTCATTTGACATCTTTGATATTTGCCATCTTGAAATTTGTCATTTTTGACATTTTTCATGGTGACACTTTTCATTTTTGACATTTAGCATTGTGACATTTGTCATATTCGACATCTTTGACATTTGCCATCTTGAAATTTGTGATTTTTGACATTTTTCATGGTGACACTTTTCATTTTTGACATTTAGCATTGTGACATTTGTCATTTGACATCTTTGACATTTACCATCTTAAAATTTGTCATTTTTGACATTTAGCATTGTGACATTTGTCATTTGACATCTTTGATATTTGCCATCTTGAAATTTGTCATTTTTGACATTTTTCATGGTGACACTTTGCATTTTTGACATTTAGCATTGTGACATTTGTCATTTAACATCTTTGACATTTGCCATCTTGAAATTTGTCATTTTTGACATTTTTCATGGTAACACTTTTCATTTTTGACATTTAGCATTGTGACATTTGTTATATTCGACATCTTTGACATTTGCCATCTTGAAATTTGTGATTTTTGACATTTTTCATGGTGACACTTTTCATTTTTGACATTTAGCATTGTGACATTTGTCATTTGACATCTTTGACATTTGCCATCTTGAAATTTGTCATTATTGACATTTTTCATGGAGACACTTTTCATTTTTGACATTTAGCATTGTGACATTTGTCATTTGACATCTTTGACATTTGCCATCTTGAAATTTGTCATTGTTGACATTTTTCACGGTGTCACTTTTCATTTTTGACATTAAGCATTGTGACATTTGTCATTTGACATCTTAGACATTTGCCATCTTGAAATTTGTCATTTTTGACACTTTCCATTTTTGACATTTAGCATTGTGACATTTGTCATTTGACATCTTTGACATTTGCCATCTTGAAATTTGTCATTTTTGACATTTTTCATGGTGCCACTTATCATTTTTGACACTTAGCATTGTGACATTTGTCAGTTTTGACATTTGCCATCTTGAAATTTGTCATTTTTGACATATTTTATGGTGACACTTTTCATTTTTGACATTTAGCATTGTGACATTTGTCATTTGACATCTTTGACATTTGCCATCTTGAAATTTGTTATTTTTGACATTTTTCATGGTGACACTTTTCATTTTTGACATTTAGCATTGTGACATTTGTCATTTGACATCTTTGACATTTGCCATCTTGAAATTTGTCATTTTTGACATTTTTCATGGTGACACTTTTTATTTTTGACATTTAGCATTGTGACATTTGTCATTTGACATCTTTGACATTTGCCATCTTGAAATTTGTCATTTTTGACATTTTTCATGGTGACACTTTTTATTTTTGACATTTAGCATTGTGACATTTGTCATTTGACATCTTTGACATTTGCCATCTTGAAATTTGTCATTTTTGACATTTAGCATTGTGACATTTGTCATTTGACATCTTTGATATTTGCCATCTTGAAATTTGTCATTTTTGACATTTTTCTTGGTGACACTTTTCATTTTTGACATTTAGCATTGTGACATTTGTCATTTGACATCTTTGACATTTGCCATCTTGAAATTTGTCATTTTTGACATTTTTCATGGTGACACTTTTCATTTTTGACATTTAGCATTGTAACATTTGTCATATTCGACATCTTTGACATTTGCCATCTTGAAATTTGTTATTTTTGACATTTTTCATGGTGACACTTTTCATTTTTAACATTTAGCATTGTGACATTTGTCATTTGACATCTTTGACATTTGCTATCTTGAAATTTGTCATTTTTGACATTTTTCATGGTGACACTTTTCATTTTTGACATTTAGCATTGTGACATTTGTCATTTGACATCTTTGACATTTGCCATCTTGAAATTTGTCATTTTTGACATTTTTCATGGTGACACTTTTCATTTTTGACATTTAGCATTGTGACATTTGTCATTTGACATCTTTGACATTTGCCATCTCGAAATTTGTCATTTTTGACATTTAGCATTGTGACATTTGTCATTTGACATCTTTGATATTTGGCATCTTGAAATTTGTCATTTTTGATATTTTTCTTGGTGACACTTTTCATTTTTGACATTTAGCATTGTGACATTTGTCATTTGACATCTTTGACATTTGCCATCTTGAAATTTGTCATTTTTGACATTTTTCATGGTGACACTTTTCATTTTTGACATTTAGCATTGTGACATTTGTCATATTCGACATCTTTGACATTTGCCATCTTGAAATTTGTTATTTTTGACATTTTTCATGGTGACACTTTTCATTTTTGACATTTAGCATTGTGACATTTGTCATTTGACATCTTTGACATTTGCCATCTTGAAATTTTTCATTTTTGACACTTTTCATTTTTGACATTTAGCATTGTGACATATGTCATTTGACATCTTTGACATTTGCCAACTTGAAATTTGTCATTTTTGACATTTTTCATGGTGACACTTTTCATTTTTGACATTTAGCATTGTGACATTTGTCATTTGACATCTTTGACATTTGCCATCTTGAAATTTGTCATTTTTGACATTTTTTATGGTGACACTTTTCATTTTTGACATTTAGCATTGTGACATTTGTCATTTGACATCTTTGACATTTGCCATCTTAAAATTTGTCATTTTTGACATTTTTCATGGTGACACTTTTCATTTTTGACATTTAGCATTGTGACATTTGTCATTTGACATCTTTGACATTTGCCATCTTGAAATTTGTCATTTTTGACATTTAGCATTGTGACATTTGTCATTTGACATCTTGGACATTTGCATCTTAAAATTTGTCATTTTTGACATTTTTCATGGTGACACTTATCATTTTTGACATTTAGCATTGTGACATTTGTCAGTTTTGACATTTGCCATCTTGAAATTTGTCATTTTTGACATATTTTATGGTGACACTTTTCATTTTTGACATTTAGCATTGTGACATTTGTCATTTGACATCTTTGACATTTGCCATCTTGAAATTTGTCATTTTTGACATTTAGCATTGTGACATTTGTCATTTGACATCTTGGACATTTGCATCTTGAAATTTGTCATTTTTAACATTTTTCATGGTGACACTTATCATTTTTGACATTTAGCATTGTGACATTTGTCAGTTTTGACATTTGCCATCTTGAAATTTGTCATTTTTGACATATTTTATGGTGACACTTTTCATTTTTGACATTTAGCATTGTGACATTTGTCATTTGACATCTTTGACATTTGCCATCTTAAAATTTGTTATTTTTGACATTTTTCATGGTGACACTTTTTATTTTTGACATTTAGCATTGTGACATTTGTCATTTGACATCTTTGACATTTGCCATCTTGAAATTTGTCATTTTTGACATTTTTCATGGTGACACTTTTTATTTTTGACATTTAGCATTGTGACATTTGTCATTTGACATCTTTGACATTTGCCATCTTGAAATTTGTCATTTTTGACATTTTTCATGGTGACACTTTTCATTTTTGACATTTAGCATTGTGACATTTGTCATTTGACATCTTTGACATTTGCCATCTTGAAATTTGTCATTTTTGACATTTAGCACTGTGACATTTGTCATTTGACATCTTTGATATTTGGCATCTTGAAATTTGTCATTTTTGACATTTTTCTTGGTGACACTTTTCATTTTTGACATTTAGCATTGTGACATTTGTCATTCGACATCTTTGACACTTGCCATCTTAAAATTTGTTATTTTTGACATTTTTCATGGTGACACTTTTCATTTTTGACATTTAGCATTGTGACATTTGTCATTTGACATCTTTGACATTTGCCATCTTGAAATTTTTCATTTTTGACACTTTTCATTTTTGACATTTAGCATTGTGACATATGTCATTTGACATCTTTGACATTTGCCAACTTGAAATTTGTCATTTTTGACATTTTTCATGGTGACACTTTTCATTTTTGACATTTAGCATTGTGACATTTGTCATTTGACATCTTTGACATTTGCCATCTTGAAATTTGTCATTTTTGACATTTTTTATGGTGACACTTTTCATTTTTGACATTTAGCATTGTGACATTTGTCAGTTGACATCTTTGACATTTGCCATCTTGAAATTTGTCATTTTTGACATTTTTCATGGTGACACTTTTCATTTTTGACATTTAGCATTGTGACATTTGTCATTTGACATCTTTGACATTTGCCATCTTGAAATTTGTCATTTTTGACATTTAGCATTGTGACATTCGTCATTTGACATCTTGGACATTTGCCATCTTGAAATTTGTCATTTTTGACATTTTTCATGGTGACACTTATCATTTTTGACATTTAGCATTGTGACATTTGTCAGTTTTGACATTTGCCATCTTGAAATTTGTCATTTTTGACATTTTTCATGGTGACACTTTTCATTTTTGACATTTAGCATTGTGACATTTGTCATTTGACATCTTTGACATTTGCCATCTTGAAATTTGTTATTTTTGACATTTTTTATGGTGACACTTTTTATTTTTGACATTTAGCATTGTGACATTTATTATTTGACATCTTTGACATTTGCCATCTTGAAATTTGTCATTTTTGACATTTTTCATGGTGACACTTTTCATTTTTGACATTTAGCATTGTGACATTTGTCATTTGACATCTTTGACATTTGCCATCTTGAAATTTGTTATTTTTGACATTTTTCATGGTGACACTTTTCATTTTTGACATTTAGCATTGTGACATTTGTCATTTGACATCTTTGACATTTGCCATCTTGAAATTTGTCATTTTTGACATTTTTCATGGTGACACTTTTCATTTTTGACATTTAGCATTGTGACATTTGTCATTTGACATCTTTGACATTTGCCATCTTGAAATTTGTTATTTTTGACAGTTTTTATGGTGACACTTTTTATTTTTGACATTTAGCATTGTGACATTTATTATTTGACATCTTTGACATTTGCCATCTTGAAATTTGTCATTTTTGACATTTTTCATGGTGACACTTTTCATTTTTGACATTTAGCATTGTGACATTTGTCATTTGACATCTTTGACATTTGCCATCTTGAAATTTGTTATTTTTGACATTTTTCATGGTGACACTTTTCATTTTTGACATTTAGCATTGTGACATTTGTCATTTGACATCTTTGACATTTGCCAACTTGAAATTTGTCATTTTTGACATTTTTCATGGTGACACTTTTCATTTTTGACATTTAGCATTGTGACATTTGTCATTTGACATCTTTGACATTTGCCATCTTGAAATTTGTCATTTTTGACATTTTTTATGGTGACGTTTTTCATTTTTGACATTTAGCATTGTGACATTTGTCAGTTGACATCTTTGACATTTGCCATCTTGAAATTTGTCATTTTTGACATTTTTCATGGTGACACTTTTCATTTTTGACATTTAGCATTGTGACATTTGTCATATTCGACATCTTTGACATTTGCCATCTTGAAATTTGTGATTTTTGACATTTTTCATGGTGACACTTTTTATTTTTGACATTTAGCATTGTGACATTTGTCATTTGACATCTTGGACATTTGCCATCTTGAAATTTGTCATTTTTGACATTTAGCATTGTGACATTTGTCATTTGACATCTTTGATATTTGCCATCTTGAAATTTGTCATTTTTGACATTTTTCATGGTGACACTTTTCATTTTTGACATTTAGCATTGTGACATTTGTCATTTAACATCTTTGACATTTGCCATCTTGAAATTGGTCATTTTTGACATTTTTCATGGTGACACTTTTCATTTTTGACATTTAGCATTGTGACATTTGTCATTTGACATCTTTGACATTTGCCATCTTGAAATTTGTCATTATTGACATTTTTCATGGGGACACTTTTCATTTTTGACATTTAGCATTGTGACATTTGACATTTGACATCTTTGGCATTTGCCATCTTGAAATTTGTCATTTTTGACATTTTTCATGGTGACACTTTTCATTTTTGACATTAAGCATTGTGACATTTGTCATTTGACATCTTTGACATTTGCCATCTTGAAATTTGTCATTTTTGACATTTTTCACAGTGTCACTTTTCATTTTTGACAGTTAGCATTGTGACATTTGTCATTTGACATCTTAGACATTTGCCATCTTGAAATTTGTCATTTTTGACACTTTCCATTTTTGACATTTAGAATTGTGACATTTGTCATTTGACATCTTTGACATTTGCCATCTTGAAATTTGTCATTTTTGACATTTTTCATGGTGACACTTATCATTTTTGACATTTAGCATTGTGACATTTGTCAGTTTTGACATTTGCCAACTTGAAATTTGTCATTTTTGACATATTTTATGGTGACACTTTTCATTTTTGACATTTAGCATTGTGACATTTGTCATTTGACATCTTTGACATTTGCCATCTTGAAATTTGTTATTTTTGACATTTTTCATGGTGACACTTTTCATTTTTGACATTTAGCATTGTGACATTTGTCATTTGACATCTTTGACATTTGCCATCTTGAAATTTGTCATTTTTGACATTTTTCATGGTGACACTTTTTATTTTTGACATTTAGCATTGTGACATTTGTCATTTGACATCTTTGACATTTGCCATCTTGAAATTTGTCATTTTTGACATTTTTCATGGTGACACTTTTCATTTTTGACATTTAGCATTGTGACATTTGTCATTTGACATCTTTGACATTTGCCATCTTGAAATTTGTCATTTTTGACATTTAGCATTGTGACATTTGTCATTTGACATCTTTGATATTTGCCATCTTGAAATTTGTCATTTTTGACATTTTTCTTGGTGACACTTTTCATTTTTGACATTTAGCATTGTGACATTTGTCATTTGACATCTTTGACATTTGCCATCTTGAAATTTGTCATTTTTGACATTTTTCATGGTGACACTTTTCATTTTTGACATTTAGCATTGTGACATTTGTCATATTCGACATCTTTGACATTTGCCATCTTGAAATTTGTTATTTTTGACATTTTTCATGATGACACTTTTCATTTTTGACATTTAGCATTGTGACATTTGTCATTTGACATCTTTGACATTTGCCATCTTGAAATTTTTCATTTTTGACACTTTTCATTTTTGACATTTAGCATTGTGACATATGTCATTTGACATCTTTGACATTTGCCAACTTGAAATTTGTCATTTTTGACATTTTTCATGGTGACACTTTTCATTTTTGACATTTAGCATTGTGACATTTGTCATTTGACATCTTTGACATTTGCCATCTTGAAATTTTTCATTTTTGACACTTTTCATTTTTGACATTTAGCATTGTGACATATGTCATTTGACATCTTTGACATTTGCCAACTTGAAATTTGTCATTTTTGACATTTTTCATGGTGACACTTTTCATTTTTGACATTTAGCATTGTGACATTTGTCATTTGACATCTTTGACATTTGCCATTTTGAAATTTGTCATTTTTGACATTTTTCATGGTGACACTTTTCATTTTTGACATTTAGCATTGTGACATTTGTCATTTGACATCTTTGACATTTGCCATCTTGAAATTTGTCATTTTTGACATTTAGCATTGTGACATTTGTCATTTGACATCTTTGATATTTGGCATCTTGAAATTTGTCATTTTTGACATTTTTCTTGGTGACACTTTTCATGTTTGACATTTAGCATTGTGACATTTGTCATTTGACATCTTTGACATTTGCCATCTTGAAATTTGTCATTTTTGACATTTTTCATGGTGACACTTTTCATTTTTGACATTTAGCATTGTGACATTTGTCATATTCGACATATTTGACATTTGCCATCTTGAAATTTGTTATTTTTGACATTTTTCATGGTGACACTTTTCATTTTTGACATTTAGCATTGTGACATTTGTCATTTGACATCTTTGACATTTGCCATCTTGAAATTTTTCATTTTTGACACTTTTCATTTTTGACATTTAGCATTGTGACATATGTCATTTGACATCTTTGACATTTGCCAACTTGAAATTTGTCATTTTTGATATTTTTCATAGTGACACTTTTCATTTTTGACATTTAGCATTGTGACATTTGTCATTTGACATCTTTGACATTTGCCATCTTGAAATTTGTCATTTTTGACATTTTTTATGGTGACACTTTTCATTTTTGACATTTAGCATTGTGACATTTGTCATTTGACATCTTTGACATTTGCCATCTTGAAATTTGTCATTTTTGACACTTTTCATTTTTGACATTTAGCATTGTGACATATGTCATTTGACATCTTTGACATTTGCCAACTTGAAATTTGACATTTTTGACATTTTTCATGGTGACACTTTTCATTTTTGACATTTAGCATTGTGACATTTGTCATTTGACATTTTTAACATTTGCCATCTTAAAATTTGTCATTTTTGACATTTAGCATTGTGACATTTGTCATTTAACATCTTTGATATTTGCCATCTTGAAATTTGTCATTTTTGACATTTTTCATGGTGACACTTTTCATTTTTGACATTTAGCATTGTGACATTTGTCATATTCGACATCTTTGACATTTGCCATCTTGAAATTTGTGATTTTTGACATTTTTCATGGTGACACTTTTCATTTTTGACATTTAGCATTGTGACATTTGTCATTTGACATCTTTGACATTTGCCATCTTGAAATTTGTCATTTTTGACATTTAGCATTGTGACATTTGTCATTTGACATCTTTGATATTTGCCATCTTGAAATTTGTCATTTTTGACATTTTTCATGGTGACACTTTTCATTTTTGACATTTAGCATTGTGACATTTGTCATTTAACATCTTTGACATTTGCCATCTTAAAATTTGTCATTTTTGACATTTTTCATGGTGACACTTTTCATTTTTGACATTTAGCATTGTGACATTTGTCATATTCGACATCTTTGACATTTTCCATCTTGAAATTTGTGATTTTTGATATTTTTCATGGTGACACTTTTCATTTTTGACATTTAGCATTGTGACATTTGTCATTTGACATCTTTGACATTTGCCATCTTGAAATTTGTCATTATTGACATTTTTCATGGGGACACTTTTCATTTTTGACATTTAGCATTGTGACATTTGACATTTGACATCTTTGGCATTTGCCATCTTGAAATTTGTCATTTTTGACATTTTTCATGGTGACACTTTTCATTTTTGACATTTAGCATTGTGACATTTGTCATTTGACATCTTTGACATTTGCCATCTTGAAATTTGTCATTTTTGACATTTTTCACGGTGTCACTTTTCATTTTTGACATTTAGCATTGTGACATTTGTCATTTGACATCTTAGACATTTGCCATCTTGAAATTTGTCATTTTTGACACTTTCCATTTTTGACATTTAGAATTGTGACATTTGTCATTTGACATCTTTGACATTTGCCATCTTGAAATTTGTCATTTTTGACATTTTTCATGGTGACACTTATTATTTTTGACATTTAGCATTGTGACATTTGTCAGTTTTGACATTTGCCAACTTGAAATTTGTCATTTTTGACATATTTTATGGTGACACTTTTCATTTTTGACATTTAGCATTGTGACATTTGTCATTTGACATCTTTGACATTTGCCATCTTGAAATTTGTTATTTTTGACATTTTTCATGGTGACACTTTTCATTTTTGACATTTAGCATTGTGACATTTGTCATTTGACATCTTTGACATTTGCCATCTTGAAATTTGTCATTTTTGACATTTTTCATGGTGACACTTTTCATTTTTGACATTTAGCATTGTGACATTTGTCATTTGACATCTTTGACATTTGCCATCTTGAAATTTGTCATTTTTGACATTTAGCATTGTGACATTTGTCATTTGACATCTTTGATATTTGCCATCTTGAAATTTGTCATTTTTGACATTTTTCTTGGTGACACTTTTCATTTTTGACATTTAGCATTGTGACATTTGTCATTTGACATCTTTGACATTTGCCATCTTAAAATTTGTCATTTTTGACATTTTTCACGGTGTCACTTTTCATTTTTGACATTTAGCATTGTGACATTTGTCATTTGACATCTTAGACATTTGCCATCTTGAAATTTGTCATTTTTGACACTTTCCATTTTTGACATTTAGAATTGTGACATTTGTCATTTGACATCTTTGACATTTGCCATCTTGAAATTTGTCATTTTTGACATTTTTCATGGTGACACTTATCATTTTTGACATTTAGCATTGTGACATTTGTCAGTTTTGACATTTGCCAACTTGAAATTTGTCATTTTTGACATATTTTATGGTGACACTTTTCATTTTTGACATTTAGCATTGTGACATTTGTCATTTGACATCTTTGACATTTGCCATCTTGAAATTTGTTATTTTTGACATTTTTCATGGTGACACTTTTCATTTTTGACATTTAGCATTGTGACATTTGTCATTTGACATCTTTGACATTTGCCATCTTGAAATTTGTCATTTTTGACATTTTTCATGGTGACACTTTTCATTTTTGACATTTAGCATTGTGACATTTGTCATTTGACATCTTTGACATTTGCCATCTTGAAATTTGTCATTTTTGACATTTAGCATTGTGACATTTGTCATTTGACATCTTTGATATTTGCCATCTTGAAATTTGTCATTTTTGACATTTTTCTTGGTGACACTTTTCATTTTTGACATTTAGCATTGTGACATTTGTCATTTGACATCTTTGACATTTGCCATCTTGAAATTTGTCATTTTTGACATTTTTCATGGTGACACTTTTCATTTTTGACATTTAGCATTGTGACATTTGTCATATTCGACATCTTTGACATTTGCCATCTTGAAATTTGTTATTTTTGACATTTTTCATGGTGACACTTTTCATTTTTGACATTTAGCATTGTGACATTTGTCATTTGACATCTTTGACATTTGCCATCTTGAAATTTTTCATTTTTGACACTTTTCATTTTTGACATTTAGCATTGTGACATATGTCATTTGACATCTTTGACATTTGCCAACTTGAAATTTGTCATTTTTGACATTTTTCATGGTGACACTTTTCATTTTTGACATTTAGCATTGTGACATTTGTCATTTGACATCTTTGATATTTGCCATCTTGAAATTTGTCATTTTTGACATTTTTTATGGTGACACTTTTCATTTTTGACATTTAGCATTGTGACATTTGTCATTTGACATCTTTGACATTTGCCATCTTGAAATTTGTCATTTTTGACATTTTTCATGGTGACACTTTTCATTTTTGACATTTAGCATTGTGACATTTGTCATTTGACATCTTTGACATTTGCCATCTTGAAATTTGTCATTTTTGACATTTAGCATTGTGACATTCGTCATTTGACATCTTGGACATTTGCATCTTGAAATTTGTCATTTTTGACATTTTTCATGGTGACACTTATCATTTTTGACATTTAGCATTGTGACATTTGTCAGTTTTGACATTTGCCATCTTGAAATTTGTCATTTTTGACATATTTTATGGTGACACTTTTCATTTTTGACATTTAGCATTGTGACATTTGTCATTTGACATCTTTGACATTTGCCATCTTGAAATTTGTTATTTTTGACATTTTTCATGGTGACACTTTTCATTTTTGACATTTAGCATTGTGACATTTGTCATTTGACATCTTTGACATTTGCCATCTTGAAATTTGTCATTTTTGACATTTTTCATGGTGACACTTTTCATTTTTGACATTTAGCATTGTGACATTTGTCATTTGACATCTTTGACATTTGCCATCTTGAAATTTGTCATTTTTGACATTTAGCATTGTGACATTTGTCATTTGATATCTTTGATATTTGCCATCTTGAAATTTGTCATTTTTGACATTTTTCATGGTGACACTTTTCATTTTTGACATTTAGCATTGTGACATTTGTCATATTCGACATCTTTGACATTTGCCATCTTGAAATTTGTGATTTTTGACATTTTTCATGGTGACACTTTTCATTTTTGACATTTAGCATTGTGACATTTGTCATTTGACATCTTTGACATTTGCCATCTTGAAATTTGTCATTTTTGACATTTAGCATTGTGACATTTGTCATTTGACATCTTTGATATTTGCCATCTTGAAATTTGTCATTTTTGACATTTTTCATGGTGACACTTTTCATTTTTGACATTTAGCATTGTGACATTTGTCATTTAACATCTTTGACATTCGGCATCTTGAAATTGGTCATTTTTGACATTTTTCATGGTGACACTTTTCATTTTTGACATTTAGCATTGTGACATTTGTCATATTCGACATCTTTGACGTTTGCCATCTTGAAATTTGTGATTTTTGACATTTTTCATGGTGACACTTTTCATTTTTGACATTTAGCATTGTGACATTTGTCATTTGACATCTTTGAAATTTGCCATCTTGAAATTTGTCATTATTGACATTTTTCATGGGGACACTTTTCATTTTTGACATTTAGCATTGTGACATTTGACATCTTTGACATTTGCCTTCTTGAAATTTGTCATTTTTGACATTTTTCATGGTGACACTTTTCATTTTTGACAATTAGCATTGTGACATTTGTCATTTGACATCTTTGACATTTGCCATCTTGAAATTTGTCATTTTTGACATTTTTCACGGTGTCACTTTTCATTTTTGACATTTAGCATTGTGACATTTGTCATTTGACATCTTAGACATTTGCCATCTTGAAATTTGTCATTTTTGCCATTTAGCATTGTGACATTTGTCATTTGACATCTTTGATATTTGCCATCTTGAAATTTGTCATTTTTGACATTTCTCATGGTGACACTTTTCATTTTTGACATTTAGCATTGTGACATTTGTCATTTAACATCTTTGACATTTGCCATCTTGAAATTTGTCATTTTTGACATTTTTCATGGTGACACTTTTCATTTTTGACATTGAGCATTGTGACATTTGTCATATTCGACATCTTTGACATTTGCCATCTTGAAATTTGTGATTTTTGACATTTTTCATGGTGACACTTTTCATTTTTGACATTTAGCATTGTGACATTTGTCATTTGACATCTTTGACATTTGCCATCTTGAAATTTGTCATTATTGACATTTTTCATGGAGACACTTTTCATTTTTGACATTTAGCATTGTGACATTTGTCATTTGACATCTTTGACATTTGCCATCTTGAAATTTGTCATTGTTGACATTTTTCACGGTGTCACTTTTCATTTTTGACATTAAGCATTGTGACATTTGTCATTTGACATCTTAGACATTTGCCATCTTGAAATTTGTCATTTTTGACACTTTCCATTTTTGACATTTAGCATTGTGACATTTGTCATTTGACATCTTTGACATTTGCCATCTTGAAATTTGTCATTTTTGACATTTTTCATGGTGCCACTTATCATTTTTGACACTTAGCATTGTGACATTTGTCAGTTTTGACATTTGCCATCTTGAAATTTGTCATTTTTGACATATTTTATGGTGACACTTTTCATTTTTGACATTTAGCATTGTGACATTTGTCATTTGACATCTTTGACATTTGCCATCTTGAAATTTGTTATTTTTGACATTTTTCATGGTGACATTTGTCATTTGACATCTTTGATATTTGGCATCTTGAAATTTGTCATTTTTGACATTTTTCTTGGTGACACTTTTCATTTTTGACATTTATCATTGTGACATTTGTCATTCGACATCTTTGACACTTGCCATCTTAAAATTTGTTATTTTTGACATTTTTCATGGTGACACTTTTCATTTTTGACATTTAGCATTGTGACATTTGTCATTTGACATCTTTGACATTTGCCATCTTGAAATTTGTCATTTTTGACATTTTTCATGGTGACACTTTTTATTTTTGACATTTAGCATTGTGACATTTGTCATTTGACATCTTTGACATTTGCCATCTTGAAATTTGTCATTTTTGACATTTAGCATTGTGACATTTGTCATTTGACATCTTTGATATTTGCCATCTTGAAATTTGTCATTTTTGACATTTTTCTTGGTGACACTTTTCATTTTTGACATTTAGCATTGTGACATTTGTCATTTGACATCTTTGACATTTGCCATCTTGAAATTTGTCATTTTTGACATTTTTCATGGTGACACTTTTCATTTTTGACATTTAGCATTGTGACATTTGTCATATTCGACATCTTTGACATTTGCCATCTTGAAATTTGTTATTTTTGACATTTTTCATGGTGACACTTTTCATTTTTAACATTTAGCATTGTGACATTTGTCATTTGACATCTTTGACATTTGCCATCTTGAAATTTGTCATTTTTGACATTTTTCATGGTGACACTTTTCATTTTTGACATTTAGCATTGTGACATTTGTCATTTGACATCTTTGACATTTGCCATCTTGAAATTTGTCATTTTTGACATTTTTCATGGTGACACTTTTCATTTTTGACATTTAGCATTGTGACATTTGTCATTTGACATCTTTGACATTTGCCATCTTGAAATTTGTCATTTTTGACATTTAGCATTGTGACATTTGTCATTTGACATCTTTGATATTTGGCATCTTGAAATTTGTCATTTTTGATATTTTTCTTGGTGACACTTTTCATTTTTGACATTTAGCATTGTGACATTTGTCATTTGACATCTTTGACATTTGCCATCTTGCAATTTGTCATTTTTGACATTTTTCATGGTGACACTTTTCATTTTTGACATTTAGCATTGTGACATTTGTCATATTCGACATCTTTGACATTTGCCATCTTGAAATTTGTTATTTTTGACATTTTTCATGGTGACACTTTTCATTTTTGACATTTAGCATTGTGACATTTGTCATTTGACATCTTTGACATTTGCCATCTTGAAATTTTTCATTTTTGACACTTTTCATTTTTGACATTTAGCATTGTGACATATGTCATTTGACATCTTTGACATTTGCCAACTTGAAATTTGTCATTTTTGACATTTTTCATGGTGACACTTTTCATTTTTGACATTTAGCATTGTGACATTTGTGATTTGACATCTTTGACATTTGCCATCTTGAAATTTGTCATTTTTGACATTTTTTATGGTGACACTTTTCATTTTTGACATTTAGCATTGTGACATTTGTCATTTGACATCTTTGACATTTGCCATCTTAAAATTTGTCATTTTTGACATTTTTCATGGTGACACTTTTCATTTTTGACATTTAGCATTGTGACATTTGTCATTTGACATCTTTGACATTTGCCATCTTAAAATTTGTCATTTTTGACATTTAGCATTGTGACATTTGTCATATGACATCTTGGACATTTGCATCTTAAAATTTGTCATTTTTGACATTTTTCATGGTGACACTTATCATTTTTGACATTTAGCATTGTGACATTTGTCAGTTTTGACATTTGCCATCTTGAAATTTGTCATTTTTGACATATTTTATGGTGACACTTTTCATTTTTGACATTTAGCATTGTGACATTTGTCATTTGACATCTTTGACATTTGCCATCTTGAAATTTGTCATTTTTGACATTTAGCATTGTGACATTTGTCATTTGACATCTTGGACATTTGCATCTTGAAATTTGTCATTTTTAACATTTTTCATGGTGACACTTATCATTTTTGACATTTAGCATTGTGACATTTGTCAGTTTTGACATTTGCCATCTTGAAATTTGTCATTTTTGACATATTTTATGGTGACACTTTTCATTTTTGACATTTAGCATTGTGACATTTGTCATTTGACATCTTTGACATTTGCCATCTTGAAATTTGTTATTTTTGACATTTTTCATGGTGACACTTTTCATTTTTGACATTTAGCATTGTGACATTTGTCATTTGACATCTTTGACATTTGCCATCTTGAAATTTGTCATTTTTGACATTTTTCATGGTGACACTTTTTATTTTTGACATTTAGCATTGTGACATTTGTCATTTGACATCTTTGACATTTGCCATCTTGAAATTTGTCATTTTTGACATTTTTCATGGTGACACTTTTCATTTTTGACATTTAGCATTGTGACATTTGTCATTTGACATCTTTGACATTTGCCATCTTGAAATTTGTCATTTTTGACATTTAGCATTGTGACATTTGTCATTTGACATCTTTGATATTTGGCATCTTGAAATTTGTCATTTTTGACATTTTTCTTGGTGACACTTTTCATTTTTGACATTTAGCATTGTGACATTTGTCATTCGACATCTTTGACACTTGCCATCTTAAAATTTGTTATTTTTGACATTTTTCATGGTGACACTTTTCATTTTTGACATTTAGCATTGTGACATTTGTCATTTGACATCTTTGACATTTGCCATCTTGAAATTTTTCATTTTTGACACTTTTCATTTTTGACATTTAGCATTGTGACATATGTCATTTGACATCTTTGACATTTGCCAACTTGAAATTTGTCATTTTTGACATTTTTCATGGTGACACTTTTCATTTTTGACATTTAGCATTGTGACATTTGTCATTTGACATCTTTGACATTTGCCATCTTGAAATTTGTCATTTTTGACATTTTTTATGGTGACACTTTTCATTTTTGACATTTAGCATTGTGACATTTGTCAGTTGACATCTTTGACATTTGCCATCTTGAAATTTGTCATTTTTGACATTTTTCATGGTGACACTTTTCATTTTTGACATTTAGCATTGTGACATTTGTCATTTGACATCTTTGACATTTGCCATCTTGAAATTTGTCATTTTTGACATTTAGCATTGTGACATTCGTCATTTGACATCTTGGACATTTGCCATCTTGAAATTTGTCATTTTTGACATTTTTCATGGTGACACTTATCATTTTTGACATTTAGCATTGTGACATTTGTCAGTTTTGACATTTGCCATCTTGAAATTTGTCATTTTTGACATTTTTCATGGTGACACTTTTCATTTTTGACATTTAGCATTGTGACATTTGTCATTTGACATCTTTGACATTTGCCATCTTGAAATTTGTTATTTTTGACATTTTTTATGGTGACACTTTTTATTTTTGACATTTAGCATTGTGACATTTATTATTTGACATCTTTGACATTTGCCATCTTGAAATTTGTCATTTTTGACATTTTTCATGGTGACACTTTTCATTTTTGACATTTAGCATTGTGACATTTGTCATTTGACATCTTTGACATTTGCCATCTTGAAATTTGTTATTTTTGACATTTTTCATGGTGACACTTTTCATTTTTGACATTTAGCATTGTGACATTTGTCATTTGACATCTTTGACATTTGCCATCTTGAAATTTGTCATTTTTGACATTTTTCATGGTGACACTTTTCATTTTTGACATTTAGCATTGTGACATTTGTCATTTGACATCTTTGACATTCGGCATCTTGAAATTGGTCATTTTTGACATTTTTCATGGTGACACTTTTCATTTTTGACATTTAGCATTGTGACATTTGTCATATTCGACATCTTTGACGTTTGCAATCTTGAAATTTGTGATTTTTGACATTTTTCATGGTGACACTTTTCATTTTTGACATTTAGCATTGTGACATTTGTCATTTGACATCTTTGAAATTTGCCATCTTGAAATTTGTCATTATTGACATTTTTCATGGGGACACTTTTCATTTTTGACATTTAGCATTGTGACATTTGACATCTTTGACATTTGCCTTCTTGAAATTTGTCATTTTTGACATTTTTCATGGTGACACTTTTCATTTTTGACAATTAGCATTGTGACATTTGTCATTTGACATCTTTGACATTTGCCATCTTGAAATTTGTCATTTTTGACATTTTTCACGGTGTCACTTTTCATTTTTGACATTTAGCATTGTGACATTTGTCATTTGACATCTTAGACATTTGCCATCTTGAAATTTGTCATTTTTGCCATTTAGCATTGTGACATTTGTCATTTGACATCTTTGATATTTGCCATCTTGAAATTTGTCATTTTTGACATTTCTCATGGTGACACTTTTCATTTTTGACATTTAGCATTGTGACATTTGTCATTTAACATCTTTGACATTTGCCATCTTGAAATTTGTCATTTTTGACATTTTTCATGGTGACACTTTTCATTTTTGACATTGAGCATTGTGACATTTGTCATATTCGACATCTTTGACATTTGCCATCTTGAAATTTGTGATTTTTGACATTTTTCATGGTGACACTTTTCATTTTTGACATTTAGCATTGTGACATTTGTCATTTGACATCTTTGACATTTGCCATCTTGAAATTTGTCATTATTGACATTTTTCATGGAGACACTTTTCATTTTTGACATTTAGCATTGTGACATTTGTCATTTGACATCTTTGACATTTGCCATCTTGAAATTTGTCATTGTTGACATTTTTCACGGTGTCACTTTTCATTTTTGACATTAAGCATTGTGACATTTGTCATTTGACATCTTAGACATTTGCCATCTTGAAATTTGTCATTTTTGACACTTTCCATTTTTGACATTTAGCATTGTGACATTTGTCATTTGACATCTTTGACATTTGCCATCTTGAAATTTGTCATTTTTGACACTTTTCATGGTGCCACTTATCATATTTGACACTTAGCATTGTGACATTTGTCAGTTTTGACATTTGCCATCTTGAAATTTGTTATTTTTGACATTTTTCATGGTGACACTTTTCATTTTTGACATTTAGCATTGTGACATTTGTCATTTGACATCTTTGACATTTGCCATCTTGAAATTTGTCATTTTTGACATTTTTCATGGTGACACTTTTTATTTTTGACATTTAGCATTGTGACATTTGTCATTTGACATCTTTGACATTTGCCATCTTGAAATTTGTCATTTTTGACATTTTTCATGGTGACACTTTTTATTTTTGACATTTAGCATTGTGACATTTGTCATTTGACATCTTTGACATTTGCCATCTTGAAATTTGTCATTTTTGACATTTAGCATTGTGACATTTGTCATTTGACATCTTTGATATTTGCCATCTTGAAATTTGTCATTTTTGACATTTTTCTTGGTGACACTTTTCATTTTTGACATTTAGCATTGTGACATTTGTCATTTGACATCTTTGACATTTGCCATCTTAAAATTTGTCATTTTTGACATTTTTCATGGTGACACTTTTCATTTTTGACATTTAGCATTGTGACATTTGTCATATTCGACATCTTTGACATTTGCCATCTTGAAATTTGTTATTTTTGACATTTTTCATGGTGACACTTTTCATTTTTAACATTTAGCATTGTGACATTTGTCATTTGACATCTTTGACATTTGCCATCTTGAAATTTGTCATTTTTGACATTTTTCATGGTGACACTTTTCATTTTTGACATTTAGCATTGTGACATTTGTCATTTGACATCTTTGACATTTGCCATCTTGAAATTTGTCATTTTTGACATTTTTCATGGTGACACTTTTCATTTTTGACATTTAGCATTGTGACATTTGTCATTTGACATCTTTGACATTTGCCATCTTGAAATTTGTCATTTTTGACATTTAGCATTGTGACATTTGTCATTTGACATCTTTGATATTTGGCATCTTGAAATTTGTCATTTTTGATATTTTTCTTGGTGACACTTTTCATTTTTGACATTTAGCATTGTGACATTTGTCATTTGACATCTTTGACATTTGCCATCTTGAAATTTGTCATTTTTGACATTTTTCATGGTGACACTTTTCATTTTTGACATTTAGCATTGTGACATTTGTCATATTCGACATCTTTGACATTTGCCATCTTGAAATTTGTTATTTTTGACATTTTTCATGGTGACACTTTTCATTTTTGACATTTAGCATTGTGACATTTGTCATTTGACATCTTTGACATTTGCCATCTTGAAATTTTTCATTTTTGACACTTTTCATTTTTGACATTTAGCATTGTGACATATGTCATTTGACATCTTTGACATTTGCCAACTTGAAATTTGTCATTTTTGACATTTTTCATGGTGACACTTTTCATTTTTGACATTTAGCATTGTGACATTTGTCATTTGACATCTTTGACATTTGCCATCTTGAAATTTGTCATTTTTGACATTTTTTATGGTGACACTTTTCATTTTTGACATTTAGCATTGTGACATTTGTCATTTGACATCTTTGACATTTGCCATCTTAAAATTTGTCATTTTTGACATTTTTCATGGTGACACTTTTCATTTTTGACATTTAGCATTGTGACATTTGTCATTTGACATCTTTGACATTTGCCATCTTGAAATTTGTCATTTTTGACATTTAGCATTGTGACATTTGTCATTTGACATCTTGGACATTTGCATCTTAAAATTTGTCATTTTTGACATTTTTCATGGTGACACTTATCATTTTTGACATTTAGCATTGTGACATTTGTCAGTTTTGACATTTGCCATCTTGAAATTTGTCATTTTTGACATATTTTATGGTGACACTTTTCATTTTTGACATTTAGCATTGTGACATTTGTCATTTGACATCTTTGACATTTGCCATCTTGAAATTTGTCATTTTTGACATTTAGCATTGTGACATTTGTCATTTGACATCTTGGACATTTGCATCTTGAAATTTGTCATTTTTAACATTTTTCATGGTGACACTTATCATTTTTGACATTTAGCATTGTGACATTTGTCAGTTTTGACATTTGCCATCTTGAAATTTGTCATTTTTGACATATTTTATGGTGACACTTTTCATTTTTGACATTTAGCATTGTGACATTTGTCATTTGACATCTTTGACATTTGCCATCTTGAAATTTGTTATTTTTGACATTTTTCATGGTGACACTTTTCATTTTTGACATTTAGCATTGTGACATTTGTCATTTGACATCTTTGACATTTGCCATCTTGAAATTTGTCATTTTTGACATTTTTCATGGTGACACTTTTTATTTTTGACATTTAGCATTGTGACATTTGTCATTTGACATCTTTGACATTTGCCATCTTGAAATTTGTCATTTTTGACATTTTTCATGGTGACACTTTTCATTTTTGACATTTAGCATTGTGACATTTGTCATTTGACATCTTTGACATTTGCCATCTTGAAATTTGTCATTTTTGACATTTAGCATTGTGACATTTGTCATTTGACATCTTTGATATTTGGCATCTTGAAATTTGTCATTTTTGACATTTTTCTTGGTGACACTTTTCATTTTTGACATTTATCATTGTGACATTTGTCATTCGACATCTTTGACACTTGCCATCTTAAAATTTGTTATTTTTGACATTTTTCATGGTGACACTTTTCATTTTTGACATTTAGCATTGTGACATTTGTCATTTGACATCTTTGACATTTGCCATCTTGAAATTTTTCATTTTTGACACTTTTCATTTTTGACATTTAGCATTGTGACATATGTCATTTGACATCTTTGACATTTGCCAACTTGAAATTTGTCATTTTTGACATTTTTCATGGTGACACTTTTCATTTTTGACATTTAGCATTGTGACATTTGTCATTTGACATCTTTGACATTTGCCATCTTGAAATTTGTCATTTTTGACATTTTTTATGGTGACACTTTTCATTTTTGACATTTAGCATTGTGACATTTGTCAGTTGACATCTTTGACATTTGCCATCTTGAAATTTGTCATTTTTGACATTTTTCATGGTGACACTTTTCATTTTTGACATTTAGCATTGTGACATTTGTCATTTGACATCTTTGACATTTGCCATCTTGAAATTTGTCATTTTTGACATTTAGCATTGTGACATTCGTCATTTGACATCTTGGACATTTGCCATCTTGAAATTTGTCATTTTTGACATTTTTCATGGTGACACTTATCATTTTTGACATTTAGCATTGTGACATTTGTCAGTTTTGACATTTGCCATCTTGAAATTTGTCATTTTTGACATTTTTCATGGTGACACTTTTCATTTTTGACATTTAGCATTGTGACATTTGTCATTTGACATCTTTGACATTTGCCATCTTGAAATTTGTTATTTTTGACATTTTTTATGGTGACACTTTTTATTTTTGACATTTAGCATTGTGACATTTATTATTTGACATCTTTGACATTTGCCATCTTGAAATTTGTCATTTTTGACATTTTTCATGGTGACACTTTTCATTTTTGACATTTAGCATTGTGACATTTGTCATTTGACATCTTTGACATTTGCCATCTTGAAATTTGTTATTTTTGACATTTTTCATGGTGACACTTTTCATTTTTGACATTTAGCATTGTGACATTTGTCATTTGACATCTTTGACATTTGCCATCTTGAAATTTGTCATTTTTGACATTTTTCATGGTGACACTTTTCATTTTTGACATTTAGCATTGTGACATTTGTCATTTGACATTTTTAACATTTGCCATCTAAATTTGTCATTTTTGACATTTAGCATTGTGACATTTGTCATTTGACATCTTTGATATTTGCCATCTTGAAATTTGTCATTTTTGACATTTTTCATGGTGACACTTTTCATTTTTGACATTTAGCATTGTGACATTTGTCATATTCGACATCTTTGACATTTGCCATCTTGAAATTTGTGATTTTTGACATTTTTCATGGTGACACTTTTTATTTTTGACATTTAGCATTGTGACATTTGTCATTTGACATCTTGGACATTTGCCATCTTGAAATTTGTCATTTTTGACATTTAGCATTGTGACATTTGTCATTTGACATCTTTGATATTTGCCATCTTGAAATTTGTCATTTTTGACATTTTTCATGGTGACACTTTTCATTTTTGACATTTAGCATTGTGACATTTGTCATTTAACATCTTTGACATTTGCCATCTTGAAATTGGTCATTTTTGACATTTTTCATGGTGACACTTTTCATTTTTGACATTTAGCATTGTGACATTTGTCATTTGACATCTTTGACATTTGCCATCTTGAAATTTGTCATTATTGACATTTTTCATGGGGACACTTTTCATTTTTGACATTTAGCATTGTGACATTTGACATTTGACATCTTTGGCATTTGCCATCTTGAAATTTGTCATTTTTGACATTTTTCATGGTGACACTTTTCATTTTTGACATTAAGCATTGTGACATTTGTCATTTGACATCTTTGACATTTGCCATCTTGAAATTTGTCATTTTTGACATTTTTCACAGTGTCACTTTTCATTTTTGACAGTTAGCATTGTGACATTTGTCATTTGACATCTTAGACATTTGCCATCTTGAAATTTGTCATTTTTGACACTTTCCATTTTTGACATTTAGAATTGTGACATTTGTCATTTGACATCTTTGACATTTGCCATCTTGAAATTTGTCATTTTTGACATTTTTCATGGTGACACTTATCATTTTTGACATTTAGCATTGTGACATTTGTCAGTTTTGACATTTGCCATCTTGAAATTTGTTATTTTTGACATTTTTCATGGTGACACTTTTCATTTTTGACATTTAGCATTGTGACATTTGTCATTTAACATCTTTGACATTTGCCATCTTGAAATTTGTCATTTTTGACATTTTTCATGGTGACACTTTTTATTTTTGACATTTAGCATTGTGACATTTGTCATTTGACATCTTTGACATTTGCCATCTTGAAATTTGTCATTTTTGACATTTTTCATGGTGACACTTTTCATTTTTGACATTTAGCATTGTGACATTTGTCATTTGACATCTTTGACATTTGCCATCTTGAAATTTGTCATTTTTGACATTTAGCATTGTGACATTTGTCATTTGACATCTTTGATATTTGCCATCTTGAAATTTGTCATTTTTGACATTTTTCTTGGTGACACTTTTCATTTTTGACATTTAGCATTGTGACATTTGTCATTTGACATCTTTGACATTTGCCATCTTGAAATTTGTCATTTTTGACATTTTTCATGGTGACACTTTTCATTTTTGACATTTAGCATTGTGACATTTGTCATATTCGACATCTTTGACATTTGCCATCTTGAAATTTGTTATTTTTGACATTTTTCATGATGACACTTTTCATTTTTGACATTTAGCATTGTGACATTTGTCATTCGACATCTTTGACATTTGCCATCTTGAAATTTTTCATTTTTGACACTTTTCATTTTTGACATTTAGCATTGTGACATATGTCATTTGACATCTTTGACATTTGCCAACTTGAAATTTGTCATTTTTGACATTTTTCATGGTGACACTTTTCATTTTTGACATTTAGCATTGTGACATTTCTCATTTGACATCTTTGACATTTGCCATCTTGAAATTTGTCATTTTTGACATTTTTTATGGTGACACTTTTCATTTTTGACATTTAGCATTGTGACATTTGTCATTTGACATCTTTGACATTTGCCATCTTGAAATTTTTCATTTTTGACACTTTTCATTTTTGACATTTAGCATTGTGACATATGTCATTTGACATCTTTGACATTTGCCAACTTGAAATTTGTCATTTTTGACATTTTTCATGGTGACACTTTTCATTTTTGACATTTAGCATTGTGACATTTGTCATTTGACATCTTTGACATTTGCCATTTTGAAATTTGTCATTTTTGACATTTTTCATGGTGACACTTTTCATTTTTGACATTTAGCATTGTGACATTTGTCATTTGACATCTTTGACATTTGCCATCTTGAAATTTGTCATTTTTGACATTTAGCATTGTGACATTTGTCATTTGACATCTTTGATATTTGGCATCTTGAAATTTGTCATTTTTGACATTTTTCTTGGTGACACTTTTCATTTTTGACATTTAGCATTGTGACATTTGTCATTTGACATCTTTTACATTTGCCATCTTGAAATTTGTCATTTTTGACATTTTTCATGGTGACACTTTTCATTTTTGACATTTAGCATTGTGACATTTGTCATATTCGACATCTTTGACATTTGCCATCTTGAAATTTGTTATTTTTGACATTTTTCATGGTGACACTTTTCATTTTTGACATTTAGCATTGTGACATTTGTCATTTGACATCTTTGACATTTGCCATCTTGAAATTTTTCATTTTTGACACTTTTCATTTTTGACATTTAGCATTGTGACATATGTCATTTGACATCTTTGACATTTGCCAACTTGAAATTTGTCATTTTTGATATTTTTCATGGTGACACTTTTCATTTTTGACATTTAGCATTGTGACATTTGTCATTTGACATCTTTGACATTTGCCATCTTGAAATTTGTCATTTTTGACATTTTTTATGGTGACACTTTTCATTTTTGACATTTAGCATTGTGACATTTGTCATTTGACATCTTTGACATTTGCCATCTTGAAATTTGTCATTTTTGACACTTTTCATTTTTGACATTTAGCATTGTGACATATGTCATTTGACATCTTTGACATTTGCCAACTTGAAATTTGACATTTTTGACATTTTTCATGGTGACACTTTTCATTTTTGACATTTAGCATTGTGACATTTGTCATTTGACATTTTTAACATTTGCCATCTTAAAATTTGTCATTTTTGACATTTAGCATTGTGACATTTGTCATTTAACATCTTTGATATTTGCCATCTTGAAATTTGTCATTTTTGACATTTTTCATGGTGACACTTTTCATTTTTGACATTTAGCATTGTGACATTTGTCATATTCGACATCTTTGACATTTGCCATCTTGAAATTTGTGATTTTTGACATTTTTCATGGTGACACTTTTCATTTTTGACATTTAGCATTGTGACATTTGTCATTTGACATCTTTGACATTTGCCATCTTGAAATTTGTCATTTTTGACATTTAGCATTGTGACATTTGTCATTTGACATCTTTGATATTTGGCATCTTGAAATTTGTCATTTTTGACATTTTTCTTGGTGACACTTTTCATTTTTGACATTTAGCATTGTGACATTTGTCATTTGACATCTTAGACATTTGCCATCTTGAAATTTGTCATTTTTGCCATTTAGCATTGTGACATTTGTCATTTGACATCTTTGATATTTGCCATCTTGAAATTTGTCATTTTTGACATTTCTCATGGTGACACTTTTCATTTTTGACATTTAGCATTGTGACATTTGTCATTTAACATCTTTGACATTTGCCATCTTGAAATTTGTCATTTTTGACATTTTTCATGGTGACACTTTTCATTTTTGACATTGAGCATTGTGACATTTGTCATATTCGACATCTTTGACATTTGCCATCTTGAAATTTGTGATTTTTGACATTTTTCATGGTGACACTTTTCATTTTTGACATTTAGCATTGTGACATTTGTCATTTGACATCTTTGACATTTGCCATCTTGAAATTTGTCATTATTGACATTTTTCATGGAGACACTTTTCATTTTTGACATTTAGCATTGTGACATTTGTCATTTGACATCTTTGACATTTGCCATCTTAAAATTTGTCATTGTTGACATTTTTCACGGTGTCACTTTTCATTTTTGACATTAAGCATTGTGACATTTGTCATTTGACATCTTAGACATTTGCCATCTTGAAATTTGTCATTTTTGACACTTTCCATTTTTGACATTTAGCATTGTGACATTTGTCATTTGACATCTTTGACATTTGCCATCTTGAAATTTGTCATTTTTGACATTTTTCATGGTGCCACTTATCATTTTTGACACTTAGCATTGTGACATTTGTCAGTTTTGACATTTGCCATCTTGAAATTTGTCATTTTTGACATATTTTATGGTGACACTTTTCATTTTTGACATTTAGCATTGTGACATTTGTCATTTGACATCTTTGACATTTGCCATCTTGAAATTTGTTATTTTTGACATTTTTCATGGTGACACTTTTCATTTTTGACATTAAGCATTGTGACATTTGTCATTTGACATCTTTGACATTTGCCATCTTGAAATTTGTCATTTTTGACATTTTTCATGGTGACACTTTTTATTTTTGACATTTAGCATTGTGACATTTGTCATTTGACATCTTTGACATTTGCCATCTTGAAATTTGTCATTTTTGACATTTTTCATGGTGACACTTTTTATTTTTGACATTTAGCATTGTGACATTTGTCATTTGACATCTTTGACATTTGCCATCTTGAAATTTGTCATTTTTGACATTTAGCATTGTGACATTTGTCATTTGACATCTTTGATATTTGCCATCTTGAAATTTGTCATTTTTGACATTTTTCTTGGTGACACTTTTCATTTTTGACATTTAGCATTGTGACATTTGTCATTTGACATCTTTGACATTTGCCATCTTGAAATTTGTCATTTTTGACATTTTTCATGGTGACACTTTTCATTTTTGACATTTAGCATTGTGACATTTGTCATATTCGACATCTTTGACATTTGCCATCTTGAAATTTGTTATTTTTGACATTTTTCATGGTGACACTTTTCATTTTTAACATTTAGCATTGTGACATTTGTCATTTGACATCTTTGACATTTGCCATCTTGAAATTTGTCATTTTTGACATTTTTCATGGTGACACTTTTCATTTTTGACATTTAGCATTGTGACATTTGTCATTTGACATCTTTGACATTTGCCATCTTGAAATTTGTCATTTTTGACATTTTTCATGGTGACACTTTTCATTTTTGACATTTAGCATTGTGACATTTGTCATTTGACATCTTTGACATTTGCCATCTTGAAATTTGTCATTTTTGACATTTAGCATTGTGACATTTGTCATTTGACATCTTTGATATTTGGCATCTTGAAATTTGTCATTTTTGATATTTTTCTTGGTGACACTTTTCATTTTTGACATTTAGCATTGTGACATTTGTCATTTGACATCTTTGACATTTGCCATCTTGCAATTTGTCATTTTTGACATTTTTCATGGTGACACTTTTCATTTTTGACATTTAGCATTGTGACATTTGTCATATTCGACATCTTTGACATTTGCCATCTTGAAATTTGTTATTTTTGACATTTTTCATGGTGACACTTTTCATTTTTGACATTTAGCATTGTGACATTTGTCATTTGACATCTTTGACATTTGCCATCTTGAAATTTTTCATTTTTGACACTTTTCATTTTTGACATTTAGCATTGTGACATATGTCATTTGACATCTTTGACATTTGCCAACTTGAAATTTGTCATTTTTGACATTTTTCATGGTGACACTTTTCATTTTTGACATTTAGCATTGTGACATTTGTGATTTGACATCTTTGACATTTGCCATCTTGAAATTTGTCATTTTTGACATTTTTTATGGTGACACTTTTCATTTTTGACATTTAGCATTGTGACATTTGTCATTTGACATCTTTGACATTTGCCATCTTAAAATTTGTCATTTTTGACATTTTTCATGGTGACACTTTTCATTTTTGACATTTAGCATTGTGACATTTGTCATTTGACATCTTTGACATTTGCCATCTTAAAATTTGTCATTTTTGACATTTAGCATTGTGACATTTGTCATTTGACATCTTGGACATTTGCATCTTAAAATTTGTCATTTTTGACATTTTTCATGGTGACACTTATCATTTTTGACATTTAGCATTGTGACATTTGTCAGTTTTGACATTTGCCATCTTGAAATTTGTCATTTTTGACATATTTTATGGTGACACTTTTCATTTTTGACATTTAGCATTGTGACATTTGTCATTTGACATCTTTGACATTTGCCATCTTGAAATTTGTCATTTTTGACATTTAGCATTGTGACATTTGTCATTTGACATCTTGGACATTTGCATCTTGAAATTTGTCATTTTTAACATTTTTCATGGTGACACTTATCATTTTTGACATTTAGCATTGTGACATTTGTCAGTTTTGACATTTGCCATCTTGAAATTTGTCATTTTTGACATATTTTATGGTGACACTTTTCATTTTTGACATTTAGCATTGTGACATTTGTCATTTGACATCTTTGACATTTGCCATCTTGAAATTTGTTATTTTTGACATTTTTCATGGTGACACTTTTCATTTTTGACATTTAGCATTGTGACATTTGTCATTTGACATCTTTGACATTTGCCATCTTGAAATTTGTCATTTTTGACATTTTTCATGGTGACACTTTTTATTTTTGACATTTAGCATTGTGACATTTGTCATTTGACATCTTTGACATTTGCCATCTTGAAATTTGTCATTTTTGACATTTTTCATGGTGACACTTTTCATTTTTGACATTTAGCATTGTGACATTTGTCATTTGACATCTTTGACATTTGCCATCTTGAAATTTGTCATTTTTGACATTTAGCATTGTGACATTTGTCATTTGACATCTTTGATATTTGGCATCTTGAAATTTGTCATTTTTGACATTTTTCTTGGTGACACTTTTCATTTTTGACATTTAGCATTGTGACATTTGTCATTCGACATCTTTGACACTTGCCATCTTAAAATTTGTTATTTTTGACATTTTTCATGGTGACACTTTTCATTTTTGACATTTAGCATTGTGACATTTGTCATTTGACATCTTTGACATTTGCCATCTTGAAATTTTTCATTTTTGACACTTTTCATTTTTGACATTTAGCATTGTGACATATGTCATTTGACATCTTTGACATTTGCCAACTTGAAATTTGTCATTTTTGACATTTTTCATGGTGACACTTTTCATTTTTGACATTTAGCATTGTGACATTTGTCATTTGACATCTTTGACATTTGCCATCTTGAAATTTGTCATTTTTGACATTTTTTATGGTGACACTTTTCATTTTTGACATTTAGCATTGTGACATTTGTCAGTTGACATCTTTGACATTTGCCATCTTGAAATTTGTCATTTTTGACATTTTTCATGGTGACACTTTTCATTTTTGACATTTAGCATTGTGACATTTGTCATTTGACATCTTTGACATTTGCCATCTTGAAATTTGTCATTTTTGACATTTAGCATTGTGACATTCGTCATTTGACATCTTGGACATTTGCCATCTTGAAATTTGTCATTTTTGACATTTTTCATGGTGACACTTATCATTTTTGACATTTAGCATTGTGACATTTGTCAGTTTTGACATTTGCCATCTTGAAATTTGTCATTTTTGACATTTTTCATGGTGACACTTTTCATTTTTGACATTTAGCATTGTGACATTTGTCATTTGACATCTTTGACATTTGCCATCTTGAAATTTGTTATTTTTGACATTTTTTATGGTGACACTTTTTATTTTTGACATTTAGCATTGTGACATTTATTATTTGACATCTTTGACATTTGCCATCTTGAAATTTGTCATTTTTGACATTTTTCATGGTGACACTTTTCATTTTTGACATTTAGCATTGTGACATTTGTCATTTGACATCTTTGACATTTGCCATCTTGAAATTTGTTATTTTTGACATTTTTCATGGTGACACTTTTCATTTTTGACATTTAGCATTGTGACATTTGTCATTTGACATCTTTGACATTTGCCATCTTGAAATTTGTCATTTTTGACATTTTTCATGGTGACACTTTTCATTTTTGACATTTAGCATTGTGACATTTGTCATTTGACATCTTTGACATTCGGCATCTTGAAATTGGTCATTTTTGACATTTTTCATGGTGACACTTTTCATTTTTGACATTTAGCATTGTGACATTTGTCATATTCGACATCTTTGACGTTTGCAATCTTGAAATTTGTGATTTTTGACATTTTTCATGGTGACACTTTTCATTTTTGACATTTAGCATTGTGACATTTGTCATTTGACATCTTTGAAATTTGCCATCTTGAAATTTGTCATTATTGACATTTTTCATGGGGACACTTTTCATTTTTGACATTTAGCATTGTGACATTTGACATCTTTGACATTTGCCTTCTTGAAATTTGTCATTTTTGACATTTTTCATGGTGACACTTTTCATTTTTGACAATTAGCATTGTGACATTTGTCATTTGACATCTTTGACATTTGCCATCTTGAAATTTGTCATTTTTGACATTTTTCACGGTGTCACTTTTCATTTTTGACATTTAGCATTGTGACATTTGTCATTTGACATCTTAGACATTTGCCATCTTGAAATTTGTCATTTTTGCCATTTAGCATTGTGACATTTGTCATTTGACATCTTTGATATTTGCCATCTTGAAATTTGTCATTTTTGACATTTCTCATGGTGACACTTTTCATTTTTGACATTTAGCATTGTGACATTTGTCATTTAACATCTTTGACATTTGCCATCTTGAAATTTGTCATTTTTGACATTTTTCATGGTGACACTTTTCATTTTTGACATTGAGCATTGTGACATTTGTCATATTCGACATCTTTGACATTTGCCATCTTGAAATTTGTGATTTTTGACATTTTTCATGGTGACACTTTTCATTTTTGACATTTAGCATTGTGACATTTGTCATTTGACATCTTTGACATTTGCCATCTTGAAATTTGTCATTATTGACATTTTTCATGGAGACACTTTTCATTTTTGACATTTAGCATTGTGACATTTGTCATTTGACATCTTTGACATTTGCCATCTTGAAATTTGTCATTGTTGACATTTTTCACGGTGTCACTTTTCATTTTTGACATTAAGCATTGTGACATTTGTCATTTGACATCTTAGACATTTGCCATCTTGAAATTTGTCATTTTTGACACTTTCCATTTTTGACATTTAGCATTGTGACATTTGTCATTTGACATCTTTGACATTTGCCATCTTAAAATTTGTCATTTTTGACACTTTTCATGGTGCCACTTATCATATTTGACACTTAGCATTGTGACATTTGTCAGTTTTGACATTTGCCATCTTGAAATTTGTTATTTTTGACATTTTTCATGGTGACACTTTTCATTTTTGACATTTAGCATTGTGACATTTGTCATTTGACATCTTTGACATTTGCCATCTTGAAATTTGTCATTTTTGACATTTTTCATGGTGACACTTTTTATTTTTGACATTTAGCATTGTGACATTTGTCATTTGACATCTTTGACATTTGCCATCTTGAAATTTGTCATTTTTGACATTTTTCATGGTGACACTTTTTATTTTTGACATTTAGCATTGTGACATTTGTCATTTGACATCTTTGACATTTGCCATCTTGAAATTTGTCATTTTTGACATTTAGCATTGTGACATTTGTCATTTGACATCTTTGATATTTGCCATCTTGAAATTTGTCATTTTTGACATTTTTCTTGGTGACACTTTTCATTTTTGACATTTAGCATTGTGACATTTGTCATTTGACATCTTTGACATTTGCCATCTTAAAATTTGTCATTTTTGACATTTTTCATGGTGACACTTTTCATTTTTGACATTTAGCATTGTGACATTTGTCATATTCGACATCTTTGACATTTGCCATCTTGAAATTTGTTATTTTTGACATTTTTCATGGTGACACTTTTCATTTTTAACATTTAGCATTGTGACATTTGTCATTTGACATCTTTGACATTTGCCATCTTGAAATTTGTCATTTTTGACATTTTTCATGGTGACACTTTTCATTTTTGACATTTAGCATTGTGACATTTGTCATTTGACATCTTTGACATTTGCCATCTTGAAATTTGTCATTTTTGACATTTTTCATGGTGACACTTTTCATTTTTGACATTTAGCATTGTGACATTTGTCATTTGACATCTTTGACATTTGCCATCTTGAAATTTGTCATTTTTGACATTTAGCATTGTGACATTTGTCATTTGACATCTTTGATATTTGGCATCTTGAAATTTGTCATTTTTGATATTTTTCTTGGTGACACTTTTCATTTTTGACATTTAGCATTGTGACATTTGTCATTTGACATCTTTGACATTTGCCATCTTGAAATTTGTCATTTTTGACATTTTTCATGGTGACACTTTTCATTTTTGACATTTAGCATTGTGACATTTGTCATATTCGACATCTTTGACATTTGCCATCTTGAAATTTGTTATTTTTGACATTTTTCATGGTGACACTTTTCATTTTTGACATTTAGCATTGTGACATTTGTCATTTGACATCTTTGACATTTGCCATCTTGAAATTTTTCATTTTTGACACTTTTCATTTTTGACATTTAGCATTGTGACATATGTCATTTGACATCTTTGACATTTGCCAACTTGAAATTTGTCATTTTTGACATTTTTCATGGTGACACTTTTCATTTTTGACATTTAGCATTGTGACATTTGTCATTTGACATCTTTGACATTTGCCATCTTGAAATTTGTCATTTTTGACATTTTTTATGGTGACACTTTTCATTTTTGACATTTAGCATTGTGACATTTGTCATTTGACATCTTTGACATTTGCCATCTTAAAATTTGTCATTTTTGACATTTTTCATGGTGACACTTTTCATTTTTGACATTTAGCATTGTGACATTTGTCATTTGACATCTTTGACATTTGCCATCTTGAAATTTGTCATTTTTGACATTTAGCATTGTGACATTTGTCATTTGACATCTTGGACATTTGCATCTTAAAATTTGTCATTTTTGACATTTTTCATGGTGACACTTATCATTTTTGACATTTAGCATTGTGACATTTGTCAGTTTTGACATTTGCCATCTTGAAATTTGTCATTTTTGACATATTTTATGGTGACACTTTTCATTTTTGACATTTAGCATTGTGACATTTGTCATTTGACATCTTTGACATTTGCCATCTTGAAATTTGTCATTTTTGACATTTAGCATTGTGACATTTGTCATTTGACATCTTGGACATTTGCATCTTGAAATTTGTCATTTTTAACATTTTTCATGGTGACACTTATCATTTTTGACATTTAGCATTGTGACATTTGTCAGTTTTGACATTTGCCATCTTGAAATTTGTCATTTTTGACATATTTTATGGTGACACTTTTCATTTTTGACATTTAGCATTGTGACATTTGTCATTTGACATCTTTGACATTTGCCATCTTGAAATTTGTTATTTTTGACATTTTTCATGGTGACACTTTTCATTTTTGACATTTAGCATTGTGACATTTGTCATTTGACATCTTTGACATTTGCCATCTTGAAATTTGTCATTTTTGACATTTTTCATGGTGACACTTTTTATTTTTGACATTTAGCATTGTGACATTTGTCATTTGACATCTTTGACATTTGCCATCTTGAAATTTGTCATTTTTGACATTTTTCATGGTGACACTTTTCATTTTTGACATTTAGCATTGTGACATTTGTCATTTGACATCTTTGACATTTGCCATCTTGAAATTTGTCATTTTTGACATTTAGCATTGTGACATTTGTCATTTGACATCTTTGATATTTGGCATCTTGAAATTTGTCATTTTTGACATTTTTCTTGGTGACACTTTTCATTTTTGACATTTATCATTGTGACATTTGTCATTCGACATCTTTGACACTTGCCATCTTAAAATTTGTTATTTTTGACATTTTTCATGGTGACACTTTTCATTTTTGACATTTAGCATTGTGACATTTGTCATTTGACATCTTTGACATTTGCCATCTTGAAATTTTTCATTTTTGACACTTTTCATTTTTGACATTTAGCATTGTGACATATGTCATTTGACATCTTTGACATTTGCCAACTTGAAATTTGTCATTTTTGACATTTTTCATGGTGACACTTTTCATTTTTGACATTTAGCATTGTGACATTTGTCATTTGACATCTTTGACATTTGCCATCTTGAAATTTGTCATTTTTGACATTTTTTATGGTGACACTTTTCATTTTTGACATTTAGCATTGTGACATTTGTCAGTTGACATCTTTGACATTTGCCATCTTGAAATTTGTCATTTTTGACATTTTTCATGGTGACACTTTTCATTTTTGACATTTAGCATTGTGACATTTGTCATTTGACATCTTTGACATTTGCCATCTTGAAATTTGTCATTTTTGACATTTAGCATTGTGACATTCGTCATTTGACATCTTGGACATTTGCCATCTTGAAATTTGTCATTTTTGACATTTTTCATGGTGACACTTATCATTTTTGACATTTAGCATTGTGACATTTGTCAGTTTTGACATTTGCCATCTTGAAATTTGTCATTTTTGACATTTTTCATGGTGACACTTTTCATTTTTGACATTTAGCATTGTGACATTTGTCATTTGACATCTTTGACATTTGCCATCTTGAAATTTGTTATTTTTGACATTTTTTATGGTGACACTTTTTATTTTTGACATTTAGCATTGTGACATTTATTATTTGACATCTTTGACATTTGCCATCTTGAAATTTGTCATTTTTGACATTTTTCATGGTGACACTTTTCATTTTTGACATTTAGCATTGTGACATTTGTCATTTGACATCTTTGACATTTGCCATCTTGAAATTTGTTATTTTTGACATTTTTCATGGTGACACTTTTCATTTTTGACATTTAGCATTGTGACATTTGTCATTTGACATCTTTGACATTTGCCATCTTGAAATTTGTCATTTTTGACATTTTTCATGGTGACACTTTTCATTTTTGACATTTAGCATTGTGACATTTGTCATTTGACATTTTTAACATTTGCCATCTAAATTTGTCATTTTTGACATTTAGCATTGTGACATTTGTCATTTGACATCTTTGATATTTGCCATCTTGAAATTTGTCATTTTTGACATTTTTCATGGTGACACTTTTCATTTTTGACATTTAGCATTGTGACATTTGTCATATTCGACATCTTTGACATTTGCCATCTTGAAATTTGTGATTTTTGACATTTTTCATGGTGACACTTTTTATTTTTGACATTTAGCATTGTGACATTTGTCATTTGACATCTTGGACATTTGCCATCTTGAAATTTGTCATTTTTGACATTTAGCATTGTGACATTTGTCATTTGACATCTTTGATATTTGCCATCTTGAAATTTGTCATTTTTGACATTTTTCATGGTGACACTTTTCATTTTTGACATTTAGCATTGTGACATTTGTCATTTAACATCTTTGACATTTGCCATCTTGAAATTGGTCATTTTTGACATTTTTCATGGTGACACTTTTCATTTTTGACATTTAGCATTGTGACATTTGTCATTTGACATCTTTGACATTTGCCATCTTGAAATTTGTCATTATTGACATTTTTCATGGGGACACTTTTCATTTTTGACATTTAGCATTGTGACATTTGACATTTGACATCTTTGGCATTTGCCATCTTGAAATTTGTCATTTTTGACATTTTTCATGGTGACACTTTTCATTTTTGACATTAAGCATTGTGACATTTGTCATTTGACATCTTTGACATTTGCCATCTTGAAATTTGTCATTTTTGACATTTTTCACAGTGTCACTTTTCATTTTTGACAGTTAGCATTGTGACATTTGTCATTTGACATCTTAGACATTTGCCATCTTGAAATTTGTCATTTTTGACACTTTCCATTTTTGACATTTAGAATTGTGACATTTGTCATTTGACATCTTTGACATTTGCCATCTTGAAATTTGTCATTTTTGACATTTTTCATGGTGACACTTATCATTTTTGACATTTAGCATTGTGACATTTGTCAGTTTTGACATTTGCCATCTTGAAATTTGTTATTTTTGACATTTTTCATGGTGACACTTTTCATTTTTGACATTTAGCATTGTGACATTTGTCATTTAACATCTTTGACATTTGCCATCTTGAAATTTGTCATTTTTGACATTTTTCATGGTGACACTTTTTATTTTTGACATTTAGCATTGTGACATTTGTCATTTGACATCTTTGACATTTGCCATCTTGAAATTTGTCATTTTTGACATTTTTCATGGTGACACTTTTCATTTTTGACATTTAGCATTGTGACATTTGTCATTTGACATCTTTGACATTTGCCATCTTGAAATTTGTCATTTTTAACATTTAGCATTGTGACATTTGTCATTTGACATCTTTGATATTTGCCATCTTGAAATTTGTCATTTTTGACATTTTTCTTGGTGACACTTTTCATTTTTGACATTTAGCATTGTGACATTTGTCATTTGACATCTTTGACATTTGCCATCTTGAAATTTGTCATTTTTGACATTTTTCATGGTGACACTTTTCATTTTTGACATTTAGCATTGTGACATTTGTCATATTCGACATCTTTGACATTTGCCATCTTGAAATTTGTTATTTTTGACATTTTTCATGATGACACTTTTCATTTTTGACATTTAGCATTGTGACATTTGTCATTTGACATCTTTGACATTTGCCATCTTGAAATTTTTCATTTTTGACACTTTTCATTTTTGACATTTAGCATTGTGACATATGTCATTTGACATCTTTGACATTTGCCAACTTGAAATTTGTCATTTTTGACATTTTTCATGGTGACACTTTTCATTTTTGACATTTAGCATTGTGACATTTCTCATTTGACATCTTTGACATTTGCCATCTTGAAATTTGTCATTTTTGACATTTTTTATGGTGACACTTTTCATTTTTGACATTTAGCATTGTGACATTTGTCATTTGACATCTTTGACATTTGCCATCTTGAAATTTTTCATTTTTGACACTTTTCATTTTTGACATTTAGCATTGTGACATATGTCATTTGACATCTTTGACATTTGCCAACTTGAAATTTGTCATTTTTGACATTTTTCATGGTGACACTTTTCATTTTTGACATTTAGCATTGTGACATTTGTCATTTGACATCTTTGACATTTGCCATTTTGAAATTTGTCATTTTTGACATTTTTCATGGTGACACTTTTCATTTTTGACATTTAGCATTGTGACATTTGTCATTTGACATCTTTGACATTTGCCATCTTGAAATTTGTCATTTTTGACATTTAGCATTGTGACATTTGTCATTTGACATCTTTGATATTTGGCATCTTGAAATTTGTCATTTTTGACATTTTTCTTGGTGACACTTTTCATTTTTGACATTTAGCATTGTGACATTTGTCATTTGACATCTTTTACATTTGCCATCTTGAAATTTGTCATTTTTGACATTTTTCATGGTGACACTTTTCATTTTTGACATTTAGCATTGTGACATTTGTCATATTCGACATCTTTGACATTTGCCATCTTGAAATTTGTTATTTTTGACATTTTTCATGGTGACACTTTTCATTTTTGACATTTAGCATTGTGACATTTGTCATTTGACATCTTTGACATTTGCCATCTTGAAATTTTTCATTTTTGACACTTTTCATTTTTGACATTTAGCATTGTGACATATGTCATTTGACATCTTTGACATTTGCCAACTTGAAATTTGTCATTTTTGATATTTTTCATGGTGACACTTTTCATTTTTGACATTTAGCATTGTGACATTTGTCATTTGACATCTTTGACATTTGCCATCTTGAAATTTGTCATTTTTGACATTTTTTATGGTGACACTTTTCATTTTTGACATTTAGCATTGTGACATTTGTCATTTGACATCTTTGACATTTGCCATCTTGAAATTTGTCATTTTTGACACTTTTCATTTTTGACATTTAGCATTGTGACATATGTCATTTGACATCTTTGACATTTGCCAACTTGAAATTTGACATTTTTGACATTTTTCATGGTGACACTTTTCATTTTTGACATTTAGCATTGTGACATTTGTCATTTGACATTTTTAACATTTGCCATCTTAAAATTTGTCATTTTTGACATTTAGCATTGTGACATTTGTCATTTAACATCTTTGATATTTGCCATCTTGAAATTTGTCATTTTTGACATTTTTCATGGTGACACTTTTCATTTTTGACATTTAGCATTGTGACATTTGTCATATTCGACATCTTTGACATTTGCCATCTTGAAATTTGTGATTTTTGACATTTTTCATGGTGACACTTTTCATTTTTGACATTTAGCATTGTGACATTTGTCATTTGACATCTTTGACATTTGCCATCTTGAAATTTGTCATTTTTGACATTTAGCATTGTGACATTTGTCATTTGACATCTTTGATATTTGGCATCTTGAAATTTGTCATTTTTGACATTTTTCTTGGTGACACTTTTCATTTTTGACATTTAGCATTGTGACATTTGTCATTTGACATCTTTTACATTTGCCATCTTGAAATTTGTCATTTTTGACATTTTTCATGGTGACACTTTTCATTTTTGACATTTAGCATTGTGACATTTGTCATATTCGACATCTTTGACATTTGCCATCTTGAAATTTGTTATTTTTGACATTTTTCATGGTGACACTTTTCATTTTTGACATTTAGCATTGTGACATTTGTCATTTGACATCTTTGACATTTGCCATCTTGAAATTTTTCATTTTTGACACTTTTCATTTTTGACATTTAGCATTGTGACATATGTCATTTGACATCTTTGACATTTGCCAACTTGAAATTTGTCATTTTTGATATTTTTCATGGTGACACTTTTCATTTTTGACATTTAGCATTGTGACATTTGTCATTTGACATCTTTGACATTTGCCATCTTGAAATTTGTCATTTTTGACATTTTTTATGGTGACACTTTTCATTTTTGACATTTAGCATTGTGACATTTGTCATTTGACATCTTTGACATTTGCCATCTTGAAATTTGTCATTTTTGACACTTTTCATTTTTGACATTTAGCATTGTGACATATGTCATTTGACATCTTTGACATTTGCCAACTTGAAATTTGACATTTTTGACATTTTTCATGGTGACACTTTTCATTTTTGACATTTAGCATTGTGACATTTGTCATTTGACATTTTTAACATTTGCCATCTTAAAATTTGTCATTTTTGACATTTAGCATTGTGACATTTGTCATTTAACATCTTTGATATTTGCCATCTTGAAATTTGTCATTTTTGACATTTTTCATGGTGACACTTTTCATTTTTGACATTTAGCATTGTGACATTTGTCATATTCGACATCTTTGACATTTGCCATCTTGAAATTTGTGATTTTTGACATTTTTCATGGTGACACTTTTCATTTTTGACATTTAGCATTGTGACATTTGTCATTTGACATCTTTGACATTTGCCATCTTGAAATTTGTCATTTTTGACATTTAGCATTGTGACATTTGTCATTTGACATCTTTGATATTTGCCATCTTGAAATTTGTCATTTTTGACATTTTTCATGGTGACACTTTTCATTTTTGACATTTAGCATTGTGACATTTGTCATTTAACATCTTTGACATTTGCCATCTTAAAATTTGTCATTTTTGACATTTTTCATGGTGACACTTTTCATTTTTGACATTTAGCATTGTGACATTTGTCATATTCGACATCTTTGACATTTTCCATCTTGAAATTTGTGATTTTTGATATTTTTCATGGTGACACTTTTCATTTTTGACATTTAGCATTGTGACATTTGTCATTTGACATCTTTGACATTTGCCATCTTGAAATTTGTCATTATTGACATTTTTCATGGGGACACTTTTCATTTTTGACATTTAGCATTGTGACATTTGACATTTGACATCTTTGGCATTTGCCATCTTGAAATTTGTCATTTTTGACATTTTTCATGGTGACACTTTTCATTTTTGACATTTAGCATTGTGACATTTGTCATTTGACATCTTTGACATTTGCCATCTTGAAATTTGTCATTTTTGACGTTTTTCACGGTGTCACTTTTCATTTTTGACATTTAGCATTGTGACATTTGTCATTTGACATCTTAGACATTTGCCATCTTGAAATTTGTCATTTTTGACACTTTCCATTTTTGACATTTAGAATTGTGACATTTGTCATTTGACATCTTTGACATTTGCCATCTTGAAATTTGTCATTTTTGACATTTTTCATGGTGACACTTATCATTTTTGACATTTAGCATTGTGACATTTGTCAGTTTTGACATTTGCCAACTTGAAATTTGTCATTTTTGACATATTTTATGGTGACACTTTTCATTTTTGACATTTAGCATTGTGACATTTGTCATTTGACATCTTTGACATTTGCCATCTTGAAATTTGTTATTTTTGACATTTTTCATGGTGACACTTTTCATTTTTGACATTTAGCATTGTGACATTTGTCATTTGACATCTTTGACATTTGCCATCTTGAAATTTGTCATTTTTGACATTTTTCATGGTGACACTTTTCATTTTTGACATTTAGCATTGTGACATTTGTCATTTGACATCTTTGACATTTGCCATCTTGAAATTTGTCATTTTTGACATTTAGCATTGTGACATTTGTCATTTGACATCTTTGATATTTGCCATCTTGAAATTTGTCATTTTTGACATTTTTCTTGGTGACACTTTTCATTTTTGACATTTAGCATTGTGACATTTGTCATTTGACATCTTTGACATTTGCCATCTTGAAATTTGTCATTTTTGACATTTTTCACGGTGTCACTTTTCATTTTTGACATTTAGCATTGTGACATTTGTCATTTGACATCTTAGACATTTGCCATCTTGAAATTTGTCATTTTTGACAATTTCCATTTTTGACATTTAGAATTGTGACATTTGTCATTTGACATCTTTGACATTTGCCATCTTGAAATTTGTCATTTTTGACATTTTTCATAGTGACACTTATCATTTTTGACATTTAGCATTGTGACATTTGTCAGTTTTGACATTTGCCAACTTGAAATTTGTCATTTTTGACATATTTTATGGTGACACTTTTCATTTTTGACATTTAGCATTGTGACATTTGTCATTTGACATCTTTGACATTTGCCATCTTGAAATTTGTTATTTTTGACATTTTTCATGGTGACACTTTTCATTTTTGACATTTAGCATTGTGACATTTGTCATTTGACATCTTTGACATTTGCCATCTTGAAATTTGTCATTTTTGACATTTTTCATGGTGACACTTTTCATTTTTGACATTTAGCATTGTGACATTTGTCATTTGACATCTTTGACATTTGCCATCTTGAAATTTGTCATTTTTGACATTTAGCATTGTGACATTTGTCATTTGACATCTTTGATATTTGCCATCTTGAAATTTGTCATTTTTGACATTTTTCTTGGTGACACTTTTCATTTTTGACATTTAGCATTGTGACATTTGTCATTTGACATCTTTGACATTTGCCATCTTGAAATTTGTCATTTTTGACATTTTTCATGGTGACACTTTTCATTTTTGACATTTAGCATTGTGACATTTGTCATATTCGACATCTTTGACATTTGCCATCTTGAAATTTGTTATTTTTGACATTTTTCATGGTGACACTTTTCATTTTTGACATTTAGCATTGTGACATTTGTCATTTGACATCTTTGACATTTGCCATCTTGAAATTTTTCATTTTTGACACTTTTCATTTTTGACATTTAGCATTGTGACATATGTCATTTGACATCTTTGACATTTGCCAACTTGAAATTTGTCATTTTTGACATTTTTCATGGTGACACTTTTCATTTTTGACATTTAGCATTGTGACATTTGTCATTTGACATCTTTGATATTTGCCATCTTGAAATTTGTCATTTTTGACATTTTTTATGGTGACACTTTTCATTTTTGACATTTAGCATTGTGACATTTGTCATTTGACATCTTTGACATTTGCCATCTTGAAATTTGTCATTTTTGACATTTTTCATGGTGACACTTTTCATTTTTGACATTTAGCATTGTGACATTTGTCATTTGACATCTTTGACATTTGCCATCTTGAAATTTGTCATTTTTGACATTTAGCATTGTGACATTCGTCATTTGACATCTTGGACATTTGCATCTTGAAATTTGTCATTTTTGACATTTTTCATGGTGACACTTATCATTTTTGACATTTAGCATTGTGACATTTGTCAGTTTTGACATTTGCCATCTTGAAATTTGTCATTTTTAACATATTTTATGGTGACACTTTTCATTTTTGACATTTAGCATTGTGACATTTGTCATTTGACATCTTTGACATTTGCCATCTTGAAATTTGTTATTTTTGACATTTTTCATGGTGACACTTTTCATTTTTGACATTTAGCATTGTGACATTTGTCATTTGACATCTTTGACATTTGCCATCTTGAAATTTGTCATTTTTGACATTTTTCATGGTGACACTTTTCATTTTTGACATTTAGCATTGTGACATTTGTCATTTGACATCTTTGACATTTGCCATCTTGAAATTTGTCATTTTTGACATTTAGCATTGTGACATTTGTCATTTGATATCTTTGATATTTGCCATCTTGAAATTTGTCATTTTTGACATTTTTCATGGTGACACTTTTCATTTTTGACATTTAGCATTGTGACATTTGTCATATTCGACATCTTTGACATTTGCCATCTTGAAATTTGTGATTTTTGACATTTTTCATGGTGACACTTTTCATTTTTGACATTTAGCATTGTGACATTTGTCATTTGACATCTTTGACATTTGCCATCTTGAAATTTGTCATTTTTGACATTTAGCATTGTGACATTTGTCATTTGACATCTTTGATATTTGCCATCTTGAAATTTGTCATTTTTGACATTTTTCATGGTGACACTTTTCATTTTTGACATTTAGCATTGTGACATTTGTCATTTAACATCTTTGACATTCGGCATCTTGAAATTGGTCATTTTTGACATTTTTCATGGTGACACTTTTCATTTTTGACATTTAGCATTGTGACATTTGTCATATTCGACATCTTTGACGTTTGCCATCTTGAAATTTGTGATTTTTGACATTTTTCATGGTGACACTTTTCATTTTTGACATTTAGCATTGTGACATTTGTCATTTGACATCTTTGAAATTTGCCATCTTGAAATTTGTCATTATTGACATTTTTCATGGGGACACTTTTCATTTTTGACATTTAGCATTGTGACATTTGACATCTTTGACATTTGCCTTCTTGAAATTTGTCATTTTTGACATTTTTCATGGTGACACTTTTCATTTTTGACAATTAGCATTGTGACATTTGTCATTTGACATCTTTGACATTTGCCATCTTGAAATTTGTCATTTTTGACATTTTTCACGGTGTCACTTTTCATTTTTGACATTTAGCATTGTGACATTTGTCATTTGACATCTTAGACATTTGCCATCTTGAAATTTGTCATTTTTGCCATTTAGCATTGTGACATTTGTCATTTGACATCTTTGATATTTGCCATCTTGAAATTTGTCATTTTTGACATTTCTCATGGTGACACTTTTCATTTTTGACATTTAGCATTGTGACATTTGTCATTTAACATCTTTGACATTTGCCATCTTGAAATTTGTCATTTTTGACATTTTTCATGGTGACACTTTTCATTTTTGACATTGAGCATTGTGACATTTGTCATATTCGACATCTTTGACATTTGCCATCTTGAAATTTGTGATTTTTGACATTTTTCATGGTGACACTTTTCATTTTTGACATTTAGCATTGTGACATTTGTCATTTGACATCTTTGACATTTGCCATCTTGAAATTTGTCATTATTGACATTTTTCATGGGGACACTTTTCATTTTTGACATTTAGCATTGTGACATTTGACATTTGACATCTTTGACATTTGCCATCTTGAAATTTGTCATTTTTGACATTTTTCATGGTGACACTTTTAATTTTTGACATTTAGCATTGTGACATTTGTCATTTGACATCTTTGACATTTGCCATCTTGAAATTTGTCATTTTTGACATTTTTCACGGTGTCACTTTTCATTTTTGACATTTAGCATTGTGACATTTGTCATTTGACATCTTAGACATTTGCCATCTTGAAATTTGTCATTTTTGACACTTTCCATTTTTGACATTTAGCATTGTGACATTTGTCATTTGACATCTTTGACATTTGCCATCTTGAAATTTGTCATTTTTGACATTTTTCATGGTGACACTTTTCATTTTTGACATTTAGCATTGTGACATTTGTCATTTGACATCTTGGACATTTGCCATCTTGAAATTTGTCATTTTTGACATTTTTCATGGTGACACTCATCATTTTTGACATTTAGCATTGTGACATTTGTCAGTTTTGACATTTGCCATCTTGAAATTTGTCATTTTTGACATTTTTTATGGTGACACTTTTCATTTTTGACATTTAGCATTGGGACATTTGTCATTTGACATCTTTGACATTTGCCATCTTGAAATTTGTCATTTTTGACATTTTTTATGCTGACACTTTTCATTTTTGACATTTAGCATTGTGACATTTGTCATTTGACATCTTTGACATTTGCCATCTTGAAATTTGTCATTTTTGACATTTTTCATGGTGACACTTTTCATTTTTGACATTTAGCATTGTGACATTTGTCATTTGACATCTTTGACATTTGCCATCTTGAACTTTGTCATTTTTGACATTTTTCATGGTGACACTTTTCATTTTTGACATTTAGCATTGTGACATTTGTCATTTGACATCTTTGACATTTGCCATCTTGAAATTTGTTATTTTTGACATTTTTCATGGTGACACTTTTCATTTTTGACATTTAGCATTGTGACATTTTCCATTTGACATCTTTGACATTTGCCATCTTGAAATTTGTCATTTTTGACATTTTTCATGGTGACACTTTTCATTTTTGACATTTAGCATTGTGACATTTGTCATTTGACATCTTTGACATTTGCCATCTTGAAATTTGTCATTTTTGACATTTAGCATTGTGACATTTGTCATTTGACATCTTGGACATTTGCCATCTTGAAATTTGTCATTTTTGACAGTTTTCATGGTGACACTTTTCATTTTTGACATTTAGCATTGTGACATTTGTCATTTGACATCTTTGACATTTGCCATCTTGAAATTTGTCATTTTTGACATTTTTCATGGTGACCCTTTTCATTTTTAACATTTAGCATTGTGACATTTGTCATTTGACATCTTTGACATTTGCTGTCTTGAAATTTGTCATTTTTGACATTTTTCATGGTGACACTTTTCATTTTTGACATTTAGCATTGTGACATTTGTCATTTGACATCTTTGACATTTGCCATCTTGAAATTTGTTATTTTTGACATTTTTCATGGTGACACTTTTCATTTTTGACATTTAGCATTGTGACATTTGCCATTTGACATCTTTGACATTTGCCATCTTGAAATTTGTCATTTTTGACATTTTTCATGGTGACACTTTTCATTTTTGACATTTAGCATTGTGACATTTGTCATTTGACATCTTTGACATTTGTAATCTTGAAATTTGTTATTTTTGACATTTTTCATGGTGACACTTTTCATTTTTGACATTTAGCATTGTGACATTTGTCATTTGACATTTTTGACATTTGCCATCTTGAAATTTGTCATTTTTGACATTTAGCATTGTGACATTTGTCATTTGACATCTTTGATATTTGCCATCTTGAAATTTGTCATTTTTGACATTTTTCATGGTGACACTTTTCATTTTTGACATTTAGCATTGTGACATTTGTCATATTCGACATCTTTGACATTTGCCATCTTGAAATTTGTAATTTTTGACACTTTTCATGGTGACACTTTTCATTTTTGACATTTAGCATTGTGACATTTGTCATTTGACATCTTTGACATTTGCCATCCTGAAATTTGTCATTTTTGACATTTAGCATTGTGACATTTGTCATTTGACATCTTTGATATTTGCCATCTTGAAATTTGTCATTTTTGACATTGTTCATGGTGAAACTTTTCATTTTTGACATTTAGCATTGTGACATTTGTCATATTCGACATCTTTGACATTTGCCATCTTAAAATTTGTGATTTTTGACATTTTTCATAGTGACACTTTTCATTTTTGACATTTAGCATTGTGACATTTGTCATTTGACATCTTTGACATTTGCCATCTTGAAATTTGTCATTATTGACATTTTTCATGGGGACACTTTTCATTTTTGACATTTAGCATTGTGACATTTGACATTTGACATCTTTGACATTTGCCATCTTGAAATTTGTCATTTTTGACATTTTTCACGGTGACACTTTTCATTTTTGACATTTAGCATTGTGACATTTGTCATTTGACATCTTAGACATTTGCCATCTTGAAATTTGTCATTTTTGACACTTTCCATTTTTGACATTTAGCATTGTGACATTTGTCATTTGACATTTTTGACATTTGCCATCTTGAAATTTGTCATTTTTGACATTTTTCATGGTGACACTTTTTATTTTTGACATTTAGCATTGTGACATTTGTCATTTGACATCTTGGACATTTGCCATCTTGAAATTTGTCATTTTTGACATATTTTATGGTGACACTCATCATTTTTGACATTTAGCATTGTGACATTTGTCAGTTTTGACATTTGCCATCTTGAAATTTGTCATTTTTGCCATTTTTTATGGTGACACTTTTCATTTTTGACATTTAGCATTGTGACATTTGTCATTTGACATCTTTGACATTTGCCATCTTGAAATTTGTCATTTTTGACATTTTTCATGGTGACACTTTTCATTTTTGACATTTAGCATTGTGACATTTGTCATTTGACATCTTTGACATTTGCCATCTTGAAATTTGTCATTTTTGACATTTTTCATGGTGACACTTTTCATTTTTGACATTTAGCATTGTGACATTTGACATCTTTGACATTTGCCATCTTGAAATTTGTTATTTTTGACATTTTTCATGGTGACACTTTTCATTGTTGACATTTAGCATTGTGACATTTGTCATTTGACATCTTTGACATTTGCCATCTTGAAATTTGTTATTTTTGACATTTTTCATGGTGACACTTTTCATTTTTGACATTTAGCATTGTGACATTTGTCATTTGACATCTTTGACATTTGCCATCTTAAAATTTGTCATTTTTGACATTTTTCATGGTGACACTTTTCATTTTTGACATTTAGCATTGTGACAGTTGTCATTTGACATCTTTGACATTTGCCATCTTGACATTTAGCATTGTGACATTTGTCATTTGACATCTTTGACATTTGCCATCTTGAAATTTGTCAGTTTTGACATTTAGCATTGTGACATTTGTCATTTGACATCTTGGACATTTGCCATCTTGAAATTTGTCATTTTTGACATTTTTCATGGTGACACTTTTCATTATTGACATTTAACATTGTGACATTTGTCATATTCGACATCTTTGACATTTGCCATCTTGAAATTTGTTATTTTTGACATTTTTCATGGTGACACTTTTTATTTTTGACATTTAGCATTGTGACATTTGTCATTTGACATCTTTGACATTTGCCATCTTGAAATTTGTCATTTTTGATATTTTTCATGGTGACACTTTTCATTTTTGACATTTAGCATTGTGACATTTGTCATGTGACATCTTTGACATTTGCCATCTTGAAATTTGTCATTTTTGACATTTAGCATTGTGACATTTGTCATTTGACATCTTGGACATTTGCATCTTGAAATTTGTCATTTTTGACATTTTTCATGGTGACACTTATCATTTTTGACATTTAGCATTGTGACATTTGTCAGTTTTGACATTTGCCATCTTGAAATTTGTCATTTTTGACATTTTTAATGGTGACACTTTTCATTTTTGACATTTAGCTTTGTGACATTTGTCATTTAACATCTTTGACATTTGCCATCTTGAAATTTGTTATTTTTGACATTTTTCATGGTGACACTTTTCATTTTTGATATTTAGCATTGTGACATTTGTCATTTGACATCTTTGACATTTGCCATCTTAAAATTAGTCATTTTTGACATTTTTCATGGTGACACTTCTCATTTTTGACATTTAGCATTGTGACATTTGTCATTTGACATCTTTGACATTTGCCATCTTGAAATTTGTCATTTTTGACATTTAGCATTGTGACATTTGTCATTTGACATCTTTGATATTTGCCATCTTGAAATTTGTTATTTTTGACATTTTTCATGGTGACACTTTTCATTTTTGACATTTAGCATTGTGACATTTGTCATTTAACATCTTTGACATTCGCCATCTTGAAATTTGTCATTTTTGACATTGTTCATGGTGACACTTTTCATTTTTGACATTTAGCATTGTGACATTTGTCATATTCGACATCTTTGACATTTGCCATCTTAAAATTTGTGATTTTTGACATTTTTCATAGTGACACTTTTCATTTTTGACATTTAGCATTGTGACATTTGTCATTTGACATCTTTGACATTTGCCATCTTGAAATTTGTCATTATTGACATTTTTCATAGTGACACTTTTCATTTTTGACATTTAGCATTGTGACATTTGACATTTGACATCTTTGACATTTGCCATCTTGAAATTTGTCATTTTTGACATATTTTATGGTGACACTCATCATTTTTAACATTTAGCATTGTGACATTTGTCAGTTTTGACATTTGCCACCTTGAAATTTGTCATTTTTGTCATTTTTTATGGTGACACTTTTCATTTTTGACATTTAGCATTGTGACATTTGTCATTTGACATCTTTGACATTTGCCATCTTGAAATTTGTCATTTTTGACATATTTTATGGTGACACTTTTCATTTTTGACATTTAGCATTGTGACATTTGTCATTTGACATCTTTGACATTTGCCATCTTGAAATTTGTCATTTTTGACATTTTTCATGGTGACACTTTTCATTTTTGACATTTAGCATTGTGACATTTGTCATTTGACATCTTTGACATTTGCCATCTTGAAATTTGTCATTTTTGACATTTTTCATGGTGACACTTTTCATTTTTGACATTTAGCATTGTGACATTTGTCATTTGACATCTTTGACATTTGCCATCTTGAAATTTGTTATTTTTGACCTTTTTCATGGTGACACTTTTCATTTTTGACATTTAGCATTGTGACATTTGCCATTTGACCTCTTTGACATTTGCCATCTTGAAATTTGTCATTTTTGACATTTTTCATGGCGACACTTTTCATTTTTGACATTTAGCATTGTGACATTTGTCATTTGACATCTTTGACATTTGCTATCTTGAAATTTGTCATTTTTGACATTTAGCATTGTGACATTTGTCATTTGACATCTTGGACATTTGCCATCTTGAAATTTGTCATTTTTGACATTTTTCATGGTGACACTTTTCATTTTTGACATTTAGCATTGTGACATTTGACATCTTTGACATTTGCCATCTTGAAATTTGTTATTTTTGACATTTTTCATGGTGACACTTTTCATTTTTGACATTTAGCATTGTGACATTTGTCATTTGACATCTTTGACATTTGCCATCTTGAAATTTGTCATTTTTGACATTTTTCATGGTGACACTTTTCATTTTTGACATTTAGCATTGTGACATTTGTCAGTTTTGACATTTGCCATCTTGAAATTTGTCATTTTTGACATTTTTCATGGTGACACTTTTCATTTTTGACATTTAGCATTGTGACATTTGACATCTTTGACATTTGCCATCTTGAAATTTGTTATTTTTGACATTTTTCATGGTGACACTTTTCATTTTTGACATTTAGCATTGTGACATTTGTCATTTGACATCTTTGACATTTGCCATCTTGAAATTTGTTATTTTTGACATTTTTCATGGTGACACTTTTCATTTTTGACATTTAGCATTGTGACATTTGTCATTTGACATCTTTGACATTTGCCATCTTAAAATTTGTCATTTTTGAAATTTTTCATGGTGACACTTTTCATTTTTGACATTTAGCATTGTGACATTTGTCATTTGACATCTTTGACATTTGCCATCTTGAAATTTGTCATTTTTGACATTTAGCATTGTGACATTTGTCATTTGACATCTTTGATATTTGCCATCTTGAAATTTGTCATTTTTGACATTTTTCATGGTGACACTTTTCATTTTTGACATTTAGCATTGTGACAGTTGTCATTTGACATCTTTGACATTTGCCATCTTGAAATTTGTTATTTTTAACATTTTTCATGGTGACACTTTTCATTTTTGACATTTAGCATTGTGACATTTGTCATTTGACATCTTTGACATTTGCCATCTTGAAATTTGTTATTTTTGACATTTTTCATGGTGACACTTTTCATTTTTGACATTTAGCATTGTGACATTTGTCATTTGACATCTTTGACATTTGCCATCTTAAAATTTGTCATTTTTGAAATTTTTCATGGTGACACTTTTCATTTTTGACATTTAGCATTGTGACATTTGTCATTTGACATCTTTGACATTTGCCATCTTGAAATTTGTCATTTTTGACATTTAGCATTGTGACATTTGTCATTTGACATCTTTGATATTTGCCATCTTGAAATTTGTCATTTTTGACATTTTTCATGGTGACACTTTTCATTTTTGACATTTAGCATTGTGACAGTTGTCATTTGACATCTTTGACATTTGCCATCTTGAAATTTGTTATTTTTAACATTTTTCATGGTGACACTTTTCATTTTTGACATTTAGCATTGTGACATTTGTCATTTGACATCTTTGACATTTGCCATCTTGAAATTTGTCAGTTTTGACATTTAGCATTGTGACATTTGTCATTTGACATCTTGGACATTTGCCATCTTGAAATTTGTCATTTTTGACATTTTTCATGGTGACACTTATCATTTTTGACATTTAGCATTGTGACATTTGTCAGTTTTGACATCTTTGACATTTGCCATCTTGAAATTTGTTATTTTTGACATTTTTCATGGTGACACTTTTAATTTTTGACATTTAGCATTGTGACATTTGTCATTTGAGATCTTTGACATTTGCCATCTTGAAATTTGTTATTTTTGACATTTTTCATGGTGACACTTTTCATTTTTGACATTTAGCATTGTGACATTTGTCATGTGACATCTTTGACATTTGCCATCTTGAAATTTGTTATTTTTGACATTTAGCATTGTGACATTTGTCATTTGACATCTTGGACATTTGCATCTTGAAATTTGTCATTTTTGACATTTTTCATGGAGACACTTATCATTTTTGACATTTAGCATTGTAAAATTTGTCAGTTTTGACATTTGCCATCTTGAAATTTGTCATTTTTAACATTTTTCATGGTGACACTTTTCATTTTTGACATTTAGCATTGTGACATTTGTCATTTGACATCTTTGACATTTGCCATCTTGAAATTTGTTATTTTTGACATTTTTCATGGTGACACTTTTCATTTTTGATATTTAGCATTGTGACATTTGTCATTTGACATCTTTGACATTTGCCATCTTAAAATTTGTCATTTTTGACATTTTTCATGGTGACACTTTTCATTTTTGACATTTAGCATTGTGACATTTGTCATTTGACATCTTTGACATTTGCCATCTTGAAATTTGTCATTTTTGACATTTTTCATGGTGACACTTTTCATTTTTGACATTTAGCATTGTGACATTTGTCATTTGACATCTTTGACATTTGCCATCTTAAAATTTGTTATTTTTGACATTTAGCATTGTGACATTTGTCATTTGACATCTTGGACATTTGCATCTTGAAATTTGTCATTTTTGACATTTTTCATGGTGACACTTTTCATTTTTGACATTTAGCATTGTGACATTTGACATCTTTGACATTTGCCATCTTGAAATTTGTTATTTTTGACATTTTTCATGGTGACACTTTTCATTTTTGACATTTAGCATTGTGACATTTGTCATTTGACATCTTTGACATTTGCCATCTTGAAATTTGTTATTTTTGACATTTTATGGTGACACTTTTTATTTTTGACATTAAGCATTGTGACATTTGTCATTTGACATCTTTGACATTTGCCATCTTGAAATTTGTCATGTTTGACATTTTTCATGGTGACACTTTTCATTTTTGACATTTAGCATTGTGACATTTGTCATTTGACATCTTTGACATTTGCCATCTTGAAATTTGTTATTTTTGACATTTTTCAGGGTGGCACTTTTCATTTTTGACATTTAGCATTGTGACATTTGTCATTTGACATCTTTGACATTTGCCATCTTGAAATTTGTCATTGTTGACATTTTTCATGGTGACACTTTTTATTTTTGACATTTAGCATTGTGACATTTGTCATTTGACATCTTTGACATTTGCCATCTTGAAATTTGTCATTTTTGACATTTAGCATTGTGACATTTGTCATTTGACATCTTTGACATTTGCCATCTTGAAATTTGTTATTTTTGACATTTTTCAGGGTGGCACTTTTCATTTTTGACATTTAGCATTGTGACATTTGTCATTTGACATCTTTGACATTTGCCATCTTGAAATTTGTCATTTTTGACATTTTTCATGGTGACACTTTTCATTTTTGACATTAAGCATTGTGACATTTGTCAGTTTTGACATTTGCCATCTTGAAATTTGTCATTTTTGACATTTTTTATGGTGACACTTTTCATTTTTGACGTTTAGCATTTTGACATTTGTCATTTGAAATCTTTGACATTTGCCATCTTGAAATTTGTTATTTTTGACATTTTTCATGGTGACACTTTTCATTTTTGACATTTAGCATTGTGACATTTGTCATTTGACATCTTTGATATTTGCCATCTTGAAATTTGTCATTTTTGACATTTTTCATAGTGAGACTTTTCATTTTTGACATTTAGCATTGTGACATTTGTCATTTGACATCTTTGACATTTGCCATCTTGAAATTTGTTATTTTTGACATTTTTCATGGTGACACTTTTTATTTTTGACATTTAGCATTGTGACATTTGTCATTTGACATCTTTGACATTTGCCATCTTGAAATTTGTCATTTTTGACATTTTTCATGGTGACACTTTTCATTTTTGACATTTAGCATTGTGACATTTGTCATTTGACATCTTTGACATTTGCCATCTTGAAATTTGTCATTTTTGACATTTAGCATTGTGACATTTGTCATTTGACATCTTGGACATTTGCTATCTTAAAATTTGTCATTTTTGACATTTTTCATGGTGACACTTATCATTTTTGACATTTAGCATTGTGACATTTGTCAGTTTTGACATTTGCCATCTTGAAATTAGTCATTTTTGACATTTCTCATGGTGACACTTTTCATTTTTGACATTCAGCATTGTGACATTTGTCATTTGACATCTTTGACATTTGCCATCTTGAAATTTGTTATTTTTGACATTTTTTATGGTGACACTTTTCATTTTTGACATTGAGCATTGTGACATTTGTCATTTCACATCTTTGACATTTGCCATCTTGAAATTTGTCATTTTTGACATTTTTCATGGTGACACTTTTCATTTTTGACATTTAGCATTGTGACATTTGTCATTTGACATCTTTGACATTTGCCATCTTGAAATTTGTCATTATTGACATTTTTTATGGGGACACTTTTCATTTTTGACATTTAGCATTGTGATATTTGTCATTTGACATCTTTGACATTTGCCATCTTGAAATTTGTCATTTTTGACATTTTTCATGGTGACACTTTTCATTTTTGACATTTAGCATTGTGACATTTGTCATTTGACATCTTTGACATTTGCCATCTTGAAATTTGTCATTTTTGACATTTTTCATGGTGACACTTTTCATTTTTGACATTTAGCATTGTGACATTTGTCATTTGACATCTTTGACATTTGCCATCTTGAAATTTGTCATTTTTGACATTTTTCATGGTGACACTTTTCATTTTTGACATTTAGCATTGTGACATTTGTCATTTGACATCTTAGACATTTGCCATCTTGAAATTTGTCATTTTTGACACTTTTCATTTTTGACATTTAGCATTGTGACATTTGTCATTTGACATCTTTGACATTTGCCATCTTGAAATTTGTCATTTTTGACATTTTTCATGGTGACACTTTTCATTTTTGACATTTAGCATTGTGACATTTGTCATTTGACATATTTGACATTTGCTATCTTGAAATTTGTCATTTTTGACATTTTTCATGGTGACACTTATCATTTTTGACATTTAGCATTGTGACATTTGTCAGTTTTGACATTTGCCATCTTGAAATTTGTCATTTTTGACATTTTTTATGGTGACACTTTTCATTTTTGACGTTTAGCATTTTGACATTTGTCATTTGAAATCTTTGACATTTGCCATCTTGAAATTTGTTATTTTTGACATTTTTCATGGTGACACTTTTCATTTTTGACATTTAGCATTGTGACATTTGTCATTTGACATCTTTGATATTTGCCATCTTGAAATTTGTCATTTTTGACATTTTTCATAGTGAGACTTTTCATTTTTGACATTTAGCATTGTGACATTTGTCATTTGACATCTTTGACATTTGCCATCTTGAAATTTGTTATTTTTGACATTTTTCATGGTGACACTTTTTATTTTTGACATTTAGCATTGTGACATTTGTCATTTGACATCTTTGACATTTGCCATCTTGAAATTTGTCATTTTTGACATTTTTCATGGTGACACTTTTCATTTTTGACATTTAGCATTGTGACATTTGTCATTTGACATCTTTGACATTTGCCATCTTGAAATTTGTCATTTTTGACATTTAGCATTGTGACATTTGTCATTTGACATCTTGGACATTTGCTATCTTAAAATTTGTCATTTTTGACATTTTTCATGGTGACACTTATCATTTTTGACATTTAGCATTGTGACATTTGTCAGTTTTGACATTTGCCATCTTGAAATTAGTCATTTTTGACATTTCTCATGGTGACACTTTTCATTTTTGACATTCAGCATTGTGACATTTGTCATTTGACATCTTTGACATTTGCCATCTTGAAATTTGTTATTTTTGACATTTTTTATGGTGACACTTTTCATTTTTGACATTGAGCATTGTGACATTTGTCATTTCACATCTTTGACATTTGCCATCTTGAAATTTGTCATTTTTGACATTTTTCATGGTGACACTTTTCATTTTTGACATTTAGCATTGTGACATTTGTCAGTTTTGACATTTGCCATCTTGAAATTTGTCATTTTTGACATTTTTTATGGTGACACTTTTCATTTTTGACGTTTAGCATTTTGACATTTGTCATTTGAAATCTTTGACATTTGCCATCTTGAAATTTGTTATTTTTGACATTTTTCATGGTGACACTTTTCATTTTTGACATTTAGCATTGTGACATTTGTCATTTGACATCTTTGATATTTGCCATCTTGAAATTTGTCATTTTTGACATTTTTCATAGTGAGACTTTTCATTTTTGACATTTAGCATTGTGACATTTGTCATTTGACATCTTTGACATTTGCCATCTTGAAATTTGTTATTTTTGACATTTTTCATGGTGACACTTTTTATTTTTGACATTTAGCATTGTGACATTTGTCATTTGACATCTTTGACATTTGCCATCTTGAAATTTGTCATTTTTGACATTTTTCATGGTGACACTTTTCATTTTTGACAATTAGCATTGTGACATTTGTCATTTGACATCTTTGAAATTTGCCATCTTGAAATTTGTCATTTTTGACATTTAGCATTGTGACATTTGTCATTTGACATCTTGGACATTTGCTATCTTAAAATTTGTCATTTTTGACATTTTTCATGGTGACACTTATCATTTTTGACATTTAGCATTGTGACATTTGTCAGTTTTGACATTTGCCATCTTGAAATTAGTCATTTTTGACATTTCTCATGGTGACACTTTTCATTTTTGACATTCAGCATTGTGACATTTGTCATTTGACATCTTTGACATTTGCCATCTTGAAATTTGTTATTTTTGACATTTTTTATGGTGACACTTTTCATTTTTGACATTGAGCATTGTGACATTGGTCATTTCACATCTTTGACATTTGCCATCTTGAAATTTGTCATTTTTGACATTTTTCATGGTGACACTTTTCATTTTTGACATTTAGCATTGTGACATTTGTCATTTGACATCTTTGACATTTGCCATCTTGAAATTTGTCATTATTGACATTTTTTATGGGGACACTTTTCATTTTTGACATTTAGCATTGTGATATTTGTCATTTGACATCTTTGACATTTGCCATCTTGAAATTTGTCATTTTTGACATTTTTCATGGTGACACTTTTCATTTTTGACATTTAGCATTGTGACATTTGTCATTTGACATCTTTGACATTTGCCATCTTGAAATTTGTCATTTTTGACATTTTTCATGGTGACACTTTTCATTTTTGACATTTAGCATTGTGACATTTGTCATTTGACATCTTTGACATTTGCCATCTTGAAATTTGTCATTTTTGACATTTTTCATGGTGACACTTTTCATTTTTGACATTTAGCATTGTGACATTTGTCATTTGACATCTTAGACATTTGCCATCTTGAAATTTGTCATTTTTGACACTTTTCATTTTTGACATTTAGCATTGTGACATTTGTCATTTGACATCTTTGACATTTGCCATCTTGAAATTTGTCATTTTTGACATTTTTCATGGTGACACTTTTCATTTTTGACATTTAGCATTGTGACATTTGTCATTTGACATCTTTGACATTTGCTATCTTGAAATTTGTCATTTTTGACATTTTTCATGGTGACACTTATCATTTTTGACATTTAGCATTGTGACATTTGTCAGTTTTGAAATTTGCCATCTTGAAATTTGTCATTTTTGACAAATTTTATGGTGACACTTTTCATTTTTGACATTTAGCATTGTGACATTTGACATCTTTGACATTTGCCATCTTGAAATTTGTCATTTTTGACATTTTTCATGGTGACACTTTTCATTTTTGACATTTAGCATTGTGACATTTGTCATTTGACATCTTTGACATTTGCCATCTTGAAATTTGTCATTTTTGACATTTAGCATTGTGACATTTGTCATTTGACATCTTTGACATTTGCCATCTTGAAATTTGTTATTTTTGACATTTTTTATGGTGACACTTTTTATCTTTGACATTTAGCATTGTGACATTTGTCAGTTTTGACATTTGCCATCTTGAAATTTGTCATTTTTGACATTTTTCATGGTCACACTTTTTATTTTTGACATTTAGCATTGTGACATTTGTCATTTGACATCTTTGACATTTGCCATCTTGAAATTTGTCATTTTGGACATTTTTCATGATGACACTTTTCATTTTTGACATTTAGCATTGTGACATTTGACATCTTTGACATTTGCCATCTTAAAATTTGTTATTTTTGACATTTTTCATGGTGACACTTTTCATTTTTGACATTTAGCATTGTGACATTTGTCATTTGACATCTTTGACATTTGTCATCTTGAAATTTGTCATTTTTGACATTTTTTATGATGACACTTTTCATTTTTGACATTTAGCATTGTGACATTTGTCATTTGACATCTTTGACATTTGCCATCTTGAAATTTGTTATTTTTGACATTTTTCATGGTAACACTTTTCATTTTTGACATTAAGCATTGTGACATTTGTCATTTGACATCTTTGACAGTTGCCATCTTGAAATTTGTCATTTTTGATATTTTTCATATTGACACTTTTCATTTTTGACATTTAGCATTGGGACATTTGTCATTTGACATCTTTGACATTTGCCATCTTGAAATTTGTCATTTTTGACATTTTTCATGGTAACACTTTTCATTTTTGACATTTAGCATTGTGACATTTGTCATTTGACATCTTTGACATTTGCCATCTTGAAATTTGTCATTTTTGACATTTTTCATGGTGACACTTTTCATTTTTGACATTTAGCATTGTGACATTTGTCATTTGACATCTTTGACATTTTCCATCTTAAAATTTGTCATTTTTGACATTTTTTATGGTGACACTTTTCATTTTTGACATTTGTCATTTGACATCTTTGACATTTGCTATCTTGAAATTTGTCATTTTTGACATTTAGCATTGTGACATTTGTCATTTGACATCTTTGATATTTGCCATCTTAAAATTTGTCATTTTTGACATTTTTCATGGTGACACTTTTCATTTTTGACATTTAGCATTGTGACATTTGTCATTTGACATCTTTGACATTTGTCATCTTGAACTTTGTCATTTTTGACATCTTTCATGGTGACACTTTTCATTTTTGACATTTAGCATTGTGACATTTGTCATTTGCAATCTTTGACATTTGCCATCTTGAAATTTGTCATTTTTGACATTTTTCATGGTGACACTTTTCATTTTTGACATTTAGCATTGTGACATTTGTCATTTGACATCTTTGACGTTTGCCATTTTGAAATTTGTCATTTTTCACATTTAGCATTGTGACATTTGTCATTTGACATCTTTGACATTTGACATCTTGAAATTTGTTATTTTTGACATTTTTCATGGTGACACTTATCATTTTTGACATTTAGCATTGTGACATTTGTCAGTTTTGACATTTGCCATCTTGAAATCTGTCATTTTTGACATTTTTTATGGTAACACTTTTCATTTTTGACATTTAGCATTGTGACATTTGTCATTTGACATCTTTGACATTTGCCATCTTGAAATTTGTCATTTTTGACATTTTTCATGGTGACACTTTTCATTTTTGACATTTAGCATTGTGACATTTGTCATTTGACATCTTTGACATTTGCCATCTTGAAATTTGTCATTTTTGACATTTAGCATTGTGACATTTGTCATTTGACATCTTTGACATTTGCCAGCTTGAAATTTGTTATTTTTGACATTTTTCATGGTGACACTTTTCATTTTTGACATTTAGCATTGTGACATTTGTCAGTTTTGACATTTGCCATCTTGAAATTTGTCATTTTTGACATTTTTCATGGTGACACTTTTCATTTTTGACGTTTAGCATTGTGACATTTGTCATTTGAACTCTTTGACATTTGCCATCTTGAAATTTGTTATTTTTGACATTTTTCATGGTGACACTTTTCATTTTTGACATTTAGCATTGTGACATTTGTCATTTGACATCTTTGATATTTGCCATCTTAAAATTTGTCATTTTTGACATTTTTCATGGTGAGACTTTTCATTTTTGACATTTAGCATTGTGACATTTGTGATTTTACATCTTTGATATTTGCCATCTTGAAATTTGTTATTTTTGACATTTTTCATGGTGACACTTTTCATTTTTGACATTTAGCATTGTGACATTTGTCATTTGACATCTTTGACATTTGCCATCTTGAAATTTGTCATTTTTGACATTTTTCATTCTGACACTTTTCATTTTTGACATTTAGCATTGTGACATTTGTCATTTGACATCTTTGACATTTGCCATCTTGAAATTTGTCATTTTTGACATTTAGCATTGTGACATTTGTCATTTGACATCTTGGACATTTGCTATCTTGAAATTTGTCATTTTTGACATTTTTCATGGTGACACTTATCATTTTTGACATTTAGCATTGTGACATTTGTCAGTTTTGACATTTGCCATCTTGAAATTTGTCATTTTTGACATTTCTCATGGTGACACTTTTCATTTTTGACATTCAGCATTGTGACATTTGTCATTTGACATCTTTGACATTTGCCATCTTGAAATTTGTTATTTTTGACATTTTTTATGGTGACACTTTTCATTTTTGACATTGAGCATTGTGACATTTGTCATTTCACATCTTTGACATTTGCCATCTTGAAATTTGTCATTTTTGACATTTTTCATGGTGACACTTTTCATTTTTGACATTTAGCATTGTGACATTTGTCATTTGACATCTTTGACATTTGCCATCTTGAAATTTGTCATTATTGACATTTTTCATGGGGACACTTTTCATTTTTGACATTTAGCATTGTGATATTTGTCATTTGACATCTTTGACATTTGCCATCTTGAAATTTGTCATTTTTGACATTTTTCATGGTGACACTTTTCATTTTTGACATTTAGCATTGTGACATTTGTCATTTGACATCTTTGACATTTGCCATCTTGAAATTTGTCATTTTTGACATTTTTCATGGTGACACTTTTCATGGTGACACTTTTCATTTTTGACATTTAGCATTGTGACATTTGTCATTTGACATTTTTGACATTTGCCATCTTGAAATTTGTCATTTTTGACATTTTTTATGGTGACACTTTTCATTTTTGACATTTAGCATTGTGACATTTGTCATTTGACATCTTAGACATTTGCCATCTTGAAATTTGTCATTTTTGACACTTTTCATTTTTGACATTTAGCATTGTGACATTTGTCATTTGACATCTTTGACATTTGCCATCTTGAAATTTGTCATTTTTGACATTTTTCATGGTGACACTTTTCATTTTTGACATTTAGCATTGTGACATTTGTCAGTTTTGACATTTGCCATCTTGAAATTTGTCATTTTTGACATTTTTTATGGTGACACTTTTTATTTTTGACATTTAGCATTGTGACATTTGTCATTTGACATCTTTGACATTTGCCATCTTGAAATTTGTCATTTTTGACATTTTTCATGGTGACACTTTTCATTTTTGACATTTAGCATTGTGACATTTGTCATTTGACATCTTGGACATTTGCCATCTTGAAATTTGTCATTTTTGACATTTTTCATGGTGACACTTATCATTTTTGACATTTAGCATTGTGACATTTGTCAGTTTTGACATTTGCCATCTTGAAATTTGTCATTTTTGACATTTTTCATGGTGACACCTTTCATTTTTGACATTTAGCAGTGTGACATTTGTCATTTGACATCTTTGACATTTGCCATTTTGAAATTTGTCATTTTTGACATTTTTCATGGTGACACTTTTCATTTTTGACATTTAGCATTGTGACATTTGTCATTTGACATCTTTGATATTTGCCATCTTGAAATTTGTCATTTTTGACATTTTTCATGGTGACACTTTTCATTTTTGACATTTAGCATTGTGACATTTGTCATTTGACATCTTTGACATTTGCCATCTTGAAATTTGTCATTTTTGACATTTTTCATGGTGACACTTTTCATTTAGCATTGTTACATTTGTCATTTGACATCTTTGACATTTGCCATCTTGAAATTTGTCATTTTTGACATTTAGCATTGTGACATTTGTCATTTGACATCTTTGACATTTGCCATCTTGAAATTTGTTATTTTTGACATTTTTTATGGTGACACTTTTTATCTTTGACATTTAGCATTGTGACATTTGTCAGTTTTGACATTTGCCATCTTGAAATTTGTCATTTTTGACATTTTTCATGGTCACACTTTTTATTTTTGACATTTAGCATTGTGACATTTGTCATTTGACATCTTTGACATTTGCCATCTTGAAATTTGTCATTTTGGACATTTTTCATGATGACACTTTTTATTTTTGACATTTAGCATTGTGACATTTGACATCTTTGACATTTGCCATCTTAAAATTTGTTATTTTTGACATTTTTCATGGTGACACTTTTCATTTTTGACATTTAGCATTGTGACATTTGTCATTTGACATCTTTGACATTTGTCATCTTGAAATTTGTCATTTTTGACATTTTTTATGATGACACTTTTCATTTTTGACATTTAGCATTGTGACATTTGTCATTTGACATCTTTGACATTTGCCATCTTGAAATTTGTTATTTTTGACATTTTTCATGGTAACACTTTTCATTTTTGACATTAAGCATTGTGACATTTGTCATTTGACATCTTTGACAGTTGCCATCTTGAAATTTGTCATTTTTGATATTTTTCATATTGACACTTTTCATTTTTGACATTAAGCATTGTGACATTTGTCATTTGACATCTTTGACAGTTGCCATCTTGAAATTTGTCATTTTTGATATTTTTCATATTGACACTTTTCATTTTTGACATTTAGCATTGTGACATTTGTCATTTGACATCTTTGACATTTGCCATCTTGAAATTTGTCATTTTTGACATTTTTCATGGTGACACTTTTCATTTTTGACATTTAGCATTGTGACATTTGTCATTTGACATCTTTGACATTTTCCATCTTAAAATTTGTCATTTTTGACATTTTTTATGGTGACACTTTTCATTTTTGACATTTGTCATTTGACATCTTTGACATTTGCTATCTTGAAATTTGTCATTTTTGACATTAAGCATTGTGACATTTGTCATTTGACATCTTTGATATTTGCCATCTTAAAATTTGTCATTTTTGACATTTTTCATGGTGACACTTTTCATTTTTGACATTTAGCATTGTGACATTTGTCATTTGACATCTTTGACATTTGTCATCTTGAACTTTGTCATTTTTGACATTTTTCATGGTGACACTTTTCATTTTTGACATTTAGCATTGTGACATTTGTCATTTGCAATCTTTGACATTTGCCATCTTGAAATTTGTCATTTTTGACATTTTTCATGGTGACACTTTTCATTTTTGACATTTAGCATTTTGACATTTGTCATTTGACATCTTTGACGTTTGCCATTTTGAAATTTGTCATTTTTGACATTTAGCATTGTGACATTTGTCATTTGACATCTTTGACATTTGACATCTTGAAATTTGTTATTTTTGACATTTTTCATGGTGACACTTATCATTTTTGACATTTAGCATTGTGACATTTGTCAGTTTTGACATTTGCCATCTTGAAATTTGTCATTTTTGACATTTTTTATGGTAACACTTTTCATTTTTGACATTTAGCATTGTGACATTTGTCATTTGACATCTTTGACATTTGCCATCTTGAAATTTGTCATTTTTGACATTTTTCATGGTGACACTTTTCATTTTTGACATTTAGCATTGTGACATTTGTCATTTGACATCTTTGACATTTGCCATCTTGAAATTTGTCATTTTTGACATTTAGCATTGTGACATTTGTCATTTGACATCTTTGACATTTGCCAGCTTGAAATTTGTTATTTTTGACATTTTTCATGGTGACACTTTTCATTTTTGACATTTAGCATTGTGACATTTGTCAGTTTTGACATTTGCCATCTTGAAATTTGTCATTTTTGACATTTTTCATGGTGACACTTTTCATTTTTGACGTTTAGCATTGTGACATTTGTCATTTGAACTCTTTGACATTTGCCATCTTGAAATTTGTTATTTTTGACATTTTTCATGGTGACACTTTTCATTTTTGACATTTAGCATTGTGACATTTGTCATTTGACATCTTTGATATTTGCCATCTTAAAATTTGTCATTTTTGACATTTTTCATGGTGAGACTTTTCATTTTTGACATTTAGCATTGTGACATTTGTGATTTTACATCTTTGATATTTGCCATCTTGAAATTTGTTATTTTTGACATTTTTCATGGTGACACTTTTCATTTTTGACATTTAGCATTGTGACATTTGTCATTTGACATCTTTGACATTTGCCATCTTGAAATTTGTCATTTTTGACATTTTTCATTCTGACACTTTTCATTTTTGACATTTAGCATTGTGACATTTGTCATTTGACATCTTTGACATTTGCCATCTTGAAATTTGTCATTTTTGACATTTCTCATGGTGACACTTTTCATTTTTGACATTCAGCATTGTGACATTTGTCATTTGACATCTTTGACATTTGCCATCTTGAAATTTGTTATTTTTGACATTTTTTATGGTGACACTTTTCATTTTTGACATTGAGCATTGTGACATTTGTCATTTCACATCTTTGACATTTGCCATCTTGAAATTTGTCATTTTTGACATTTTTCATGGTGACACTTTTCATTTTTGACATTTAGCATTGTGACATTTGTCATTTGACATCTTTGACATTTGCCATCTTGAAATTTGTCATTATTGACATTTTTCATGGGGACACTTTTCATTTTTGACATTTAGCATTGTGATATTTGTCATTTGACATCTTTGACATTTGCCATCTTGAAATTTGTCATTTTTGACATTTTTCATGGTGACACTTTTCATTTTTGACATTTAGCATTGTGACATTTGTCATTTGACATCTTTGACATTTGCCATCTTGAAATTTGTCATTTTTGACATTTTTCATGGTGACACTTTTCATTTTTGACATTTAGCATTGTGACATTTGTCATTTGACATTTTTGACATTTGCCATCTTGAAATTTGTCATTTTTGACATTTTTTATGGTGACACTTTTCATTTTTGACATTTAGCATTGTGACATTTGTCATTTGACATCTTAGACATTTGCCATCTTGAAATTTGTCATTTTTGACACTTTTCATTTTTGACATTTAGCATTGTGACATTTGTCATTTGACATCTTTGACATTTGCCATCTTGAAATTTGTCATTTTTGACATTTTTCATGGTGACACTTTTCATTTTTGACATTTAGCATTGTGACATTTGTCAGTTTTGACATTTGCCATCTTGAAATTTGTCATTTTTGACATTTTTTATGGTGACACTTTTTATTTTTGACATTTAGCATTGTGACATTTGTCATTTGACATCTTTGACATTTGCCATCTTGAAATTTGTCATTTTTGACATTTTTCATGGTGACACTTTTCATTTTTGACATTTAGCATTGTGACATTTGTCATTTGACATCTTGGACATTTGCCATCTTGAAATTTGTCATTTTTGACATTTTTCATGGTGACACTTATCATTTTTGACATTTAGCATTGTGACATTTGTCAGTTTTGACATTTGCCATCTTGAAATTTGTCATTTTTGACATTTTTCATGGTGACACCTTTCATTTTTGACATTTAGCAGTGTGACATTTGTCATTTGACATCTTTGACATTTGCCATTTTGAAATTTGTCATTTTTGACATTTTTCATGGTGACACTTTTCATTTTTGACATTTAGCATTGTGACATTTGTCATTTGACATCTTTGATATTTGCCATCTTGAAATTTGTCATTTTTGACATTTTTCATGGTGACACTTTTCATTTTTGACATTTAGCATTGTGACATTTGTCATTTGACATCTTTGACATTTGCCATCTTGAAATTTGTCATTTTTGACATTTTTCATGGTGACACTTTTCATTTAGCATTGTTACATTTGTCATTTGACATCTTTGACATTTGCCATCTTGAAATTTGTCATTTTTGACATTTTTCATGGTAACACTTTTCATTTTTGACATTTAGCATTGTGATATTTGTCATTTGACATCTTTGACATTTGCCATGTTAAAATTTGTCATTTATGACATTTTTCATGGTGACACTTTTCATTTTTGACATTTAGCATTGTGACATTTGTCATTTGACATCTTTGACATTTGCCATCTTGAAATTTGTCATTTTTGACATTTTTCATAGTGAGACTTTTCATTTTTGACATTTAGCATTGTGACATTTGTCATTTGACATCTTTGACATTTGCCATCTTGAAATTTGTTATTTTTGACATTTTTCATGGTGACACTTTTTATTTTTGACATTTAGCATTGTGACATTTGTCATTTGACATCTTTGACATTTGCCATCTTGAAATTTGTCATTTTTGACATTTTTCATGGTGACACTTTTCATTTTTGACATTTAGCATTGTGACATTTGTCATTTGACATCTTTGACATTTGCCATCTTGAAATTTGTCATTTTTGACATTTAGCATTGTGACATTTGTCATTTGACATCTTGGACATTTGCTATCTTGAAATTTGTCATTTTTGACATTTTTCATGGTGACACTTATCATTTTTGACATTTAGCATTGTGACATTTGTCAGTTTTGACATTTGCCATCTTGAAATTAGTCATTTTTGACATTTCTCATGGTGACACTTTTCATTTTTGACATTCAGCATTGTGACATTTGTCATTTGACATCTTTGACATTTGCCATCTTGAAATTTGTTATTTTTGACATTTTTTATGGTGACACTTTTCATTTTTGACATTGAGCATTGTGACATTTGTCATTTCACATCTTTGACATTTGCCATCTTGAAATTTGTCATTTTTGACATTTTTCATGGTGACACTTTTCATTTTTGACATTTAGCATTGTGACATTTGTCATTTGACATCTTTGACATTTGCCATCTTGAAATTTGTCATTATTGACATTTTTTATGGGGACACTTTCCATTTTTGACATTTAGCATTGTGATATTTGTCATTTGACATCTTTGACATTTGCCATCTTGAAATTTGTCATTTTTGACATTTTTCATGGTGACACTTTTCATTTTTGACATTTAGCATTGTGACATTTGTCATTTGACATCTTTGACATTTGCCATCTTGAAATTTGTCATTTTTGACATTTTTCATGGTGACACTTTTCATTTTTGACATTTAGCATTGTGACATTTGTCATTTGACATCTTTGACATTTGCCATCTTGAAATTTGTCATTTCTGACATTTTTCATGGTGACACTTTTCATTTTTGACATTTAGCATTGTGACATTTGTCATTTGACATCTTAGACATTTGCCATCTTGAAATTTGTCATTTTTGACACTTTTCATTTTTGACATTTAGCATTGTGACATTTGTCATTTGACATCTTTGACATTTGCCATCTTGAAATTTGTCATTTTTGACATTTTTCATGGTGACACTTTTCATTTTTGACATTTAGCATTGTGACATTTGTCATTTGACATCTTTGACATTTGCTATCTTGAAATTTGTCATTTTTGACATTTTTCATGGTGACACTTATCATTTTTGACATTTAGCATTGTGACATTTGTCAGTTTTGAAATTTGCCATCTTGAAATTTGTCATTTTTGACAAATTTTATGGTGACACTTTTCATTTTTGACATTTAGCATTGTGACATTTGACATCTTTGACATTTGCCATCTTGAAATTTGTCATTTTTGACATTTTTCATGGTGACACTTTTCATTTTTGACATTTAGCATTGTGACATTTGTCATTTGACATCTTTGACATTTGCCATCTTGAAATTTGTCATTTTTGACATTTAGCATTGTGACATTTGTCATTTGACATCTTTGACATTTGCCATCTTGAAATTTGTTATTTTTGACATTTTTATCTTTGACATTTGGCATTGTGACATTTGTCAGTTTTGACATTTGCCATCTTGAAATTTGTCATTTTTGACATTTTTCATGGTCACACTTTTTATTTTTGACATTTAGCATTGTGACATTTGTCATTTGACATCTTTGACATTTGCCATCTTGAAATTTGTCATTTGACATCTTTGACATTTGCCATCTTGAAATTTGTCATTTTGGACATTTTTCATGATGACACTTTTCATTTTTGACATTTAGCATTGTGACATTTGTCATTTGACATCTTTGACATTTGCCATCTTAAAATTTGTTATTTTTGACATTTTTCATGGTGACACTTTTCATTTTTGACATTTAGCATTGTGACATTTGTCATTTGACATCTTTGACATTTGTCATCTTGAAATTTGTCATTTTTGACATTTTTTATGATGACACTTTTCATTTTTGACATTTAGCATTGTGACATTTGTCATTTGACATCTTTGACATTTGCCATCTTGAAATTTGTTATTTTTGACATTTTTCATGGTAACACTTTTCATTTTTGACATTTAGCATTGTGACATTTGTCATTTGACATCTTTGACAGTTGCCATCTTGAAATTTGTCATTTTTGATATTTTTCATATTGACACTTTTCATTTTTGACATTTAGCATTGGGACATTTGTCATTTGACATCTTTGACATTTGCCATCTTGAAATTTGTCATTTTTGACATTTTTCATGGTAACACTTTTCATTTTTGACATTTAGCATTGTGACATTTGTCATTTGACATCTTTGACATTTGCCATCTTGAAATTTGTCATTTTTGACATTTTTCATGGTGACACTTTTCATTTTTGACATTTAGCATTGTGACATTTGTCATTTGACATCTTTGACATTTTCCATCTTAAAATTTGTCATTTTTGACATTTTTTATGGTGACACTTTTCATTTTTGACATTTGTCATTTGACATCTTTGATATTTGCCATCTTAAAATTTGTCATTTTTGACATTTTTCATGGTGACACTTTTTATTTTTGACATTTAGCATTGTGACATTTGTCATTTGACATCTTTGACATTTTCCATCTTAAAATTTGTCATTTTTGACATTTTTTATGGTGACACTTTTCATTTTTGACATTTGTCATTTGACATCTTTGACATTTGCTATCTTGAAATTTGTCATTTTTGACATTTAGCATTGTGACATTTGTCATTTGACATCTTTGATATTTGCCATCTTAAAATTTGTCATTTTTGACATTTTTCATGGTGACACTTTTCATTTTTGACATTTAGCATTGTGACATTTGTCATTTGACATCTTTGACATTTGTCATCTTGAACTTTGTCATTTTTGACATTTTTTATGGTGACACTTTTCATTTTTGACATTTAGCATTGTGACATTTGTCATTTGCAATCTTTGACATTTGCCATCTTGAAATTTGTCATTTTTGACATTTTTTATGGTGACACTTTTCATTTTTGACATTTAGCATTGTGACATTTGTCATTTGCAATCTTTGACATTTGCCATCTTGAAATTTGTCATTTTTGACATTTTTCATGGTGACACTTTTCATTTTTGACATTTAGCATTGTGACATTTGTCATTTGACATCTTTGACATTTGACATCTTGAAATTTGTTATTTTTGACATTTTTCATGGTGACACTTATCATTTTTGACATTTAGCATTGTGACATTTGTCAGTTTTGACATTTGCCATCTTGAAATTTGTCATTTTTGACATTTTTTATGGTAACACTTTTCATTTTTGACATTTAGCATTGTGACATTTGTCATTTGACATCTTTGACATTTGCCATCTTGAAATTTGTTATTTTTGACATTTTTCATGGTGACACTTTTCATTTTTGACATTTAGCATTGTGACATTTGTCATTTGACATCTTTGACATTTGACATCTTGAAATTTGTTATTTTTGACATTTTTTATGGTGACACTTTTCATTTTTGACATTAAGCATTGTGACATTTGTCATTTGACATCTTTGACATTTGCCATCTTGAAATTTGTCATTTTTAACATTTAGCATTGTGACATTTGTCATTTGACATCTTGGACATTTGCCATCTTAAAATTTGTCATTTTTGACATTTTTCATGGTGACACTTATCATTTTTGACATTTAGCATTGTGACATTTGTCAGTTTTGACATTTGCCATCTTGAAATTTGTCATTTTTGACATTTTTTATGGTAACACTTTTCATTTTTGACATTTAGCATTGTGACATTTGTCATTTTACATCTTTGACATTGGCCATCTTGAAATTTGTTATTTTTGACATTTTTCATGGTGACACTTTTCATTTTTGACATTAAGCATTGTGACATTTGTCATTTGACATCTTTGATATTTGCCATCTTGAAATTTGTCATTTTTGACATTTTTCATGGTGACACTTTTCATTTTTGACATTTAGCATTGTGACATTTGTCATTTGACATCTTTGACATTTGCCATCTTGAAATTTGTTATTTTTGACATTTTTCAGGCTGACACTTTTCATTTTTGACATTTAGCATTGTGACATTTGTCATTTGCCATCTTGAAATTTGTCATTTGTGACATTTTTCATGGTGACACTTTTCATTTTTGACATTTAGCATTGTGACATTTGTCATTTGACATCTTTGACATTTGCCATTTTGAAATTTGTCATTTTTGACATTTAGCATTGTGACATTTGTCATTTGACATCTTTGACATTTGCCATCTTAAAATTTGTTATTTTTGACATTTTTCATGGTGACACTTTTCATTTTTGACATTTAGCATTGTGACATTTGTCAGTTTTGACATTTGCCATCTTGAAATTTGTCACTTTTGACATTTTTCATGGTGACACTTTTCATTTTTGACATTTAGCATTGTGACATTTGTCATTTGAAATCTTTGACATTTGCCATCTTGAAATTTGTTATTTTTGACATTTTTCATGGTGACACTTTTCATTTTTGACATTTAGCATTGTGACATTTGACATCTTTGACATTTGCTATCTTAAAATTTGTCATTTTTGACATTTTTCATGGTGACACTTTTCATTTTTGACATTTAGCATTGTGACATTTGTCATTTGACATCTTTGATATTTGCCATCTTGAAATTTGTCATTTTTGACATTTTTCATGGTGAGACTTTTCATTTTTGACATTTAGCATTGTGACATTTGTCATTTGACATCTTTGACATTTGCCATCTTGAAATTTGTTATTTTTGACATTTTTCATGGTGACACTTTTCATTTTTGACATTTAGCATTGTGACATTTGACATCTTTGACATTTGCCATCTTGAAATTTGTCATTTTTGACATTTTTCGTGGTGACACTTTTCATTTTTGACATTTAGCATTGTGACATTTGTCATTTGACATCTTTGACATTTGCCATCTTGAAATTTGTCATTTTTGACATTTAGCATTGTGACATTTGTCATTTGACATCTTGGACATTTGCTATCTTGAAATTTGTTATTTTTGACATTTTTCATGGTGACACTTTTCATTTTTGACATTTAGCATTGTGACATTTGTCATTTGACATCTTTGACATTTGACATCTTGAAATTTGTTATTTTTGACATTTTTTATGGTGACACTTTTCATTTTTGACATTAAGCATTGTGACATTTGTCATTTGACATCTTTGACATTTGCCATCTTGAAATTTGTCATTTTTAACATTTAGCATTGTGACATTTGTCATTTGACATCTTGGACATTTGCCATCTTAAAATTTGTCATTTTTGACATTTTTCATGGTGACACTTATCATTTTTGACATTTAGCATTGTGACATTTGTCAGTTTTGACATTTGCCATCTTGAAATTTGTCATTTTTGACATTTTTTATGGTAACACTTTTCATTTTTGACATTTAGCATTGTGACATTTGTCATTTTACATCTTTGACATTGGCCATCTTGAAATTTGTTATTTTTGACATTTTTCATGGTGACACTTTTCATTTTTGACATTAAGCATTGTGACATTTGTCATTTGACATCTTTGATATTTGCCATCTTGAAATTTGTCATTTTTGACATTTTTCATGGTGACACTTTTCATTTTTGACATTTAGCATTGTGACATTTGTCATTTGACATCTTTGACATTTGCCATCTTGAAATTTGTTATTTTTGACATTTTTCAGGCTGACACTTTTCATTTTTGACATTTAGCATTGTGACATTTGTCATTTGCCATCTTGAAATTTGTCATTTGTGACATTTTTCATGGTGACACTTTTCATTTTTGACATTTAGCATTGTGACATTTGTCATTTGACATCTTTGACATTTGCCATTTTGAAATTTGTCATTTTTGACATTTAGCATTGTGACATTTGTCATTTGACATCTTTGACATTTGCCATCTTAAAATTTGTTATTTTTGACATTTTTCATGGTGACACTTTTCATTTTTGACATTTAGCATTGTGACATTTGTCAGTTTTGACATTTGCCATCTTGAAATTTGTCACTTTTGACATTTTTCATGGTGACACTTTTCATTTTTGACATTTAGCATTGTGACATTTGTCATTTGAAATCTTTGACATTTGCCATCTTGAAATTTGTTATTTTTGACATTTTTCATGGTGACACTTTTCATTTTTGACATTTAGCATTGTGACATTTGACATCTTTGACATTTGCTATCTTAAAATTTGTCATTTTTGACATTTTTCATGGTGACACTTTTCATTTTTGACATTTAGCATTGTGACATTTGTCATTTGACATCTTTGATATTTGCCATCTTGAAATTTGTCATTTTTGACATTTTTCATGGTGAGACTTTTCATTTTTGACATTTAGCATTGTGACATTTGTCATTTGACATCTTTGACATTTGCCATCTTGAAATTTGTTATTTTTGACATTTTTCATGGTGACACTTTTCATTTTTGACATTTAGCATTGTGACATTTGACATCTTTGACATTTGCCATCTTGAAATTTGTCATTTTTGACATTTTTCATGGTGACACTTTTCATTTTTGACATTTAGCATTGTGACATTTGTCATTTGACATCTTTGACATTTGCCATCTTGAAATTTGTCATTTTTGACATTTAGCATTGTGACATTTGTCATTTGACATCTTGGACATTTGCTATCTTGAAATTTGTCATTTTTGACATTTTTCATGGTGACACTTATCATTTTTGACATTTAGCATTGTGACATTTGTCAGTTTTGACATTTGCGATCTTGAAATTTGTCATTTTTGACATTTCTCATGGTGACACTTTTCATTTTTGACATTCAGCATTGTGACATTTGTCATTTGACATCTTTGACATTTGCCATCTTGAAATTTGTTATTTTTGACATTTTTTATGGTGACACTTTTTATTTTTGACATTGAGCATTGTGACATTTGTCATTTCACATCTTTGACATTTGCCATCTTGAAATTTGTCATTTTTGCCATTTTTCATGGTGACACTTTTTATTTTTGACATTTAGCATTGTGACATTTGTCATTTGACATCTTTGACATTTGCCATCTTGAAATTTGTCATTTTTGACATTTTTCATGGTGACACTTATCATTTTTGACATTTAGCATTGTGACATTTGTCAGTTTTGACATTTGCCATCTTGAAATTTGTCATTTTTGACAAATTTTATGGTGACACTTTTCATTTTTGACATTTAGCATTGTGACATTTGACATCTTTGACATTTGCCATCTTGAAATTTGTCATTTTTGACATTTTTCATGGTGACACTTTTCATTTTTGACATTTAGCATTGTGACATTTTTCATTTGACATCTTTGACATTTGCCATCTTGAAATTTGTCATTTTTGACATTTTTCATGGTGACACCTTTCATTTTTGACATTTAGCAGTGTGACATTTGTCATTTGACATCTTTGACATTTGCCATCTTGAAATTTGTCATTTTTGACATTTTTCATGGTGACACTTTTCATTTTTGACATTTAGCATTGTGACATTTGTCATTTGACACCTTTGATATTTGCCATCTTGAAATTTGTCATTTTTGACATTTTTCATGGTGACACTTTTCATTTTTGACATTTAGCATTGTGACATTTGTCATTTGACATCTTTGACATTTGCCATCTTGAAATTTGTCATTTTTGACATTTTTCATGGTGACACTTTTCATTTAGCATTGTGACATTTGTCATTTGACATCTTTGACATTTGCCATCTTGAAATTTGTCATTTTTGACATTTTTCATGGTAACACTTTTCATTTTTGACATTTAGCATTGTGATATTTGTCATTTGACATCTTTGACATTTGCCATGTTAAAATTTGTCATTTATGACATTTTTCATGGTGACACTTTTCATTTTTGACATTTAGCATTGTGACATTTGTCATTTGACATCTTTGACATTTGCCATCTTGAAATTTGTTATTTTTGACATTTTTCATGGTGACACTTTTCATTTTTGACATTTAGCATTGTGACATTTGTCATTTGACATCTTTGACATTTGCCATCTTGAAATTTGTCATTTTTGACATTTTTCATGGTGACACTTTTCATTTTTGACATTTAGCATTGTGACATTTGTCATTTGAAATCTTTGACATTTGCCATCTTGAAATTTGTCATTTTTGACATTTTTCATGGAGACACTTTTCATTTTTGACATTTAGCATTGTGACATTTGTCATTTGACATCTTTGACATTTGCCATCTTGAAATTTGTCATTTTTGACATTTTTCATGGTGACACTTTTCATTTTTGACATTTAGCATTGTGACATTTGTCATTTGACATCTTTGACATTTGTCATCTTGAAATTTGTCATTTTTGACATTTAGCATTGTGACATTTGTCATTTGACATCTTGGACATTTGTCATCTTAAAATTTGTAATTTTTGACATTTTTCATGGTGACACTTATCATTTTTGACATTTAGCATTGTGACATTTGTCAGTTTTGACATTTGCCATCTTGAAATTTGTCATTTTTGACATTTTTCATGGTAACACTTTTCATTTTTGACATTTAGCATTGTGACATTTGTCATTTGACATCTTTGACATTTGCCATCTTGAAATTTGTTATTTTTGACATTTTATGGTGACACTTTTCATTTTTGACATTTAACATTGTGACATTTGTCATTTGACATCTTTGACATTTGCCATCTTGAAATTTGTCATTTTTGACATTTTTCATGGTGACACTTTTCATTTTTGACATTTAGCATTGTGACATTTGTCATTTGACATCTTTGACATTTGCCATCTTGAAATTTGTTATTTTTGACATTTTTCAGGGTGGCACTTTTCATTTTTGACATTTAGCATTGTGACATTTGTCATTTGACATCTTTGACATTTGCCATCTTGAAATTTGTCATTTTTGACATTTTTCATGGTGACACTTTTCATTTTTGACATTTAGCATTGTGACATTTGTCATTTGACATCTTTGACATTTGCCATCTTGAAATTTGTCATTTTTGACATTTAGCATTGTGACATTTGTCATTTGACATCTTTGACATTTGCCATCTTGAAATTTGTTATTTTTGACATTTTTCAGGGTGGCACTTTTCATTTTTGACATTTAGCATTGTGACATTTGTCATTTGACATCTTTGACATTTGCCATCTTGAAATTTGTCATTTTTGACATTTTTCATGGTGACACTTTTCATTTTTGACATTTAGCATTGTGACATTTGTCAGTTTTGACATTTGCCATCTTGAAATTTGTCATTTTTGACATTTTTTTTGGTGACACTTTTCATTTTTGACGTTTAGCATTTTGACATTTGTCATTTGAAATCTTTGACATTTGCCATCTTGAAATTTGTTATTTTTGACATTTTTCATGGTGACACTTTTCATTTTTGACATTTAGCATTGTGACATTTGTCATTTGACATCTTTGATATTTGCCATCTTGAAATTTGTCATTTTTGACATTTTTCATGGTGAGACTTTTCATTTTTGACATTTAGCATTGTGACATTTGTCATTTGACATCTTTGACATTTGCCATCTTGAAATTTGTTATTTTTGACATTTTTCATGGTGACACTTTTTATTTTTGACATTTAGCATTGTGACATTTGTCATTTGACATCTTTGACATTTGCCATCTTGAAATTTGTCATTTTTGACATTTTTCATGGTGACACTTTTCATTTTTGACATTTAGCATTGTGACATTTGTCATTTGACATCTTTGACATTTGCCATCTTGAAATTTGTCATTTTTGACATTTAGCATTGTGACATTTGTCATTTGACATCTTGGACATTTGCTATCTTGAAATTTGTCATTTTTGACATTTTTCATGGTGACACTTATCATTTTTGACATTTAGCATTGTGACATTTGTCAGTTTTGACATTTGCCATCTTGAAATTTGTCATTTTTGACATTTTTCATGGTGACACTTTTCATTTTTGACATTTAGCATTGTGACATTTGTCATTTGACATCTTTGACATTTGCCATCTTGAAATTTGTCATTTTTGACATTTAGCATTGTGACATTTGTCATTTGACATCTTTGACATTTGCCATCTTGAAATTTGTTATTTTTGACATTTTTCAGGGTGGCACTTTTCATTTTTGACATTTAGCATTGTGACATTTGTCATTTGACATCTTTGACATTTGCCATCTTGAAATTTGTCATTTTTGACATTTTTCATGGTGACACTTTTCATTTTTGACATTTAGCATTGTGACATTTGTCAGTTTTGACATTTGCCATCTTGAAATTTGTCATTTTTGACATTTTTTTTGGTGACACTTTTCATTTTTGACGTTTAGCATTTTGACATTTGTCATTTGAAATCTTTGACATTTGCCATCTTGAAATTTGTTATTTTTGACATTTTTCATGGTGACACTTTTCATTTTTGACATTTAGCATTGTGACATTTGTCATTTGACATCTTTGATATTTGCCATCTTGAAATTTGTCATTTTTGACATTTTTCATGGTGAGACTTTTCATTTTTGACATTTAGCATTGTGACATTTGTCATTTGACATCTTTGACATTTGCCATCTTGAAATTTGTTATTTTTGACATTTTTCATGGTGACACTTTTTATTTTTGACATTTAGCATTGTGACATTTGTCATTTGACATCTTTGACATTTGCCATCTTGAAATTTGTCATTTTTGACATTTTTCATGGTGACACTTTTCATTTTTGACATTTAGCATTGTGACATTTGTCATTTGACATCTTTGACATTTGCCATCTTGAAATTTGTCATTTTTGACATTTAGCATTGTGACATTTGTCATTTGACATCTTGGACATTTGCTATCTTGAAATTTGTCATTTTTGACATTTTTCATGGTGACACTTATCATTTTTGACATTTAGCATTGTGACATTTGTCAGTTTTGACATTTGCCATCTTGAAATTAGTCATTTTTGACATTTCTCATGGTGACACTTTTCATTTTTGACATTCAGCATTGTGACATTTGTCAGTTGACATCTTTGACATTTGCCATCTTGAAATTTGTTATTTTTGACATTTTTTATGGTGACACTTTTCATTTTTGACATTGAGCATTGTGACATTTGTCATTTCACATCTTTGACATTTGCCATCTTGAAATTTGTCATTTTTGACATTTTTCATGGTGACACTTTTCATTTTTGACAGTTAGCATTGTGACATTTGTCATTTGACATCTTTGACATTTGCCATCTTGAAATTTGTCATTATTGACATTTTTCATGGGGACACTTTTCATTTTTGACATTTGGCATTGTGATATTTGTCATTTGACATCTTTGACATTTGCCATCTTGAAATTTGTCATTTTTGACATTTTTCATGGTGACACTTTTCATTTTTGACATTTAGCATTGTGACATTTGTCATTTGACATCTTTGACATTTGCCATCTTGAAATTTGTCATTTTTGACATTTTTCATGGTGACACTTTTCATTTTTGACATTTAGCATTGTGACATTTGTCATTTGACATCTTTGACATTTGCCATCTTGAAATTTGTCATTTTTGACATTTTTCATGGTGACACTTTTCATTTTTGACATTTAGCATTGTGACATTTGTCATTTGACATCTTAGACATTTGCCATCTTGAAATTTGTTATTTTTGACACTTTTCATTTTTGACATTTAGCATTGTGACATTTGTCATTTGACATCTTTGACATTTGCCATCTTGAAATTTGTCATTTTTGACATTTTTCATGGTGACACTTTTCATTTTTGACATTTAGCATTGTGACATTTGTCATTTGACATCTTTGACATTTGCTATCTTGAAATTTGTCATTTTTGACATTTTTCATGGTGACACTTATCATTTTTGACATTTAGCATTGTGACATTTGTCAGTTTTGAAATTTGCCATCTTGAAATTTGTCATTTTTGACAAATTTTATAGTGACACTTTTCATTTTTGACATTTAGCATTGTGACATTTAACATCTTTGACATTTGCCATCTTGAAATTTGTCATTTTTGACATTTTTCATGGTGACACTTTTCATTTTTGACATTTAGCATTGTGACATTTGTTATTTGACATCTTTGACATTTGCCATCTTGAAATTTGTCATTTTTGACATTTTTTATGGTGACACTTTTTATCTTTGACATTTAGCATTGTGACATTTGTCAGTTTTGACATTTGCCATCTTGAAATTTGTCATTTTTGACATTTTTCATGGTCACACTTTTTATTTTTGACATTTAGCATTGTGACATTTGTCATTTGACATCTTTGACATTTGCCATCTTGAAATTTGTCATTTTGGACATTTTTCATGGTGACACTTTTCATTTTTGACATTTAGCATTGTGACATTTGTTATTTGACATCTTTGACATTTGCCATCTTGAAATTTGTCATTTTTGACATTTTTTATGGTGACACTTTTTATCTTTGACATTTAGCATTGTGACATTTGTCAGTTTTGACATTTGCCATCTTGAAATTTGTCATTTTTGACATTTTTCATGGTGACACTTTTCATTTTTGACATTTAGCATTGTGACATTTGTTATTTGACATCTTTGACATTTGCCATCTTGAAATTTGTCATTTTTGACATTTTTTATGGTGACACTTTTTATCTTTGACATTTAGCATTGTGACATTTGTCAGTTTTGACATTTGCCATCTTGAAATTTGTCATTTTTGACATTTTTCATGGTCACACTTTTTATTTTTGACATTTAGCATTGTGACATTTGTCATTTGACATCTTTGACATTTGCCATCTTGAAATTTGTCATTTTGGACATTTTTCATGATGACACTTTTCATTTTTGACATTTAGCATTGTGACATTTGTCATTTGACATCTTTGACATTTGCCATCTTAAAATTTGTTATTTTTGACATTTTTCATGGTGACACTTTTCATTTTTGACATTTAGCATTGTGACATTTGTCATTTGACATCTTTGACATTTGCCATCTTGAAATTTGTTATTTTTGACATTTTTCATGGTGACACTTTTCATTTTTGACATTTAGCATTGTGACATTTGTCATTTGACATCTTGGACATTTGCCATCTTGAAATTTGTCATTTTTGACATTTTTCATGGTGACACTTTTCATTTTTGACATTAAGCATTGTGACATTTGTCATTTGACATCTTTGACATTTGCCATCTTGAAATTTGTCATTTTTGACATTTAGCATTGTGACATTTGTCATTTGACATCTTTGACATTTGCCATCTTGAAATTTGTTATTTTTGACATTTTTCATGGTGACACTTTTCATTTTTGACATTTAGCATTGTGACATTTGTCAGTTTTGACATTTGCCATCTTAAAATTTGTCATTTTTGACATTTTTCATGGTGACACTTTTCATTTTTGACATTTAGCATTGTGACATTTGTCATTTGACATCTTGGACATTTGCCATTTTGAAATTTGTCATTTTTGACATTTTTCATGGTGACACTTTTCATTTTTGACATTTAGCATTGTGACATTTGTCATCTTTGACATTTGCCATCTTGAAATTTGTCATTTTTGACATTTTTCATGATGACACTTTTCATTTTTGACATTTAGCATTGTGACATTTGTCATTTGACATCTTTGACATTTGCCATCTTGAAATTTGTTATTTTTGACATTTTTCATGGTAACACTTTTCATTTTTGACATTTAGCATTGTGACATTTGTCATTTGACATCTTTGACAGTTGCCATCTTGAAATTTGTCATTTTTGATATTTTTCATATTGACACTTTTCATTTTTGACATTTAGCATTGTGACATTTGTCATTTGACATCTTTGACATTTGCCATCTTGAAATTTGTCATTTTTGACATTTTTCATGGTAACACTTTTCATTTTTGACATTTAGCATTGTGACATTTGTCATTTGACATCTTTGACATTTGCCATCTTGAAATTGGTCATTTTTGACATTTTTCATGGTGACACTTTTCATTTTTGACATTTAGCATTGTGACATTTGTCATTTGACATCTTTGACATTTTTCATCTTGAAATTTGTCATTTTTGACATTTTTTATGGTGACACTTTTCATTTTTGACATTTGTCATTTGACATCTTTGACATTTGCCATCTTGAAATTTGTCATTTTTGACATTTAGCATTGTGACATTTGTCATTTGACATCTTTGATATTTGCCATCTTAAAATTTGTCATTTTTGACATTTTTCATGGTGACACTTTTCATTTTTGACATTTAGCATTGTGACATTTGTCATTTGACATCTTTGACATTTGTCATCTTGAACTTTGTCATTTTTGACATTTTTCATGGTGACACTTTTCATTTTTGACATTTAGCATTGTGACATTTGTCATTTGACATCTTTGACGTTTGCCATTTTGAAATTTGTCATTTTTAACATTTAGCATTGTGACATTTGTCATTTGACATCTTTGACATTTGACATCTTGAAATTTGTTATTTTTGACATTTTTCATGGTGACACTTATCATTTTTGACATTTAGCATTGTGACATTTGTCAGTTTTGACATTTGCCATCTTGAAATTTGTCATTTTTGACATTTTTCATGGTAACACTTTTCATTTTTGACATTTAGCATTGTGACATTTGTCATTTGACATCTTTGACATTTGCCATCTTGAAATTTGTTATTTTTGACGTTTTTCATGGTGACACTTTTCATTTTTGACATTTAGCATTGTGACATTTGTCATTTGACATCTTTGACATTTGCCATCTTGAAATTTGTCATTTTTGACATTTTTCATGGTGACACTTTTCATTTTTGACATTTAGCATTGTGACATTTGTCATTTGACATCTTTGACATTTGCCATCTTGAAATTTGTCATTTTTAACATTTAGCATTGTGACATTTGTCATTTGACATCTTGGACATTTGCCATCTTAAAATTTGTCATTTTTGACATTTTTCATGGTGACACTTATCATTTTTGACATTTAGCATTGTGACATTTGTCAGTTTTGACATTTGCCATCTTGAAATTTGTCATTTTTGACATTTTTTATGGTAACACTTTTCATTTTTGACATTTAGCATTGTGACATTTGTCATTTTACATCTTTGACATTTGCCATCTTGAAATTTGTTATTTTTGACATTTTTCATGGTGACACTTTTCATTTTTGACATTAAGCATTGTGACATTTGTCATTTGACATCTTTGACATTTGCCATCTTGAAATTTGTCATTTTTGAGATTTTTCATGGTGACACTTTTCATTTTTGACATTTAGCATTGTGACATTTGTCATTTGACATCTTTGACATTTGCCATCTTGAAATTTGTTATTTTTGACATTTTTCAGGCTGACACTTTTCATTTTTGACATTTAGCATTGTGACATTTGTCATTTGCCATCTTGAAATTTGTCATTTGTGACATTTTTCATGGTGACACTTTTCATTTTTGACATTTAGCATTGTGACATTTGTCATTTGACATCTTTGACATTTGCCATTTTGAAATTTGTCATTTTTGACATTTAGCATTGTGACATTTGTCATTTGACATCTTGGACATTTGCCATCTTAAAATTTGTTATTTTTGACATTTTTCATGGTGACACTTTTCATTTTTGACATTTAGCATTGTGACATTTGTCAGTTTTGACATTTGCCATCTTAAAATTTGTCACTTTTGACATTTTTCATGGTGACACTTTTCATTTTTGACATTTAGCATTGTGACATTTGTCATTTGAAATCTTTGACATTTGCCATCTTGAAATTTGTTATTTTTGACATTTTTCATGGTGACACTTTTCATTTTTGACATTTAGCATTGTGACATTTGACATCTTTGACATTTGCTATCTTAAAATTTGTCATTTTTGACATTTTTCATGGTGACACTTTTCATTTTTGACATTTAGCATTGTGACATTTGTCATTTGACATCTTTGATATTTGCCATCTTGAAATTTGTCATTTTTGACATTTTTCATGGTGAGACTTTTCATTTTTGACATTTAGCATTGTGACATTTGTCATTTGACATCTTTGACATTTGCCATCTTGAAATTTGTTATTTTTGACATTTTTCATGGTGACACTTTTCATTTTTGACATTTAGCATTGTGACATTTGACATCTTTGACATTTGCCATCTTGAAATTTGTCATGTTTGACATTTTTCCTGGTGACACTTTTCATTTTTGATATTTAGCATTGTGACATTTGTCATTTGACATCTTTGACATTTGCCATCTTGAAATTTGTCATTTTTGACATTTAGCATTGTGACATTTGTCATTTGACATCTTGGACATTTGCTATCTTGAAATTTGTCATTTTTGACATTTTTTATGGTGACACTTATCATTTTTGACATTTAGCATTGTGACATTTGTCAGTTTTGCCATTTGCGATCTTGAAATTTGTCATTTTTGACATTTCTCATGGTGACACTTTTCATTTTTGACATTCAGCATTGTGACATTTGTCATTTGACATCTTTGACATTTGCCATCTTGAAATTTGTTATTTTTGACATTTTTTATGGTGACACTTTTTATTTTTGACATTGAGCATTGTGACATTTGTCATTTCACATCTTTGACATTTGCCATCTTGAAATTTGTCATTTTTGCCATTTTTCATGGTGACACTTTTCATTTTTGACATTTAGCATTGTGACATTTGTCATTTGACATCTTTGACATTTGCCATCTTGAAATTTGTCATTTTTGACATTTTTCATGGTGACACTTATCATTTTTGACATTTAGCATTGTGACATTTGTCAGTTTTGACATTTGCCATCTTGAAATTTGTCATTTTTGACAAATTTTATGGTGACACTTTTCATTTTTGACATTTAGCATTGTGACATTTGACATCTTTGACATTTGCCATCTTGAAATTTGTCATTTTTGACATTTTTCATGGTGACACTTTTCATTTTTGACATTTAGCATTGTGACATTTGTCATTTGACATCTTTGACATTTGCCATCTTAAAATTTGTCATTTTTGACATTTTTCATGGTGACACTTTTTATTTTTGACATTGAGCATTGTGACATTTGTCATTTCACATTTTTGACATTTGCCATCTTGAAATTTGTCATTTTTGCCATTTTTCATGGTGACACTTTTCATTTTTGACATTTAGCATTGTGACATTTGTCATTTGACATCTTTGACATTTGCCATCTTGAAATTTGTCATTTTTGACATTTTTCATGGTGACACTTATCATTTTTGACATTTAGCATTGTGACATTTGTCAGTTTTGACATTTGCCATCTTGAAATTTGTCATTTTTGACAAATTTTATGGTGACACTTTTCATTTTTGACATTTAGCATTGTGACATTTGACATCTTTGACATTTGCCATCTTGAAATTTGTCATTTTTGACATTTTTCATGGTGACACTTTTCATTTTTGACATTTAGCATTGTGACATTTTTCATTTGACATCTTTGACATTTGCCATCTTGAAATTTGTCATTTTTGACATTTTTCACGGTGACACTTTTCATTTTTGACATTTAGCATTGTGACATTTGTCATTTGACATCTTAGACATTTGCCATCTTGAAATTTGTCATTTTTGACACTTTTCATTTTTGACATTTAGCATTGTGACATTTGTCATTTGACATCTTTGACATTTGCCATCTTAAAATTTGTCATTTTTGACATTTTTCATGGTGACACTTATCATTTTTGACATTTAGCATTGTGACATTTGTCAGTTTTGACATTTGCCATCTTGAAATTTGTCATTTTTGACATTTTTCATGGTAACACTTTTCATTTTTGACATTTAGCATTGTGACATTTGTCATTTGACATCTTTGACATTTGCCATCTTGAAATTTGTTATTTTTGACATTTTTCATGGTGACACTATTCATTTTTGACATTTAGCATTGTGACATTTGTCATTTGACATCTTTGACATTTGCCATCTTGAAATTTGTCATTTTTGACGTTTTTCATGGTGACACTTTTCATTTTTGACATTTAGCATTGTGACATTTGTCATTTGACATCTTTGACATTTGCCATCTTGAAATTTGTTATTTTTGACATTTTTCAGGGTGACACTTTTCATTTTTGACATTTAGCATTGTGACATTTGTCATTTGACATCTTTGACATTTGCCATCTTGAAATTTGTCATTTTTAACATTTTTCATGGTGACACTTTTCATTTTTGACATTTAGCATTGTGACATTTGTCATTTGACATCTTTGACATTTGCCATCTTGAAATTTGTCATTTTTGACATTTAGCATTGTGACATTTGTCATTTGACATCTTTGACATTTGCCATCTTGAAATTTGTTATTTTTGACATTTTTCATGGTGACACTTTTCATTTTTGACATTTAGCATTGTGACATTTGTCAGTTTTGACATTTGCCATCTTGAAATTTGTCATTTTTGACATTTTTCATGGTGACACTTTTCATTTTTGACATTTAGCATTGTGACATTTGTCATTTGAAATCTTTGACATTTGCCATCTTGAAATTTGTTATTTTTGACATTTTTCATGGTGACACTTTTCATTTTTGACATTTAGCATTGTGACATTTGTCATTTGACATCTTTGATATTTGCCAACTTGAAATTTGTCATTTTTGACATTTTTCATGGTGAGACTTTTCATTTTTGACATTTAGCATTGTGACATTTGTTATTTGACATCTTTGACATTTGCCATCTTGAAATTTGTTATTTTTGACATTTTTCATGGTGACACTTTTCATTTTTGACATTTAGCATTGTGACATTTGTCATTTGACATCTTTGACATTTGCCATCTTGAAATTTGTCATTTTTGACATTTTTCATGGTGACACTTTTCATTTTTGACATTTAGCATTGTGACATTTGTCATTTGCATCTTTGACATTTGCCATCTTGAAATTTGTCATTTTTGACATTTAGCATTGTGACATTTGTCATTTGACATCTTGGACATTTGCTATCTTGAAATTTGTCATTTTTGACATTTTTCATGGTGACACTTATCATTTTTGACATTTAGCATTGTGACATTTGTCAGTTTTGACATTTGCCATCTTGAAATTTGTCATTTTTGACATTTCTCATGGTGACACTTTTCATTTTTGACATTCAGCATTGTGACATTTGTCATTTGACATCTTTGACATTTGCCATCTTGAAATTTGTTATTTTTGACATTTTTTATGGTGACACTTTTCATTTTTGACATTGAGCATTGTGACATTTGTCATTTCACATCTTTGACATTTGCCATCTTGAAATTTGTCATTTTTGACATTTTTCATGGTGACACTTTTCATTTTTGACATTTAGCATTGTGACATTTGTCATTTGACATCTTTGACATTTGCCATCTTGAAATTTGTCATTATTGACATTTTTCATGGGGACACTTTTCATTTTTGACATTTAGCATTGTGATATTTGTCATTTGACATCTTTGACATTTGCCATCTTGAAATTTGTCATTTTTGACATTTTTCATGGTGACACTTTTCATTTTTGACATTTAGCATTGTGACATTTTTCATTTGACATCTTTGACATTTGCCATCTTGAAATTTGTCATTTTTGACACTTTTCATTTTTGACATTTAGCATTGTGACATTTGTCATTTGACATCTTTGACATTTGCCATCTTGAAATTTGTCATTTTTGACATTTTTCATGGTGACACTTTTTATTTTTGACATTTAGCATTGTGACATTTGTCATTTGACATCTTTGACATTTGCCATCTTGAAATTTGTCATTTTTGACATTTTTCATGGTGACACTTATCATTTTTGACATTTAGCATTGTGACATTTGTCAGTTTTGACATTTGCCATCTTGAAATTTGTCATTTTTGACAAATTTTATGGTGACACTTTTCATTTTTGACATTTAGCATTGTGACATTTGACATCTTTGATATTTGCCATCTTGAAATTTGTCATTTTTGACATTTTTCATGGTGACACTTTTCATTTTTGACATTTAGCATTGTGACATTTGTCATTTGACATCTTTGACATTTGCCATCTTGAAATTTGTCATTTTTGACATTTAGCATTGTGACATTTGTCATTTGACATCTTTGACAATTGCCATCTTGAAATTTGTTATTTTTGACATTTTTTATGGTGACACTTTTCATTTTTGACATTTAGCATTGTGACATTTGTCAGTTTTGACATTTGCCATCTTGAAATTTGTCATTTTTGACATTTTTCATGGTGACACTTTTTATTTTTGACATTTCGCATTGTGAAATTTGTCATTTGACATCTTTGACATTTGCTATCTTGAAATTTGTCATTTTTGACAATTTTCATGATGACACTTTTCATTTTTGACATTTAGCATTGTGACATTTGTCATTTGACATCTTTGACTTTTGCCATCTTGAAATTTGTTATTTTTGACATTTTTCATGGTGACACTTTTCATTTTTGACATTTAGCATTGTGACAATTGTCATTTGACATCTTTGACATTTGCCATCTTGAAATTTGTCATTTTTGACATTTTTCATGATGACACTTTTCATTTTTGACATTTAGCATTGTGACATTTGTCATTTGACATCTTTGACATTTGCCATCTTGAAATTTGTCATGTTTGACATTTTTCATGGTGACACTTTTCATTTTTGACATTTAGCATTGTGACATTTGTCATTTGACATCTTTGACATTTGCCATCTTGAAATTTGTCATTTCTGACATTTTTCATGGTGACACTTTTCATTTTTGACATTTAGCATTGTGACATTTGACATCTTTGACATTTGTCATCTTGAAATTTGTCATTTCTGACATTTTTCATGGTGACACTTTTCATTTTTGACATTTAGCATTGTGACATTTGTCATTTGACATCTTTGACATTTGCCATCTTGAAATTTGTTATTTTTGACATTTTTTATGGTGACACTTTTCATTTTTGACATTTAGCATTGTGACAATTGTCATTTGACATCTTTGACATTTGCCATCTTGAAATTTGTCATTTTTGACATTTTTCATGATGACACTTTTCATTTTTGACATTTAGCATTGTGACATTTGTCATTTGACATCTTTGACATTTGCCATCTTGAAATTTGTCATTTTTGACATTTTTCATGGTGACACTTTTCATTTTTTACATTTAGCATTGTGACATTTGTCATTTGACATCTTTGACATTTGTCATCTTGAAATTTGTCATTTTTGACATTTTTCATGGTGACACTTTTCATTTTTGACTTTAGCATTGTGACATTTGTCATTTGACATCTTTGACATTTGCCATCTTGAAATTTGTCATTTTTGACATTTTTCATGGTGACACTTTTCATTTTTGACATTTAGCATTGTGACATTTGTCATTTGACATCTTTGACATTTGCCATTTTGAAATTTGTCATTTTTGACATTTAGCATTGTGACATTTGTCATTTGACATCTTTGACATTTGACATCTTGAAATTTGTTATTTTTGACATTTTTCATGGTGACACTTATCATTTTTAACATTTAGCATTGTGACATGTGTCAGTTTCGACATTTGCCATCTTGAAATTTGTCATTTTTGACATTTTTCATGGTAACACTTTTCATTTTTGACATTTAGCATTGTGACATTTGTCATTTGACATCTTTGACATTTGCCATCTTGAAATTTGTTATTTTTGACATTTTTCATGGTGACACTTTTCATTTTTGACATTTAGCATTGTGACATTTGTCATTTGACATCTTTGACATTTGCCATCTTGAAATTTGTCATTTTTGACATTTTTCATGGTGACACTTTTCATTTTTGACATTTAGCATTGTGACGTTTGTCATTTGACATCTTTGACATTTGCCATTTTAAAATTTGTCATTTTTGACATTAAGCATTGTGACATTTGTCATTTGACATCTTTGACATTTGACATCTTGAAATTTGTTATTTTTGACATTTTTCATGGTGACACTTATCATTTTTGACATTTAGCATTGTGACATTTGTCAGTTTCGACATTTGCCATCTTGAAATTTGTCATTTTTGACATTTTTCATGGTAACACTTTTCATTTTTGACATTTAGCATTGTGACATTTGTCATTTGACATCTTTGACATTTGCCATCTTGAAATTTGTCATTTTTGACATTTTTCATGGTGACACTTTTCATTTTTGACATTTAGCATTGTGACATTTGTCAGTTTTGACATTTGTCATCTTGAAATTTGGCATTTTTGACATTTTATGGTGACACTTTTCATTTTTGACATTTAGCATTGTGACATTTGTCATTTGACATCTTTGACATTTGCCATTTTGAAATTTGTTATTTTTGACATTTTTCATGGTGACACTTTTCATTTTTGACATTTAGCATTGTGACATTTGTCATTTGACATCTTTGACATTTGCCATCTTAAAATTTGTCATTTTTGACATTTTTCATTTTTGACATTTAGCATTGTGACATTTGTCATTTGACATCTTTGACATTTTTCATCTTGAAATTTGTTATTTTTGACATTTTTCATGGTGACACTTTTCATTTTTGACATTTAGCATTGTGACATTTGTCATTTGACATCTTTGACATTTGCCATCTTGAAATTTGTCATTTTTGACATTTTTCATGGTGACACTTTTCATTTTTGACATTTAGCATTGTGACATTTGTCATTTGACATCTTTGACATTTGCCATCTTGAAATTTGTCATTTTTGACATTTGGCATTGTGACATTTGTCATTTGACATCTTTGATATTTGTCATCTTGAAATTTGTCATTTTTGACATTTTTCATGGTGACACTTTTCATTTTTGACATTTAGCATTGTGACATTTGTCATTTGACATCTTTGATATATGTCATCTTGAAATTTGTTATTTTTGACATTTTTCATGGTGACACTTTTCATTTTTGACATTTAGCATTGTGACATTTGTCATTTGACATCTTTGACATTTGCCATCTTGAAATTTGTCATTTTTGACATTTTTCATGGTGACACTTTTCATTTTTGACATTTAGCATTGTGACATTTGTCATTTGACATTTGCCATCTTGAAATTTGTTATTTTTGACATTTTTCATGGTGACACTTTTCATTTTTGACATTTAGCATTGTGACATTTGTCATTTGACATCTTTGACATTTGCCATCTTGCAATTTGTCATTTTTGACATTTTTCATGGTGACACTTTTCATTTTTGACATTTGGCATTGTAACATTTGTCAGTTTTGACATTTGCCATCTTGAAATTTGTCATTTTTGACATTTTTCATGGTGACACTTTTCATTTTTGACATTTAGCATTGTGACATTTGTCATTTGACATCTTTGACATTTGCCATCTTGAAATTTGTTATTTTTGACATTTTTCATGGTGACACTTTTCATTTTGGGCATTTAGCATTGTGACATTTGTCATTTGATATCTTTGATATTTGCCATCTTGAAATTTGTCATTTTTGACATTTTTCATGGTGACACTTTTCATTTTTGACATTTAGCATTGTGACATTTGTCACTTGACATCTTTGACATTTGCTATCTTGAAATTTGTTATTTTTGACATTTTTCATGGCGACACTTTTCATTTTTGACATTTAGCATTGTGACATTTGTCATTTGACATCTTTGACATTTGCCATCTCGAAATTTGTCATTTTTGACATTTTTCATGGTGACACTTTTCATTTTTGACATTTAGCATTGTGACATTTGTCATTTGACATCTTTGTCATTTGCCATCTTGAAATTTGTCATTTTTGACATTTAGCATTGTGACATTTGTCATTTGACATCTTAGACATTTGCCATCTTGAAATTTGTCATTTTTGACATTTTTCATGGTGACACTTATCATTTTTGACATTTAGCATTGTGACATTTGTCAGTTTTGATATTTGCCATCTTGAAATTTGTCATTTTTGACATTTTTTATGGTGACACTTTTCATTTTTGACATTTAGCATTGTGACATTTGTCATTTGACATCTTTGACATTTGCCATGTTGAAATTTGTCATTTTTGACATTTTTCATGGTGACACTTTTCATTTTTGACATTTAGCATTGTTACATTTGTCATTTGACATCTTTGACATTTGCCATCTTGAAATTTGTCATTTTTGACATTTAGCATTGTGACATTTGTCATTTGACATCTTAGACATTTGCCATCTTGAAATTTGTCATTTTTGACATTTTTCATGGTGACACTTATCATTTTTGACATTTAGCATTGTGACATTTGTCAGTTTTGATATTTGCCATCTTGAAATTTGTCATTTTTGATATTTTTCATGGTGACACTTATCATTTTTGACATTTAGCATTGTGACATTTGTCAGTTTTGATATTTGCCATCTTGAAATTTGTCATTTTTGACATTTTTTATGGTGACACTTTTCATTTTTGACATTTAGCATTGTGACATTTGTCATTTGACATCTTTGACATTTGCCATGTTGAAATTTGTCATTTTTGACATTTTTCATGGTGACACTTTTCATTTTTGACATTTAGCATTGTTACATTTGTCATTTGACATCTTTGACATTTGCCATCTTGAAATTTGTCATTTTTGACATTTAGCATTGTGACATTTGTCATTTGACATCTTAGACATTTGCCATCTTGAAATTTGTCATTTTTGACATTTTTCATGGTGACACTTTTCATTTTTGACATTTAGCATTGTGACATTTGTCATTTGACATCTTTGTCATTTGCCATCTTGAAATTTGTCATTTTTGACATTTAGCATTGTGACATTTGTCATTTGACATCTTAGACATTTGCCATCTTGAAATTTGTCATTTTTGACATTTTTCATGGTGACACTTATCATTTTTGACATTTAGCATTGTGACATTTGTCAGTTTTGATATTTGCCGTCTTGAAATTTGTCATTTTTGACATTTTTTATGGTGACACTTTTCATTTTTGACATTTAGCATTGTGACATTTGTCATTTGACATCTTTGACATTTGCCATGTTGAAATTTGTCATTTTTGACATTTTTCATGGTGACACTTTTCATTTTTAACATTTAGCATTGTTACATTTGTCATTTGACATCTTTGACATTTGCCATCTTGAAATTTGTCATTTTTGACATTTAGCATTGTGACATTTGTCATTTGACATCTTAGACATTTGCCATCTTGAAATTTGTCATTTTTGACATTTTTCATGGTGACACTTTTCATTTTTGACATTTAGCATTGTTACATTTGTCATTTGACATCTTTGACATTTGCCATCTTGAAATTTGTCATTTTTGACATTTAGCATTGTGACATTTGTCATTTGACATCTTTGACATTTGCCATCTTGAAATTTGTTATTTTTGACATTTTTCATGGTGACACTTTTCATTTTTGACATTTAGCATTGTGACATTTGTCATTTGACATCTTTGACATTTGCCATCTTGAAATTTGTCATTTTTGACATTTTTCATGATGACACTTTTCATTTTTGACATTTAGCATTGTGACATTTGTCATTTGACATCTTTGACATTTGCCATCTTGAAATTTGTCATTTTTGACATTTTTCATGGTGACACTTTTCATTTTTGACATTTAGCATTGTGACATTTGTCATTTGACATCTTTGACGTTTGCCATCTTGAAATTTGTCATTTTTGACATTTTTCATGGTGACACTTTTCATTTTTGACATTTAGCATTGTGACATTTGACATCTTTGACATTTGCCATCTTGAAATTTGTCATTTTTGACATTTTTCATGGTGACACTTTTCATTTTTGACATTTAGCATTGTGCCATTTGTCATTTGACATCTTTGACATTTGCCATCTTGAAATTTGTCATTTTTGACATTTAGCATTGTGACATTTGTCATTTGACATCTTTGATATTTGCCATCTTGAAATTTGTCATTTTTGACATTTTTCATGGTGACACTTTTCATTTTTTACATTTAGCATTGTGACATTTGTCATTTGACATCTTTGACATTTGTCATCTTGAAATTTGTCATTTTTGACATTTTTCATGGTGACACTTTTCATTTTTGACTTTAGCATTGTGACATTTGTCATTTGACATCTTTAACATTTGCCATCTTGAAATTTGTCATTTTTGACATTTTTCATGGTGACACTTTTCATTTTTGACATTTAGCATTGTGACATTTGTCATTTGACATCTTTGACATTTGCCATTTTGAAATTTGTCATTTTTGACATTTAGCATTGTGACATTTGTCATTTGACATCTTTGACATTTGACATCTTGAAATTTGTTATTTTTGACATTTTTCATGGTGACACTTATCATTTTTGACATTTAGCATTGTGACATGTGTCAGTTTCGACATTTGCCATCTTGAAATTTGTCATTTTTGACATTTTTCATGGTAACACTTTTCATTTTTGACATTTAGCATTGCGACATTTGTCATTTGACATCTTTGACATTTGCCATCTTGAAATTTGTTATTTTTGACATTTTTCATGGTGACACTTTTCATTTTTGACATTTAGCATTGTGACATTTGTCATTTGACATCTTTGACATTTGCCATCTTGAAATTTGTCATTTTTGACATTTTTCATGGTGACACTTTTTATTTTTGACATTTAGCATTGTGACATTTGTCATTTGACATCTTTGACATTTGCCATCTTGAAATTTGTTATTTTTGACATTTTTCAGGGTGACACTTTTCATTTTTGACATTTAGCAATGTGACATTTGTCAGTTTTGACATTTGTCATCTTGAAATTTGTCATTTTTGACATTTTATGGTGACACTTTTCATTTTTGACATTTAGCATTGTGACATTTGTCATTTGACATCTTTGACATTTGCCATCTTGAAATTTGTCATTTTTGACATTTAGCATTGTGACGTTTGTCATTTGACATCTTTGATATTTGCCATCTTGAAATTTGTCATTTTTGACATTTTTCATGGTGACACTTTTCATTTTTGACATTTAGCATTGTGACATTTGTCATTTGACATCTTTGACATTTGTCATCTTGAAATTTGTCATTTTTGACATTTTTCATGGTGACACTTTTCATTTTTGACTTTAGCATTGTAACATTTGTCATTTGACATCTTTGACATTTGCCATTTTGAAATTTGTCATTTTTGACATTTTTCATGGTGACACTTTTCATTTTTGACATTTAGCATTGTGACGTTTGTCATTTGACATCTTTGACATTTGCCATTTTGAAATTTGTCATTTTTGACATTTAGCATTGTGACATTTGTCATTTGACATCTTTGACATTTGACATCTTGAAATTTGTTATTTTTGACATTTTTCATGGTGACACTTATTATTTTTGACATTTAGCATTGTGACATTTGTCAGTTACGACATTTGCCATCTTGAAATTTGTCATTTTTGACATTTTTTATGGTAACACTTTTCATTTTTGACATTTAGCATTGTGACATTTGTCATTTGACATCTTTGACATTTGCTATCTTGAAATTTGTCATTTTTGACATTTTTCATGGTGACACTTTTCATTTTTGACATTTAGCATTGTGACATTTGTCATTTGACATCTTTGACATTTGCCATCTTGAAATTTGTCATTTTTGACATTTTTCATGGTGACACTTTTCATTTTTGACATTTAGCATTGTGACATTTGTCAGTTTTGACATTTGTCATCTTGAAATTTGTCATTTTTGACATTTTATGGTGACACTTTTCATTTTTGACATTTAGCATTGTGACATTTGTCATTTGCCATTTTGAAATTTGTTATTTTTGACATTTTTTATGGTGACACTTTTCATTTTTGACATTTAGCATTGTGATATTTGTCATTTGACATCTTTGACATTTGCCATCTTGAAATTTGTCATTTTTGACATTTTTCATGGTGACACTTTTCATTTTTGACATTTAGCATTGTGACATTTGTCATTTGACATCTTTGACATTTGTCATCTTGAAATTTGTTATTTTTGACATTTTTCATGGTGACACTTTTCATTTTTGACATCTAGCATTGTGACATTTGTCATTTGACATCTTTGACATTTGCCATCTTGAAATTTGTCATTTTTGACATTTTTCATGGTGACACTTTTCATTTTTGACATTTAGCATTGTGACATTTGTTATTTGACATCTTTGACATTTGCCATCTTGAAATTTGTCATTTTTGACATTTGGCATTGTGACATTTGTCATTTGACATCTTTGATATTTGCCATCTTGAAATTTGTCATTTTTGACATTTTTCATGGTGACACTTTTCATTTTTGACATTTAGCATTGTGACATTTGTCATTTGACATCTTGGACATTTGCCATCTTGAAATTTGTCATTTTTGACATTTTTCATGGTGACACTTTTCATTTTTGACATTTAGCATTGTGACATTTGTCATTTGACATTTGCCATCTTGAAATTTGTTATTTTTGACATTTTTCATGGTGACACTTTTCATTTTTGACATTTAGCATTGTGACATTTGTCATTTGACATCTTTGACATTTGCCATCTTGCAATTTGTCATTTTTGACATTTTTCATGGTGACACTTTTCATTTTTGACATTTGGCATTGTAACATTTGTCAGTTTTGACATTTGCCATCTTGAAATTTGTCATTTTTGACATTTTTTATGGTGACACTTTTCATTTTTGACATTTAGCATTGTGACATTTGTCATTTGACATCTTTGACATTTGCCATCTTGAAATTTGTTATTTTTGACATTTTTCATGGTGACACTTTTCATTTTTGACATTTAGCATTGTGACATTTGTCATTTGATATCTTTGATATTTGCCATCTTGAAATTTGTCATTTTTGACATTTTTCATGGTGACACTTTTCATTTTTGACATTTAGCATTGTGACATTTGTCACTTGACATCTTTGACATTTGCTATCTTGAAATTTGTTATTTTTGACATTTTTCATGGCGACACTTTTCATTTTTGACATTTAGCATTGTGACATTTGTCATTTGACATCTTTGACATTTGCCATCTTGAAATTTGTCATTTTTGACATTTTTCATGGTGACACTTTTCATTTTTGACATTTAGCATTGTGACATTTGTCATTTGACATCTTTGTCATTTGCCATCTTGAAATTTGTCATTTTTGACATTTAGCATTGTGACATTTGTCATTTGACATCTTAGACATTTGCCATCTTAAAATTTGTCATTTTTGACATTTTTTATGGTGACACTTATCATTTTTGACATTTAGCATTGTGACATTTGTCAGTTTTGATATTTGCCATCTTGAAATTTGTCATTGTTGACATTTTTCATGGTGACACTTTTCATTTTTGACATTTAGCATTGTGACATTTGTCATTTGACATCTTTGACATTTGCCATGTTGAAATTTGTCATTTTTGACATTTTTCATGGTGACACTTTTCATTTTTGACATTCAGCATTGTTACATTTGTCATTTGACATCTTTGACATTTGTTATCTTGAAATTTGTCATTTTTGACATTTAGCATTGTGACATTTGTCATTTTACATCTTAGACATTTGCCATCTTGAAATTTGTCATTTTTGACATTTTTCATGGTGACACTTATCATTTTTGACATTTAGCATTGTGACATTTGTCAGTTTTGATATTTGCCATCTTGAAATTTGTCATTTTTGATATTTTTCATGGTGACACTTTTTATTTTTGACATTTAGCATTGTGACATTTGACATCTTTGACATTTTCCATCTTGAAATTTGTTATTTTTGACATTTTTCATGGTGACACTTTTCATTTTTGACATTTAGCATTGTGACATTTGTCATTTGACATCTTTGACATTTGCCATCTTGAAATTTGTCATTTTTGACATTTTTCATGGTGACACTTTTCATTTTTGACATTTAGCATTGTGACATTTGTCATTTGACATCTTTGACATTTGCCATCTTGAAATTTGTTATTTTTGACATTTTTCATGGTGACACTTATCATTTTTGACATTTAGCATTGTGACATTTGTCATTTGACATCTTTGACATTTGCCATCTTGAAATTTGTCATTTTTTATGGTGACACTTTTCATTTTTGACATTTAGCATTGTGACATTTGTCATTTGACATCTTTGACATTTGTCATCTTGAAATTTGTCATTTTTGACATTTAGCATTGTGACATTTGTCATTTGACATCTTTGATATTTGCCATCTTGAAATTTGTCATTTTTGACATTTTTCATGGTGACACTTTTCATTTTTGACATTTAGCATTGTGACATTCGTCATTTAACATCTTTGACATTTGCCAACTTGAAATTTGTTATTTTTGACATTTTTCATGGTGACACTTTTCATTTTTGACATTTAGCATTGTGACATTTGTCAGTTTTGACATTTGCCATCTTCAAATTTGTCATTTTTGACATTTTTCATGGTGACACTTTTCATTTTTGACATTTAGCATTGTGACATTTGTCATTTGACATCTTTGACATTTTCCATCTTGAAATTTGTCATTTTTGACATTTTTCATGGTGACACTTTTCATTTTTGACATTTGTCATTTGACATCTTTGACATTTGCCATCTTGAAATTTGTCATTTTTGACATTTAGCATTGTGACATTTGTCATTTGACATCTTTGATATTTGCCATCTTGAAATTTGTCATTTTTGACATTTTTCATGTTGACACTTTTCATTTTTGACATTTAGCATTGTGACATTTGTCATTTGACATCTTTGACATTTGCCGTCTTGAAATTTGTCATTTTTGAAATTTTTCATGGTGACACTTTTCATTTTTGACATTTAGCATTGTGACATTTGTCATTTGACATCTTGGACATTTGCCATCTTGAAATTTGTCATTTTTGACATTTTTCATGGTGACATTTAGCATTGTGACATTTGTCATTTGACATCTTTGACATTTGCCATCTTGAAATTTGTCATTTTTGACATTTTTCATGGTGACACTTTTCATTTTTGACATTTAGCATTGTGACATTTGTCATTTGACATCTTTGATATTTGTCATCTTGAAATTTGTCATTTTTGACATTTTTCATGGTGACACTTTTCATTTTTGACATTTGTCATTTGACATCTTTGACATTTGCCATCTTGAAATTTGTCATTTTTGACATTTAGCATTGTGACATTTGTCATTTGACATCTTTGATATTTGCCATCTTGAAATTTGTCATTTTTGACATTTTTCATGTTGACACTTTTCATTTTTGACATTTAGCATTGTGACATTTGTCATTTAACATCTTTGACATTTGCCAACTTGAAATTTGTTATTTTTGACATTTTTCATGGTGACGCTTTTCATTTTTGACATTTAGCATTGTGACATTTGTCAGTTTTGACATTTGCCATCTTCAAATTTGTCATTTTTGACATTTTTCATGGTGACACTTTTCATTTTTGACATTTAGCATTGTGACATTTGTCATTTGACATCTTTGACATTTTCCATCCTGAAATTTGTCATTTTTGATATTTTTCATGGTGACACTTTTCATTTTTGACATTTGTCATTTGACATCTTTGACATTTGCCATCTTGAAATTTGTCATTTTTGACATTTAGCATTGTGACATTTGTCATTTGACATCTTTGATATTTGCCATCTTGAAATTTGTCATTTTTGACATTTTTCATGTTGACACTTTTCATTTTTGACATTTAGCATTGTGACATTTGTCATTTGACATCTTTGACATTTGCCATCTTGAAATTTGTCATTTTTGAAATTTTTCATGGTGACACTTTTCATTTTTGACATTTAGCATTGTGACATTTGTCATTTGACATCTTGGACATTTGCCATCTTGAAATTTGTCATTTTTGACATTTTTCATGGTGACAATTTTCATTTTTGACATTTAGCATTGTGACATTTGTCATTTGACATCTTTGACATTTGCCATCTTGAAATTTGTCATTTTTAACATTTTTCATGGTGACACTTTTCATTTTTGACATTTAGCATTGTGACATTTGTCATTTGACATCTTTGATATTTGTCATCTTGAAATTTGTTATTTTTGACATTTTTCATGGTGACACTTTTCATTTTTGACATTTAGCATTGTGACATTTGTCATTTGACATCTTTGACATTTGCCATCTTGAAATTTGTCATTTTTGACATTTTTCATGGTGACACTTTTCATTTTTGACATTTAGCATTGTGACATTTGTCATTTGACATCTTTGACATTTGTCATCTTGAAATTTGTTATTTTTGACATTTTTCATGGTGACACTTTTCATTTTTGACATCTAGCATTGTGACATTTGTCATTTGACATCTTTGACATTTGCCATCTTGAAATTTGTCATTTTTGACATTTTTCATGGTGACACTTTTCATTTTTGACATTTAGCATTGTGACATTTGTTATTTGACATCTTTGACATTTGCCATCTTGAAATTTGTCATTTTTGACATTTGGCATTGTGACATTTGTCATTTGACATCTTTGATATTTGCCATCTTGAAATTGGTCATTTTTGACATTTTTCATGGTGACACTTTTCATTTTTGACATTTAGCATTGTGACATTTGTCATTTGACATCTTGGACATTTGCCATCTTGAAATTTGTCATTTTTGACATTTTTCATGGTGACACTTTTCATTTTTGACATTTAGCATTGTGACATTTGTCATTTGACATTTGCCATCTTGAAATTTGTTATTTTTGACATTTTTCATGGTGACACTTTTCATTTTTGACATTTAGCATTGTGACATTTGTCATTTGACATCTTTGACATTTGCCATCTTGCAATTTGTCATTTTTGACATTTTTCATGGTGACACTTTTCATTTTTGACATTTGGCATTGTAACATTTGTCAGTTTTGACATTTGCCATCTTGAAATTTGTCATTTTTGACATTTTTTATGGTGACACTTTTCATTTTTGACATTTAGCATTGTGACATTTGTCATTTGACATCTTTGACATTTGCCATCTTGAAATTTGTTATTTTTGACATTTTTCATGGTGACACTTTTCATTTTTGACATTTAGCATTGTGACATTTGTCATTTGATATCTTTGATATTTGCCATCTTGAAATTTGTCATTTTTGACATTTTTCATGGTGACACTTTTCATTTTTGACATTTAGCATTGTGACATTTGTCACTTGACATCTTTGACATTTGCTATCTTGAAATTTGTTATTTTTGACATTTTTCATGGCGACACTTTTCATTTTTGACATTTAGCATTGTGACATTTGTCATTTGACATCTTTGACATTTGCCATCTTGAAATTTGTCATTTTTGACATTTTTCATGGTGACACTTTTCATTTTTGACATTTAGCATTGTGACATTTGTCATTTGACATCTTTGTCATTTGCCATCTTGAAATTTGTCATTTTTGACATTTAGCATTGTGACATTTGTCATTTGACATCTTAGACATTTGCCATCTTAAAATTTGTCATTTTTGACATTTTTTATGGTGACACTTATCATTTTTGACATTTAGCATTGTGACATTTGTCAGTTTTGATATTTGCCATCTTGAAATTTGTCATTGTTGACATTTTTCATGGTGACACTTTTCATTTTTGACATTTAGCATTGTGACATTTGTCATTTGACATCTTTGACATTTGCCATGTTGAAATTTGTCATTTTTGACATTTTTCATGGTGACACTTTTCATTTTTGACATTCAGCATTGTTACATTTGTCATTTGACATCTTTGACATTTGTTATCTTGAAATTTGTCATTTTTGACATTTAGCATTGTGACATTTGTCATTTTACATCTTAGACATTTGCCATCTTGAAATTTGTCATTTTTGACATTTTTCATGGTGACACTTATCATTTTTGACATTTAGCATTGTGACATTTGTCAGTTTTGATATTTGCCATCTTGAAATTTGTCATTTTTGATATTTTTCATGGTGACACTTTTTATTTTTGACATTTAGCATTGTGACATTTGACATCTTTGACATTTTCCATCTTGAAATTTGTTATTTTTGACATTTTTCATGGTGACACTTTTCATTTTTGACATTTAGCATTGTGACATTTGTCATTTGACATCTTTGACATTTGCCATCTTGAAATTTGTCATTTTTGACATTTTTCATGGTGACACTTTTCATTTTTGACATTTAGCATTGTGACATTTGTCATTTGACATCTTTGACATTTGCCATCTTGAAATTTGTTATTTTTGACATTTTTCATGGTGACACTTATCATTTTTGACATTTGGCATTGTGACATTTGTCATTTGACATCTTTGACATTTGCCATCTTGAAATTTGTCATTTTTTATGGTGACACTTTTCATTTTTGACATTTAGCATTGTGACATTTGTCATTTGACATCTTTGACATTTGTCATCTTGAAATTTGTCATTTTTGACATTTAGCATTGTGACATTTGTCATTTGACATCTTTGATATTTGCCATCTTGAAATTTGTCATTTTTGACATTTTTCATGGTGACACTTTTCATTTTTGACATTTAGCATTGTGACATTCGTCATTTAACATCTTTGACATTTGCCAACTTGAAATTTGTTATTTTTGACATTTTTCATGGTGACACTTTTCATTTTTGACATTTAGCATTGTGACATTTGTCAGTTTTGACATTTGCCATCTTCAAATTTGTCATTTTTGACATTTTTCATGGTGACACTTTTCATTTTTGACATTTAGCATTGTGACATTTGTCATTTGACATCTTTGACATTTTCCATCTTGAAATTTGTCATTTTTGACATTTTTCATGGTGACACTTTTCATTTTTGACATTTGTCATTTGACATCTTTGACATTTGCCATCTTGAAATTTGTCATTTTTGACATTTAGCATTGTGACATTTGTCATTTGACATCTTTGATATTTGCCATCTTGAAATTTGTCATTTTTGACATTTTTCATGTTGACACTTTTCATTTTTGACATTTAGCATTGTGACATTTGTCATTTGACATCTTTGACATTTGCCGTCTTGAAATTTGTCATTTTTGAAATTTTTCATGGTGACACTTTTCATTTTTGACATTTAGCATTGTGACATTTGTCATTTGACATCTTGGACATTTGCCATCTTGAAATTTGTCATTTTTGACATTTTTCATGGTGACATTTAGCATTGTGACATTTGTCATTTGACATCTTTGACATTTGCCATCTTGAAATTTGTCATTTTTGACATTTTTCATGGTGACACTTTTCATTTTTGACATTTAGCATTGTGACATTTGTCATTTGACATCTTTGATATTTGTCATCTTGAAATTTGTCATTTTTGACATTTTTCATGGTGACACTTTTCATTTTTGACATTTGTCATTTGACATCTTTGACATTTGCCATCTTGAAATTTGTCATTTTTGACATTTAGCATTGTGACATTTGTCATTTGACATCTTTGATATTTGCCATCTTGAAATTTGTCATTTTTGACATTTTTCATGTTGACACTTTTCATTTTTGACATTTAGCATTGTGACATTTGTCATTTAACATCTTTGACATTTGCCAACTTGAAATTTGTTATTTTTGACATTTTTCATGGTGACGCTTTTCATTTTTGACATTTAGCATTGTGACATTTGTCAGTTTTGACATTTGCCATCTTCAAATTTGTCATTTTTGACATTTTTCATGGTGACACTTTTCATTTTTGACATTTAGCATTGTGACATTTGTCATTTGACATCTTTGACATTTTCCATCCTGTAATTTGTCATTTTTGATATTTTTCATGGTGACACTTTTCATTTTTGACATTTGTCATTTGACATCTTTGACATTTGCCATCTTGAAATTTGTCATTTTTGACATTTAGCATTGTGACATTTGTCATTTGACATCTTTGATATTTGCCATCTTGAAATTTGTCATTTTTGACATTTTTCATGTTGACACTTTTCATTTTTGACATTTAGCATTGTGACATTTGTCATTTGACATCTTTGACATTTGCCATCTTGAAATTTGTCATTTTTGAAATTTTTCATGGTGACACTTTTCATTTTTGACATTTAGCATTGTGACATTTGTCATTTGACATCTTGGACATTTGCCATCTTGAAATTTGTCATTTTTGACATTTTTCATGGTGACAATTTTCATTTTTGACATTTAGCATTGTGACATTTGTCATTTGACATCTTTGACATTTGCCATCTTGAAATTTGTCATTTTTAACATTTTTCATGGTGACACTTTTCATTTTTGACATTTAGCATTGTGACATTTGTCATTTGACATCTTTGATATTTGTCATCTTGAAATTTGTTATTTTTGACATTTTTCATGGTGACACTTTTCATTTTTGACATTTAGCATTGTGACATTTGTCATTTGACATCTTTGACATTTGCCATCTTGAAATTTGTCATTTTTGACATTTTTCATGGTGACACTTTTCATTTTTGACATTTAGCATTGTGACATTTGTCATTTGACATTTGCCATCTTGAAGTTTGTTATTTTTGACATTTTTCATGGTGACACTTTTCATTTTTGACATTTAGCATTGTGACATTTGTCATTTGACATCTTTGACATTTGCCATCTTGAAATTTGTCATTTTTAACATTTTTCATGGTGACACTTTTCATTTTTGACATTTAGCATTGTGACATTTGTCATTTGACATCTTTGATATTTGTCATCTTGAAATTTGTTATTTTTGACATTTTTCATGGTGACACTTTTCATTTTTGACATTTAGCATTGTGACATTTGTCATTTGACATCTTTGACATTTGCCATCTTGAAATTTGTCATTTTTGACATTTTTCATGGTGACACTTTTCATTTTTGACATTTAGCATTGTGACATTTGTCATTTGACATCTTTGACATTTGTCATCTTGAAATTTGTTATTTTTGACATTTTTCATGGTGACACTTTTCATTTTTGACATCTAGCATTGTGACATTTGTCATTTGACATCTTTGACATTTGCCATCTTGAAATTTGTCATTTTTGACATTTTTCATGGTGACACTTTTCATTTTTGACATTTAGCATTGTGACATTTGTTATTTGACATCTTTGACATTTGCCATCTTGAAATTTGTCATTTTTGACATTTGGCATTGTGACATTTGTCATTTGACATCTTTGATATTTGCCATCTTGAAATTGGTCATTTTTGACATTTTTCATGGTGACACTTTTCATTTTTGACATTTAGCATTGTGACATTTGTCATTTGACATCTTGGACATTTGCCATCTTGAAATTTGTCATTTTTGACATTTTTCATGGTGACACTTTTCATTTTTGACATTTAGCATTGTGACATTTGTCATTTGACATTTGCCATCTTGAAATTTGTTATTTTTGACATTTTTCATGGTGACACTTTTCATTTTTGACATTTAGCATTGTGACATTTGTCATTTGACATCTTTGACATTTGCCATCTTGCAATTTGTCATTTTTGACATTTTTCATGGTGACACTTTTCATTTTTGACATTTGGCATTGTAACATTTGTCAGTTTTGACATTTGCCATCTTGAAATTTGTCATTTTTGACATTTTTTATGGTGACACTTTTCATTTTTGACATTTAGCATTGTGACATTTGTCATTTGACATCTTTGACATTTGCCATCTTGAAATTTGTTATTTTTGACATTTTTCATGGTGACACTTTTCATTTTTGACATTTAGCATTGTGACATTTGTCATTTGATATCTTTGATATTTGCCATCTTGAAATTTGTCATTTTTGACATTTTTCATGGTGACACTTTTCATTTTTGACATTTAGCATTGTGACATTTGTCACTTGACATCTTTGACATTTGCTATCTTGAAATTTGTTATTTTTGACATTTTTCATGGCGACACTTTTCATTTTTGACATTTAGCATTGTGACATTTGTCATTTGACATCTTTGACATTTGCCATCTTGAAATTTGTCATTTTTGACATTTTTCATGGTGACACTTTTCATTTTTGACATTTAGCATTGTGACATTTGTCATTTGACATCTTTGTCATTTGCCATCTTGAAATTTGTCATTTTTGACATTTAGCATTGTGACATTTGTCATTTGACATCTTAGACATTTGCCATCTTAAAATTTGTCATTTTTGACATTTTTTATGGTGACACTTATCATTTTTGACATTTAGCATTGTGACATTTGTCAGTTTTGATATTTGCCATCTTGAAATTTGTCATTGTTGACATTTTTCATGGTGACACTTTTCATTTTTGACATTTAGCATTGTGACATTTGTCATTTGACATCTTTGACATTTGCCATGTTGAAATTTGTCATTTTTGACATTTTTCATGGTGACACTTTTCATTTTTGACATTCAGCATTGTTACATTTGTCATTTGACATCTTTGACATTTGTTATCTTGAAATTTGTCATTTTTGACATTTAGCATTGTGACATTTGTCATTTTACATCTTAGACATTTGCCATCTTGAAATTTGTCATTTTTGACATTTTTCATGGTGACACTTATCATTTTTGACATTTAGCATTGTGACATTTGTCAGTTTTGATATTTGCCATCTTGAAATTTGTCATTTTTGATATTTTTCATGGTGACACTTTTTATTTTTGACATTTAGCATTGTGACATTTGACATCTTTGACATTTTCCATCTTGAAATTTGTTATTTTTGACATTTTTCATGGTGACACTTTTCATTTTTGACATTTAGCATTGTGACATTTGTCATTTGACATCTTTGACATTTGCCATCTTGAAATTTGTCATTTTTGACATTTTTCATGGTGACACTTTTCATTTTTGACATTTAGCATTGTGACATTTGTCATTTGACATCTTTGACATTTGCCATCTTGAAATTTGTTATTTTTGACATTTTTCATGGTGACACTTATCATTTTTGACATTTGGCATTGTGACATTTGTCATTTGACATCTTTGACATTTGCCATCTTGAAATTTGTCATTTTTTATGGTGACACTTTTCATTTTTGACATTTAGCATTGTGACATTTGTCATTTGACATCTTTGACATTTGTCATCTTGAAATTTGTCATTTTTGACATTTAGCATTGTGACATTTGTCATTTGACATCTTTGATATTTGCCATCTTGAAATTTGTCATTTTTGACATTTTTCATGGTGACACTTTTCATTTTTGACATTTAGCATTGTGACATTCGTCATTTAACATCTTTGACATTTGCCAACTTGAAATTTGTTATTTTTGACATTTTTCATGGTGACACTTTTCATTTTTGACATTTAGCATTGTGACATTTGTCAGTTTTGACATTTGCCATCTTCAAATTTGTCATTTTTGACATTTTTCATGGTGACACTTTTCATTTTTGACATTTAGCATTGTGACATTTGTCATTTGACATCTTTGACATTTTCCATCTTGAAATTTGTCATTTTTGACATTTTTCATGGTGACACTTTTCATTTTTGACATTTGTCATTTGACATCTTTGACATTTGCCATCTTGAAATTTGTCATTTTTGACATTTAGCATTGTGACATTTGTCATTTGACATCTTTGATATTTGCCATCTTGAAATTTGTCATTTTTGACATTTTTCATGTTGACACTTTTCATTTTTGACATTTAGCATTGTGACATTTGTCATTTGACATCTTTGACATTTGCCGTCTTGAAATTTGTCATTTTTGAAATTTTTCATGGTGACACTTTTCATTTTTGACATTTAGCATTGTGACATTTGTCATTTGACATCTTGGACATTTGCCATCTTGAAATTTGTCATTTTTGACATTTTTCATGGTGACATTTAGCATTGTGACATTTGTCATTTGACATCTTTGACATTTGCCATCTTGAAATTTGTCATTTTTGACATTTTTCATGGTGACACTTTTCATTTTTGACATTTAGCATTGTGACATTTGTCATTTGACATCTTTGATATTTGTCATCTTGAAATTTGTCATTTTTGACATTTTTCATGGTGACACTTTTCATTTTTGACATTTGTCATTTGACATCTTTGACATTTGCCATCTTGAAATTTGTCATTTTTGACATTTAGCATTGTGACATTTGTCATTTGACATCTTTGATATTTGCCATCTTGAAATTTGTCATTTTTGACATTTTTCATGTTGACACTTTTCATTTTTGACATTTAGCATTGTGACATTTGTCATTTAACATCTTTGACATTTGCCAACTTGAAATTTGTTATTTTTGACATTTTTCATGGTGACGCTTTTCATTTTTGACATTTAGCATTGTGACATTTGTCAGTTTTGACATTTGCCATCTTCAAATTTGTCATTTTTGACATTTTTCATGGTGACACTTTTCATTTTTGACATTTAGCATTGTGACATTTGTCATTTGACATCTTTGACATTTTCCATCCTGAAATTTGTCATTTTTGATATTTTTCATGGTGACACTTTTCATTTTTGACATTTGTCATTTGACATCTTTGACATTTGCCATCTTGAAATTTGTCATTTTTGACATTTAGCATTGTGACATTTGTCATTTGACATCTTTGATATTTGCCATCTTGAAATTTGTCATTTTTGACATTTTTCATGTTGACACTTTTCATTTTTGACATTTAGCATTGTGACATTTGTCATTTGACATCTTTGACATTTGCCATCTTAAAATTTGTCATTTTTGAAATTTTTCATGGTGACACTTTTCATTTTTGACATTTAGCATTGTGACATTTGTCATTTGACATCTTGGACATTTGCCATCTTGAAATTTGTCATTTTTGACATTTTTCATGGTGACAATTTTCATTTTTGACATTTAGCATTGTGACATTTGTCATTTGACATCTTTGACATTTGCCATCTTGAAATTTGTCATTTTTAACATTTTTCATGGTGACACTTTTCATTTTTGACATTTAGCATTGTGACATTTGTCATTTGACATCTTTGATATTTGTCATCTTGAAATTTGTTATTTTTGTCATTTTTCATGGTGACACTTTTCATTTTTGACATTTAGCATTGTGACATTTGTCATTTGACATCTTTGACATTTGCCATCTTGAAATTTGTCATTTTTGACATTTTTCATGGTGACACTTTTCATTTTTGACATTTAGCATTGTGACATTTGTCATTTGACATTTGCCATCTTGAAGTTTGTTATTTTTGACATTTTTCATGGTGACACTTTTCATTTTTGACATTTAGCATTGTGACATTTGTCATTTGACATCTTTGACATTTGCCATCTTGCAATTTGTCATTTTTGACATTTTTCATGGTGACACTTTTCATTTTTGACATTTGGCATTGTAACATTTGTCAGTTTTGACATTTGCCATCTTGAAATTTGTCATTTTTGACATTTTTCATGGTGACACTTTTCATTTTTGACATTTAGCATTGTGACATTTGTCATTTGACATCTTTGACATTTTCCATCTTGAAATTTGTTATTTTTGACATTTTTCATGGTGACACTTTTCATTTTTGACATTTAGCATTGTGACATTTGTCATTTGATATCTTTGATATTTGCCATCTTGAAATTTGTCATTTTTGACATTTTTCATGGTGACACTTTTCATTTTTGACATTTAGCATTGTGACATTTGTCACTTGACATCTTTGACATTTGCTATCTTGAAATTTGTTATTTTTGACATTTTTCATGGCGACACTTTTCATTTTTGACATTTAGCATTGTGACATTTGTCATTTGACATCTTTGACATTTGCCGTCTTGAAATTTGTCATTTTTGACATTTTTCATGGTGACACTTTTCATTTTTGACATTTAGCATTGTGACATTTGTCTTTTGACATCTTTGACATTTGCCATCTTGAAATTTGTCATTTTTGACATTTAGCATTGTGACATTTGTCATTTGACATCTTAGACATTTGCCATCTTGAAATTTGTCATTTTTGACATTTTTCATGGTGACACTTATCATTTTTGACATTTAGCATTGTGACATTTGTCAGTTTTGATATTTGCCATCTTGAAATTTGTCATTTTTGACATTTTTCATGGTGACACTTTTCATTTTTGACATTTAGCATTGTGACATTTGTCATTTGACATCTTTGACATTTGCCATCTTAAAATTTGTCATTTTTGACATTTTTCATGGTGACACTTTTCATTTTTGACATTTAGCATTGTTACATTTGTCATTTGACATCTTTGACATTTGCCATCTTGAAATTTGTCATTTTTGACAGTTAGCATTGTGACATTTGTCATTTGACATTTTAGACATTTGCCATCTTGAAATTTGTCATTTTTGACATTTTTCATGGTAACACTTATCATTTTTGACATTTAGCATTGTGACATTTGTCAGTTTTGATATTTGCCATCTTGAAATTTGGCATTTTTGATATTTTTCATGGTGACACTTTTCATTTTTGACATTTAGCATTGTGACATTTGTCATTTGACATCTTTGACATTTTCCATCTTGAAATTTGTTATTTTTGACATTTTTCATGGTGACACTTTTCATTTTTGACATTTAGCATTGTGACATTTGTCATTTGACATCTTTGACATTTGCCATCTTAAAATTTGTCATTTTTGACATTTTTCATGGTGACACTTTTCATTTTTGACATTTAGCATTGTGACATTTGTCATTTGACATCTTTGAGATTTGCCATCTTGAAATTTGTCATTTTAGACATTTTTTATGGTGACACTTTTCATTTTTGACATTTAGCATTGTGACATTTGTCATTTGACATCTTTGACATTTGTCATCTTGAAATTTGTCATTTTTGACATTTAGCATTGTGACATTTGTCATTTGACATCTTTGATATTTGCCATCTTGAAATTTGTCATTTTTGACATTTTTCATGGTGACACTTTTTATTTTTGACATTTGTTATTTAACATCTTTGACATTTGCCAACTTGAAATTTGTTATTTTTGACATTTTTCATGGTGACACTTTTCATTTTTGACATTTAGCATTGTGACATTTGTCAGTTTTGACATTTGCCATCTTCAAATTTGTCATTTTTGACATTTTTCATGGTGACACTTTTCATTTTTGACATTTAGCATTGTGACATTTGTCATTTGACATCTTTGACATTTTCCATCTTGAAATTTGTCATTTTTGACATTTTTCATGGTGACACTTTTCATTTTTGACATTTGTCATTTGACATCTTTGACATTTGCCATCTTGAAATTTGTCATTTTTGACATTTAGCATTGTGACATTTGTCATTTGACATATTTGATATTTGCCATCTTGAAATTTGTCATTTTTGACATTTTTCATGGTGACACTTTTTATTTTTGACATTTAGCATTGTGACATTTGTCATTTGACATCTTTGACATTTTTCATCTTGAAATTTGTCATTTTTGACATTTTTCATGGTGACACTTTTCATTTTTGACTTTAGCATTGCGACATTTGTCATTTGACATCTTTGACATTTGCCATCTTGAAATTTGTCATTTTTGACATTTTTCATGGTGACACTTTTCATTTTTGACATTTAGCATTGTGACATTTGTCATTTGACATCTTTGACATTTGCCATTTTGAAATTTGTCATTTTTGACATTTAGCATTGTGACATTTGTCATTTGACATCTTTGACATTTGACATCTTAAAATTTGTTATTTTTGACATTTTTCATGGTGACACTTATCATTTTTGACATTTAGCATTGTGACATTTGTCAGTTTCGACATTTGCCATCTTGAAATTTGTCATTTTTGACATTTTTCATTGTAACACTTTTCATTTTTGACATTTAGCATTGTGACATTTGTCATTGGACATCTTTGACATTTGCCATCTTGAAATTTGTTATTTTTGACATTTTTTATGGTGACACTTTTCATTTTTGACATTTAGCATTGTGACATTTGTCATTTGACATCTTTGACATTTGCCATCTTGAAATTTGTCATTTTTGACATTTTTCATGGTGACACTTTTCATTTTTGACATTTAGCATTGTGACATTTGTCATTTGACATCTTTGACATTTGCCATCTTGAAATTTGTCATTGTTGACATTTTTCATGGTGACACTTTTCATTTTTGACATTTAGCATTGTGACATTTGTCATTTGACATCTTTGACATTTGCCATGTTGAAATTTGTCATTTTGGACATTTTTCATGGTGACACTTTTCATTTTTGACATTTAGCATTGTTACATTTGTCATTTGACATCTTTGACATTTGCCATCTTGAAATTTGTCATTTTTGACATTTAGCATTGTGACATTTGTCATTTTACATCTTAGACATTTGCCATCTTGAAATTTGTCATTTTTGACATTTTTCATGGTGACACTTATCATTTTTGACATTTAGCATTGTGACATTTGTCAGTTTTGATATTTGCCATCTTGAAATTTGTCATTTTTGATATTTTTCATGGTGACACTTTTTATTTTTGACATTTAGCATTGTGACATTTGACATCTTTGACATTTTCCATCTTGAAATTTGTTATTTTTGACATTTTTCATGGTGACACTTTTCATTTTTGACATTTAGCATTGTGACATTTGTCATTTGACATCTTTGACATTTGCCATCTTGAAATTTGTCATTTTTGACATTTTTCATGGTGACACTTTTCATTTTTGACATTTAGCATTGTGACATTTGTCATTTGACATCTTTGACATTTGCCATCTTGAAATTTGTTATTTTTGACATTTTTCATGGTGACACTTATCATTTTTGACATTTAGCATTGTGACATTTGTCATTTGACATCTTTGACATTTGCCATCTTGAAATTTGTCATTTTTTATGGTGACACTTTTCATTTTTGACATTTAGCATTGTGACATTTGTCATTTGACATCTTTGACATTTGTCATATTGAAATTTGTCATTTTTGACATTTAGCATTGTGACATTTGTCATTTGACATCTTTGATATTTGCCATCTTGAAATTTGTCATTTTTGACATTTTTCATGGTGACACTTTTCATTTTTGACATTTAGCATTGTGACATTCGTCATTTAACATCTTTGACATTTGCCAACTTGAAATTTGTTATTTTTGACATTTTTCATGGTGACACTTTTCATTTTTGACATTTAGCATTGTGACATTTGTCAGTTTTGACATTTGCCATCTTCAAATTTGTCATTTTTGACATTTTTCATGGTGACACTTTTCATTTTTGACATTTAGCATTGTGACATTTGTCATTTGACATCTTTGACATTTTCCATCTTGAAATTTGTCATTTTTGACATTTTTCATGGTGACACTTTTCATTTTTGACATTTGTCATTTGACATCTTTGACATTTGCCATCTTGAAATTTGTCATTTTTGACATTTAGCATTGTGACATTTGTCATTTGACATCTTTGATATTTGCCATCTTGAAATTTGTCATTTTTGACATTTTTCATGTTGACACTTTTCATTTTTGACATTTAGCATTGTGACATTTGTCATTTGACATCTTTGACATTTGCCGTCTTGAAATTTGTCATTTTTGAAATTTTTCATGGTGACACTTTTCATTTTTGACATTTAGCATTGTGACATTTGTCATTTGACATCTTGGACATTTGCCATCTTGAAATTTGTCATTTTTGACATTTTTCATGGTGACATTTAGCATTGTGACATTTGTCATTTGACATCTTTGACATTTGCCATCTTGAAATTTGTCATTTTTGACATTTTTCATGGTGACACTTTTCATTTTTGACATTTAGCATTGTGACATTTGTCATTTGACATCTTTGATATTTGTCATCTTGAAATTTGTCATTTTTGACATTTTTCATGGTGACACTTTTCATTTTTGACATTTGTCATTTGACATCTTTGACATTTGCCATCTTGAAATTTGTCATTTTTGACATTTAGCATTGTGACATTTGTCATTTGACATCTTTGATATTTGCCATCTTGAAATTTGTCATTTTTGACATTTTTCATGTTGACACTTTTCATTTTTGACATTTAGCATTGTGACATTTGTCATTTAACATCTTTGACATTTGCCAACTTGAAATTTGTTATTTTTGACATTTTTCATGGTGACGCTTTTCATTTTTGACATTTAGCATTGTGACATTTGTCAGTTTTGACATTTGCCATCTTCAAATTTGTCATTTTTGACATTTTTCATGGTGACACTTTTCATTTTTGACATTTAGCATTGTGACATTTGTCATTTGACATCTTTGACATTTTCCATCCTGAAATTTGTCATTTTTGATATTTTTCATGGTGACACTTTTCATTTTTGACATTTGTCATTTGACATCTTTGACATTTGCCATCTTGAAATTTGTCATTTTTGACATTTAGCATTGTGACATTTGTCATTTGACATCTTTGATATTTGCCATCTTGAAATTTGTCATTTTTGACATTTTTCATGTTGACACTTTTCATTTTTGACATTTAGCATTGTGACATTTGTCATTTGACATCTTTGACATTTGCCATCTTGAAATTTGTCATTTTTGAAATTTTTCATGGTGACACTTTTCATTTTTGACATTTAGCATTGTGACATTTGTCATTTGACATCTTGGACATTTGCCATCTTGAAATTTGTCATTTTTGACATTTTTCATGGTGACAATTTTCATTTTTGACATTTAGCATTGTGACATTTGTCATTTGACATCTTTGACATTTGCCATCTTGAAATTTGTCATTTTTAACATTTTTCATGGTGACACTTTTCATTTTTGACATTTAGCATTGTGACATTTGTCATTTGACATCTTTGATATTTGTCATCTTGAAATTTGTTATTTTTGACATTTTTCATGGTGACACTTTTCATTTTTGACATTTAGCATTGTGACATTTGTCATTTGACATCTTTGACATTTGCCATCTTGAAATTTGTCATTTTTGACATTTTTCATGGTGACACTTTTCATTTTTGACATTTAGCATTGTGACATTTGTCATTTGACATTTGCCATCTTGAAGTTTGTTATTTTTGACATTTTTCATGGTGACACTTTTCATTTTTGACATTTAGCATTGTGACATTTGTCATTTGACATCTTTGACATTTGCCATCTTGCAATTTGTCATTTTTGACATTTTTCATGGTGACACTTTTCATTTTTGACATTTGGCATTGTAACATTTGTCAGTTTTGACATTTGCCATCTTGAAATTTGTCATTTTTGACATTTTTCATGGTGACACTTTTCATTTTTGACATTTAGCATTGTGACATTTGTCATTTGACATCTTTGACATTTTCCATCTTGAAATTTGTTATTTTTGACATTTTTCATGGTGACACTTTTCATTTTTGACATTTAGCATTGTGACATTTGTCATTTGATATCTTTGATATTTGCCATCTTGAAATTTGTCATTTTTGACATTTTTCATGGTGACACTTTTCATTTTTGACATTTAGCATTGTGACATTTGTCACTTGACATCTTTGACATTTGCTATCTTGAAATTTGTTATTTTTGACATTTTTCATGGCGACACTTTTCATTTTTGACATTTAGCATTGTGACATTTGTCATTTGACATCTTTGACATTTGCCGTCTTGAAATTTGTCATTTTTGACATTTTTCATGGTGACACTTTTCATTTTTGACATTTAGCATTGTGACATTTGTCATTTGACATCTTTGACATTTGCCATCTTGAAATTTGTCATTTTTGACATTTAGCATTGTGACATTTGTCATTTGACATCTTAGACATTTGCCATCTTGAAATTTGTCATTTTTGACATTTTTCATGGTGACACTTATCATTTTTGACATTTAGCATTGTGACATTTGTCAGTTTTGATATTTGCCATCTTGAAATTTGTCATTTTTGACATTTTTCATGGTGACACTTTTCATTTTTGACATTTAGCATTGTGACATTTGTCATTTGACATCTTTGACATTTGCCATCTTAAAATTTGTCATTTTTGACATTTTTCATGGTGACACTTTTCATTTTTGACATTTAGCATTGTTACATTTGTCATTTGACATCTTTGACATTTGCCATCTTGAAATTTGTCATTTTTGACAGTTAGCATTGTGACATTTGTCATTTGACATTTTAGACATTTGCCATCTTGAAATTTGTCATTTTTGACATTTTTCATGGTAACACTTATCATTTTTGACATTTAGCATTGTGACATTTGTCAGTTTTGATATTTGCCATCTTGAAATTTGGCATTTTTGATATTTTTCATGGTGACACTTTTCATTTTTGACATTTAGCATTGTGACATTTGTCATTTGACATCTTTGACATTTTCCATCTTGAAATTTGTTATTTTTGACATTTTTCATGGTGACACTTTTCATTTTTGACATTTAGCATTGTGACATTTGTCATTTGACATCTTTGACATTTGCCATCTTAAAATTTGTCATTTTTGACATTTTTCATGGTGACACTTTTCATTTTTGACATTTAGCATTGTGACATTTGTCATTTGACATCTTTGAGATTTGCCATCTTGAAATTTGTCATTTTAGACATTTTTTATGGTGACACTTTTCATTTTTGACATTTAGCATTGTGACATTTGTCATTTGACATCTTTGACATTTGTCATCTTGAAATTTGTCATTTTTGACATTTAGCATTGTGACATTTGTCATTTGACATCTTTGATATTTGCCATCTTGAAATTTGTCATTTTTGACATTTTTCATGGTGACACTTTTTATTTTTGACATTAAGCATTGTGACATTTGTTATTTAACATCTTTGACATTTGCCAACTTGAAATTTGTTATTTTTGACATTTTTCATGGTGACACTTTTCATTTTTGACATTTAGCATTGTGACATTTGTCAGTTTTGACATTTGCCATCTTCAAATTTGTCATTTTTGACATTTTTCATGGTGACACTTTTCATTTTTGACATTTAGCATTGTGACATTTGTCATTTGACATCTTTGACATTTTCCATCTTGAAATTTGTCATTTTTGACATTTTTCATGGTGACACTTTTCATTTTTGACATTTGTCATTTGACATCTTTGACATTTGCCATCTTGAAATTTGTCATTTTTGACATTTAGCATTGTGACATTTGTCATTTGACATATTTGATATTTGCCATCTTGAAATTTGTCATTTTTGACATTTTTCATGGTGACACTTTTTATTTTTGACATTTAGCATTGTGACATTTGTCATTTGACATCTTTGACATTTTTCATCTTGAAATTTGTCATTTTTGACATTTTTCATGGTGACACTTTTCATTTTTGACTTTAGCATTGCGACATTTGTCATTTGACATCTTTGACATTTGCCATCTTGAAATTTGTCATTTTTGACATTTTTCATGGTGACACTTTTCATTTTTGACATTTAGCATTGTGACATTTGTCATTTGACATCTTTGACATTTGCCATTTTGAAATTTGTCATTTTTGACATTTAGCATTGTGACATTTGTCATTTGACATCTTTGACATTTGACATCTTAAAATTTGTTATTTTTGACATTTTTCATGGTGACACTTATCATTTTTGACATTTAGCATTGTGACATTTGTCAGTTTCGACATTTGCCATCTTGAAATTTGTCATTTTTGACATTTTTCATTGTAACACTTTTCATTTTTGACATTTAGCATTGTGACATTTGTCATTGGACATCTTTGACATTTGCCATCTTGAAATTTGTTATTTTTGACATTTTTTATGGTGACACTTTTCATTTTTGACATTTAGCATTGTGACATTTGTCATTTGACATCTTTGACATTTGCCATCTTGAAATTTGTCATTTTTGACATTTTTCATGGTGACACTTTTCATTTTTGACATTTAGCATTGTGACATTTGTCATTTGACATCTTTGACATTTGCCATCTTGAAATTTGTTATTTTTGACATTTTTCAGGGTGACACTTTTCATTTTTGACATTTAGCATTGTGACATTCGTCATTTGACATCTTTGACATTTGCCATCTTGAAATTTGTCATTTTTGACATTTTTCATGGTGACACTTTTCATTTTTGACATTTAGCATTGTGACATTTGTCAGTTTTGACATTTGCCATCTTGAAATTTGTCATTTTTGACATTTTATGGTGACACTTTTCATTTTTGACATTTAGCATTGTGACATTTGTCATTTGACATCTTTGACATTTGCCATCTTGAAATTTGTTATTTTTGACATTTTTCATGGTGACACTTTTCATTTTTGACATTTAGCATTGTGACATGTGTCATTTGACATCTTTGACATTTGCCATCTTGAAATTTGTCATTTTTGACATTTTTCATGGTGACACTTTTCATTTTTGACATTTAGCATTGTGACATTTGTCATTTGACATCTTTGACATTTGTCATCTTGAAATTTGTTATTTTTGACATTTTTCATGGTGACACTTTTCATTTTTGACATTTAGCATTGTGACATTTGTCATTTGACATCTTTGACATTTGCTATCTTGAAATTTGTCATTTTTGACATTTTTCATGGTGACACTTTTCATTTTTGACATTTAGCATTGTGACATTTGTCATTTGACATCTTTGACATTTGCCATCTTAAAATTTGTCATTTTTGACATTTAGCATTGTGACATTTGTCATTTGACATCTTTGATATTTGCCATCTTGAAATTTGTCATTTTTGACATTTTTCATGGTGACACTTTTCATTTTTGACATTTAGCATTGTGACATTTGTCATTTGACATCTTGGACATTTGCCATCTTGAAATTTGTCATTTTTGATATTTTTCATGGTGACACTTTTCATTTTTGACATTTAGCATTGTGGCATTTGTCATTTGACATCTTTGACATTTGCCATCTTGAAATTTGTCATTTTTGACATTTTTCATGGTGACACTTTTCATTTTTGACATTTAGCATTGTGACATTTGTCATTTGACATCTTTGATATTTTTGAAATTTAGAAATTAAACAAACAAGAAATTATTAAACTGACATTAAGGAGAAATTGAAAAAATGTCACATCCAGTGGGACTCGAACCCACCATCACTGCCTTATACGCAGGCACGCTTTAACCACTTAAGCTATTGGATGATCAAGTGGTTAGGAAGCGAAACGTTATAATGAATTCAAATCCCATCAGATATGACATTCACTCACTTCCTCCTTAAGCACATGTTACATGACGTTAATGAGAGAGAAGTTTTGTCAAATCGACAATTGATACATCAAACTCTAGTCACTTTATTTGTGCCCTGTCTTATATTTTTATTCGGTTAGGAGACCGGAACCATTGATTTTTAGTAAACTATTATTTTTGAGATAACTCTCAACGTATTTTTGAAATTTAGAATTTAAACAAACAAGAAATTATTAAACTGACATTAAGGAGAAATTAAAAAAATGTCACATCCAGTGGGACTCGAACCCACCATCACTGCCTTATACGCAGGCACGCTTTAACCACTTAAGCTATTCGATGATCAAGTGGTTAGGAAGCGAAACGTTATAATGAATTCAAATCCCATCAGATATGACATTCACTCACTTCCTCCTTAAGCACATGTTACATGACGTTAATGAGAGAGAAGTTTTGTCAAATCGACAATTGATACATCAAACTCTAGTCACTTTATTTGTGCCCTGTCTTATATTTTTATTCGGTTAGGAGACCGGAACCATTGATTTTTAGTAAACTATTGTTTTTGAGATAACTCTCAACGTATTTTTGAAATTTAGAAATTAAACAAACAAGAAATTATTAAACTGACATTAAGGAGAAATTGAAAAAATGTCACATCCAGTGGGACTCGAACCCACCATCACTGCCTTATACGCAGGCACGCTTTAACCACTTAAGCTATTGGATGATCAAGTGGTTAGGAAGCGAAACGTTATAATGAATTCAAATCCCATCAGATATGACATTCACTCACTTCCTCCTTAAGCACATGTTACATGACGTTAATGAGAGAGAAGTTTTGTCAAATCGACAATTGATACATGTCAGTTTAATAATTTCTTGTTTGTTTAATTTCTAAATTTCAAAAATACGTTGAGAGTTATCTCAAAAATAATAGTTTACTAAAAATCAATGGTTCCGGTCTCCTAACCGAATAAAAATATAAGACAGGGCACAAATAAAGTGACTAGAGTTTGATGTATCAATTGTCGATTTGACAAAACTTCTCTCTCATTAACGTCATGTAACATGTGCTTAAGGAGGAAGTGAGTGAATGTCATATCTGATGGGATTTGAATTCATTATAACGTTTCGCTTCCTAACCACTTGATCATCCAATAGCTTAAGTGGTTAAAGCGTGCCTGCGTATAAGGCAGTGATGGTGGGTTCGAGTCCCACTGGATGTGACATTTTTTCAATTTCTCCTTAATGTCAGTTTAATAATTTCTTGTTTGTTTAATTTCTAAATTTCAAAAATACGTTGAGAGTTATCTCAAAAATAATAGTTTACTAAAAATCAATGGTTCCGGTCTCCTAACCGAATAAAAATATAAGACAGGGCACAAATAAAGTGACTAGAGTTTGATGTATCAATTGTCGATTTGACAAAACTTCTCTCTCATTAACGTCATGTAACATGTGCTTAAGGAGGAAGTGAGTGAATGTCATATCTGATGGAAATTGAATTCATTATAACGTTTCGCTTCCTAACCACTTGATCATCCAATAGCTTAAGTGGTTAAAGCGTGCCTGCGTATAAGGCAGTGATGGTGGGTCCGAGTCCCACTGGATGTGACATTTTTTCAATTTCTCCTTAATGTCAGTTTAATAATTTCTTGTTTGTTTAATTTCTAAATTTCAAAAATACGTTGAGAGTTATCTCAAAAATAATAGTTTACTAAAAATCTTTGATATTTGTCATATTGAAATTTGTTATTTTTGACATTTTTCATGGTGACACTTTTCATTTTTGACATTTAGCATTGTGACATTTGTCATTTGACATCTTTGACATTTGCCATCTTGAAATTTGTCATTTTTGACATTTTTCATGGTGACACTTTTCATTTTTGACATTTAGCATTGTGACATTTGTCATTTGACATTTGCCATCTTGAAATTTGTTATTTTTGACATTTTTCATGGTGACACTTTTCATTTTTGACATTTGGCATTGTGACATTTGTCAGTTTTGACATTTGCCATCTTGAAATTTGTCATTTTTGACATTTTTCATGGTGACACTTTTCATTTTTGACATTTAGCATTGTGACATTTGTCATTTGACATCTTTGACATTTGCCATCTTGAAATTTGTTATTTTTGACATTTTTCATGGTGATACTTTTCATTTTTGACATTTAGCATTGTGACATTTGTCATTTGACATCTTTGATATTTGCCATTTTGAAATTTGTCATTTTTGACATTTTTCATGGTGACACTTTTCATTTTTGACATTTAGCATTGTGACATTTGTCACTTGACATCTTTGACATTTGCCATCTTGAAATTTGTTATTTTTGACATTTTTCATGGTGACACTTTTCATTTTTGACATTTAGCATTGTGACATTTGTCATTTGACATCTTTGACATTTGCCATCTTGAAATTTGTCATTTTTGACATTTTTCATGGTGACACTTTTCATTTTTGACATTTAGCATTGTGACATTTGTCATTTGACATCTTTGACATTTGCCATCTTGAAATTTGTTATTTTTGACATTTAGCATTGTGACATTTGTCATTTGACATCTTAGACATTTGCCATCTTGAAATTTGTCATTTTTGACATTTTTCATATTGACACTTTTCATTCTTGACATTTAGCATTGTGACATTTAGCATTGTGACATTTGTCATTTGACATCTTTGACATTTTTCATCTTGAAATTTGTCATTTTTGACATTTTTTATGGTGACACTTTTCATTTTTGACATTTAGCATTGTGACATTTGTCATTTGACATCTTTGACATTTTTCATCTTGAAATTTGTCATTTTTGACATTTTTTATGGTGACACTTTTTATTTTTGACATTTAGCATTGTGACATTTGTCATTTGACATCTTTGACATTTGTCATCTTGAAATTTGTCATTTTTGACATTTAGCATTGTGACATTTGTCATTTGACATCTTTGACATTTGCCATCTTGAAATTTGTTATTTTTGACATTTTTCATGGTGACACTTTTCATTTTTGACATTTAGCATTGTGACATTTGTCATTTGACATCTTTGACATTTTTCATCTTGAAATTTGTCATTTTTGACATTTAGCATTGTGACATGTGTCATTTGACATCTTTGACATTTGCCATCTTGAAATTTGTCATTTTTGACATTTTTCATGGTGACACTTTTCATTTTTGACATTTTGCATTGTGACATTTGTCATTTGACATCTTTGACATTTGTCATCTTGAAATTTGTTATTTTTGACATTTTTCATGGTGACACTTTTCATTTTTGACATTTAGCATTGTGACATTTGTCATTTGACATCTTTGACATTTGCCATCTTGAAATTTGTCATTTTTGACATTTTTCATGGTGACACTTTTCATTTTTGACATTTAGCATTGTGACATTTGTCATTTGACATCTTTGACATTTGCCATCTTGAAATTTGTCATTTTTGACATTTAGCATTGTAACATTTGTCATTTGACATCTTTGACATTTTTCATCTTGAAATTTGTCATTTTTGACATTTTTCATGGTGACACTTTTCATTTTTGACATTTAGCATTGTGACATTTGTCATTTGACATCTTGGACATTTGCCATCTTGAAATTGGTCATTTTTGACATTTTTCATGGTGACACTTTTCATTTTTGACATTTAGCATTGTGGCATTTGTCATTTGACATCTTTGACATTTGCCATCTTGAAATTTGTCATTTTTGACATTTTTCATGGTGACACTTTTCATTTTTGACATTTAGCATTGTGACATTTGTCATTTGACATCTTTGATATTTTTAAAATTTAGAAATTAAACAAACAAGAAATTATTAAACTGACATTAAGGAGAAATTGAAAAAATGTCACATCCAGTGGGACTCGAACCCACCATCACTGCCTTATACGCAGGCACGCTTTAACCACTTAAGCTATTGGATGATCAAGTGGTTAGGAAGCGAAACGTTATAATGAATTCAAATCCCATCAGATATGACATTCACTCACTTCCTCCTTAAGCACATGTTACATGACGTTAATGAGAGAGAAGTTTTGTCAAATCGACAATTGATACATCAAACTCTAGTCACTTTATTTGTGCCCTGTCTTATATTTTTATTCGGTTAGGAGACCGGAACCATTGATTTTTAGTAAACTATTATTTTTGAGATAACTCTCAACGTATTTTTGAAATTTAGAAATTAAACAAACAAGAAATTATTAAACTGACATTAAGGAGAAATTGAAAAAATGTCACATCCAGTGGGACTCGAACCCACCATCACTGCCTTATACGCAGGCACGCTTTAACCACTTAAGCTATTGGATGATCAAGTGGTTAGGAAGCGAAACGTTATAATGAATTCAAATCCCATCAGATATGACATTCACTCACTTCCTCCTTAAGCACATGTTACATGACGTTAATGAGAGAGAAGTTTTGTCAAATCGACAATTGATACATCAAACTCTAGTCACTTTATTTGTGCCCTGTCTTATATTTTTATTCGGTTAGGAGACCGGAACCATTGATTTTTAGTAAACTATTATTTTTGAGATAACTCTCAACGTATTTTTGAAATTTAGAAATTAAACAAACAAGAAATTATTAAACTGACATTAAGGAGAAATTGAAAAAATGTCACATCCAGTGGGACTCGAACCCACCATCACTGCCTTATACGCAGGCACGCTTTAACCACTTAAGCTATTGGATGATCAAGTGGTTAGGAAGCGAAACGTTATAATGAATTCAAATCCCATCAGATATGACATTCACTCACTTCCTTCTTAAGCACATGTTACATGACGTTAATGAGAGAGAAGTTTTGTCAAATCGACAATTGATACATGTCAGTTTAATAATTTCTTGTTTGTTTAATTTCTAAATTTCAAAAATACGTTGAGAGTTATCTCAAAAATAATAGTTTACTAAAAATCAATGGTTCCGGTCTCCTAACCGAATAAAAATATAAGACAGGGCACAAATAAAGTGACTAGAGTTTGATGTATCAATTGTCGATTTGACAAAACTTCTCTCTCATTAACGTCATGTAACATGTGCTTAAGGAGGAAGTGAGTGAATGTCATATCTGATGGGATTTGAATTCATTATAACGTTTCGCTTCCTAACCACTTGATCATCCAATAGCTCAAGTGGTTAAAGCGTGCCTTCGTATAAGGCAGTGATGGTGGGTTCGAGTCCCACTGGATGTGACATTTTTTCAATTTCTCCTTAATGTCAGTTTAATAATTTCTTGTTTGTTTAATTTCTAAATTTCAAAAATACGTTGAGAGTTATCTCAAAAATAATAGTTTACTAAAAATCAATGGTTCCGGTCTCCTAACCGAATAAAAATATAAGACAGGGCACAAATAAAGTGACTAGAGTTTGATGTATCAATTGTCGATTTGACAAAACTTCTCTCTCATTAACGTCATGTAACATGTGCTTAAGGAGGAAGTGAGTGAATGTCATATCTGATGGGATTTGAATTCATTATAACGTTTCGCTTCCTAACCACTTGATCATCCAATAGCTTAAGTGGTTAAAGCGTGCCTGCGTATAAGGCAGTGATGGTGGGTTCGAGTCCCACTGAATGTGACATTTTTTCAATTTCTCCTTAATGTCAGTTTATTAATTTCTTGTTTGTTTAATTTCTAAATTTCAAAAATACGTTGAGAGTTATCTCAAAAATAATAGTTTACTAAAAATCAATGGTTCCGGTCTCCTAACCGAATAAAAATATAAGACAGGGCACAAATAAAGTGACTAGAGTTTGATGTATCAATTGTCGATTTGACAAAACTTCTTTCTCATTAACGTCATGTAACATGTGCTTAAGGAGGAAGTGAGTGAATGTCATATCTGATAAGATTTGAATTCATTATAACGTTTCGCTTCCCAACCACTTGATCATCCAATAGCTTAAGTGGTTAAAGCGTGCCTGCGTATAAGGCAGTGATGGTGGGTCCGAGTCCCACTGGATGTGACATTTTTTCAATTTCTCCTTAATGTCAGTTTAATAATTTCTTGTTTGTTTAATTTCTAAATTTCAAAAATACGTTGAGAGTTATCTCAAAAATAATAGTTTACTAAAAATCTTTGATATTTGTCATATTGAAATTTGTTATTTTTGACATTTTTCATGGTGACACTTTTCATTTTTGACATTTGGCATTGTGACATTTGTCAGTTTTGACATTTGCCATCTTGAAATTTGTCATTTTTGACATTTTTCATGGTGACACTTTTCATTTTTGACATTTAGCATTGTGACATTTGTCATTTGACATCTTTGACATTTGCCATCTTGAAATTTGTTATTTTTGACATTTTTCATGGTGACACTTTTCATTTTTGACATTTAGCATTGTGACATTTGTCATTTGACATCTTTGATATTTGCCATCTTGAAATTTGTCATTTTTGACATTTTTCATGGTGACACTTTTCATTTTTGACATTTAGCATTGTGACATTTGTCACTTGACATCTTTGACATTTGCCATCTTGAAATTTGTTATTATAGACATTTTTCATGGTGACACTTTTCATTTTTGACATTTAGCATTGTGACATTTGTCATTTGACATCTTTGACATTTGCCATCTTGAAATTTGTCATTTTTGACATTTTTCATGGTGACACTTTTCATTTTTGACATTTAGCATTGTGACATTTGTCATTTGACATCTTTGACATTTGCCATCTTGAAATTTGTTATTTTTGACATTTAGCATTGTGACATTTGTCATTTGACATCTTAGACATTTGCCACCTTGAAATTTGTCATTTTTGACATTTTTCATATTGACACTTTTCATTTTTGACATTTAGCATTGTGACATTTAGCATTGTGACATTTGTCATTTGACATCTTTGACATTTTTCATCTTGAAATTTGTCATTTTTGACATTTTTTATGGTGACACTTTTCATTTTTGACATTTAGCATTGTGACATTTGTCATTTGACATCTTTGACATTTTTCATCTTGAAATTTGTCATTTTTGACATTTTTTATGGTGACACTTTTCATTTTTGACATTTAGCATTGTGACATTTGTCATTTGACATCTTTGACATTTGTCATCTTGAAATTTGTCATTTTTGACATTTAGCATTGTGACATTTGTCATTTGACATCTTTGACATTTGCCATCTTGAAATTTGTTATTTTTGACATTTTTCATGGTGACACTTTTCATTTTTGACATTTAGCATTGTGACATTTGTCATTTGACATCTTTGACATTTTTCATCTTGAAATTTGTCATTTTTGACATTTTTTATGGTGACACTTTTCATTTTTGACATTTAGCATTGTGACATTTATCATTTGACATCTTTGACATTTGACATCTTTGACATTTGTCATCTTGAAATTTGTCATTTTTGACATTTAGCATTGTGACATTTGTCATTTGACATCTTTGATATTTGCCATCTTGAAATTTGTCATTTTTGACATATTTTATGGTGACACTTTTCATTTTTGACATTTAGCATTGTGACATTTGTCATTTAACATCTTTGACATTTGCCATCTTGAAATTTGTTATTTTTGACATTTTTCATGGTGACACTTTTCATTTTTGACATTTAGCATTGTGACATTTGTCAGTTTTGACATTTGCCATCTTGAAATTTGTCATTTTTGACATTTTTCATGGTGACACTTTCCATTTTTGACATTTAGCATTGTGACATTTGTCATTTGACATCTTTGACATTTTCCATCTTGAAAGTTGTCATTTTTGACATTTTTCATGGTGACACTTTTCATTTTTGACATTTGTCATTTGACATCTTTGACATTTGCCATCTTGAAATTTGTCATTTTTGACATTTAGCATTGTGACATTTGTCATTTGACATCTTTGATATTTGCCATCTTGAAATTTGTCATTTTTGACATTTTTCATGGTGACACTTTTCATTTTTGACATTTAGCATTGTGACATTTGTCATTTGACATCTTTGATATTTGTCATCTTGAAATTTGTCATTTTTGACATTTTTCATGGTGACACTTTTCATTTTTGACTTTAGCATTGTGACATTTGTCATTTGACATCTTTGACATTTGCCATCTTAAAATTTGTCATTTTTGACATTTTTCATGGTGACACTTTTCATTTTTGACATTTAGCATTGTGACATTTGTCATTTGACATCTTTGACATTTGCCATTTTGAAATTTGTCATTTTTGACATTTAGCATTGTGACATTTGTCATTTGACATCTTTGACATTTGACATCTTGAAATTTGTTATTTTTGACATTTTTCATGGTGACACTTATCATTTTTGACATTTAGCATTGTGACATTTGTCAGTTTCGACATTTGCCATCTTGAAATTTGTCATTTTTGACATTTTTCATGGTAACACTTTTCATTTTTGACATTTAGCATTGTGACATTTGTCATTTGACATCTTTGACATTTGCCATCTTGAAATTTGTTATTTTTGACATTTTTCATGGTGACACTTTTCATTTTTGACATTTAGCATTGTGACATTTGTCATTTGACATCTTTGACATTTGCCATCTTGAAATTTGTCATTTTTGACATTTTTCATGGTGACACTTTTTATTTTTGACATTTAGCATTGTGACATTTGTCATTTGACATCTTTGACATTTGCCATCTTAAAATTTGTTATTTTTGACATTTTTCAGGCTGACACTTTTCATTTTTGACATTTAGCATTGTGACATTTGTCATTTGACATCTTTGACATTTGCAATCTTGAAATTTGTCATTTTTGACATTTTTCATGGTGACACTTTTCATTTTTGACATTTAGCATTGTGACATTTGTCAGTTTTGACATTTGCCATCTTGAAATTTGTCATTTTTGACATTTTATGGTGACACTTTTCATTTTTGACATTTAGCATTGTGACATTTGTCATTTGACATCTTTGACATTTGCCATCTTGAAATTTGTTATTTTTGACATTTTTTACGGTGACACTTTTCATTTTTGACATTTAGCATTGTGACATTTGTCATTTGACATCTTTGACATTTGCCATCTTGAAATTTGTCATTTTTGACATTTTTCATGGTGACACTTTTCATTTTTGACATTTAGCATTGTGACATTTGTCATTTGACATCTTTGACATTTGTCATCTTGAAATTTGTTATTTTTGACATTTTTCATGGTGACACTTTTCATTTTTGACATATAGCATTGTGACATTTGTCATTTGACATCTTTGACATTTGCCATCTTGAAATTTGTCATTTTTGACATTTTTCATGGTGACACTTTTCATTTTTGACATTTAGCATTGTGACATTTGTCATTTGACATCTTTGACATTTGCCATCTTGAAATTTGTCATTTTTGATATTTAGCATTGTGACATTTGTCATTTGACATCTTTGATATTTGCCATCTTGAAATTTGTCATTTTTGACATTTTTCATGGTGACACTTTTCATTTTTGACATTTAGCATTGTGACATTTGTCATTTGACATCTTGGACATTTGCCATCTTGAAATTTGTCATTTTTGACATTTTTCATGGTGACACTTTTCATTTTTGACATTTAGCATTGTGACATTTGCCATTTGACATCTTTGACATTTGCCATCTTGAAATTTGTCATTTTTGACATTTTTCATGGTGACACTTTTCATTTTTGACATTTAGCATTGTGACATTTGTCATTTGACATCTTTGATATTTGTCATCTTGAAATTTGTTATTTTTGACATTTTTTATGGTGACACTTTTCATTTTTGACATTTAGCATTGTGACATTTGTCATTTGACATCTTTGACATTTGCCATCTTGAAATTTGTCATTTTTGACATTTTTTATGGTGACACTTTTCATTTTTGACATTTAGCATTGTGACATTTGTCATTTGACATTTGCCATCTTGAAATTTGTTATTTTTGACATTTTTCATGGTGACACTTTTCATTTTTGACATTTAGCATTGTGACATTTGTCATTTGACATCTTTGACATTTGCCATCTTGAAATTTGTCATTTTTGACATTTTTCATGGTGACACTTTTCATTTTTGACATTTGGCATTGTGACATTTGTCAGTTTTGACATTTGCCATCTTGAAATTTGTCATTTTTGACATTTTTCATGGTGACACTTTTCATTTTTGACATTTAGCATTGTGACATTTGTCATTTGACATCTTTGACATTTGCCATCTTGAAATTTGTTATTTTTGACATTTTTTATGGTGACACTTTTCATTTTTGACATTTAGCATTGTGACATTTGTCATTTGACATCTTTGATATTTGCCATCTTAAAATTTGTCATTTTTGACATTTTTCATGGTGACACTTTTCATTTTTGACATTTAGCATTGTGACATTTGTCACTTGACATCTTTGACATTTGCCATCTTGAAATTTGTTATTTTTGACATTTTTCATGGTGACACTTTTCATTTTTGACATTTAGCATTGTGACATTTGTCATTTGACATCTTTGACATTTGCCATCTTGAAATTTGTCATTTTTGACATTTTTCATGGTGACACTTTTCATTTTTGACATTTAGCATTGTGACATTTGTCATTTGACATCTTTGACATTTGCCATCTTGAAATTTGTCATTTTTGACATTTAGCATTGTGACATTTGTCATTTGACATCTAAGACATTTGCCATCTTGAAATTTGTCATTTTTGACATTTTTCATGGTGACACTTATCATTTTTGACATTTAGCATTGTGACATTTGTCAGTTTTGATATTTGTCATCTTGAAATTTGTCATTTTTGACATTTTTCATGGTGACACTTTTCATTTTTGACATTTAGCATTGTGACATTTGTTATTTGACATCTTTGATATTTGCCATCTTGAAATTTGTCATTTTTGACATTTTTCATGGTGACACTTTTCATTTTTGACATTTAGCATTGTTACATTTGTCATTTGACATCTTTGACATTTGCCATCTTGAAATTTGTCATTTTTGACATGTAGCATTGTGACATTTGTCATTTGACATCTTAGACATTTGCCATCTTGAAATTTGTCATTTTTGACATTTTTCATGGTGACACTTATCATTTTTGACATTTAGCATTGTGACATTTGTCAGTTTTGATATTTGCCATCTTGAAATTTGTCATTTTTGACATTTTTCATGGTGACACTTTTCATTTTAGACATTTAGCATTGTGACATTTGTCATTTGACATCTTTGACATTTTCCATCTTGAAATTTGTTATTTTTGACATTTTTCATGGTGACACTTTTTATTTTTGACATTTAGCATTGTGACATTTGTCATTTGACATCTTTGACATTTGCCATCTTGAAATTTGTCATTTTTGACATTTTTCATGGTGACACTTTTCATTTTTGACATTTAGCATTGTGACATTTGTCATTTGACATCTTTGACATTTGCCATCTTGAAATTTGTTATTTTTGACATTTTTCATGGTGACACTTATCATTTTTGACATTTAGCATTGTGACATTTGTCATTTGACATCTTTGACATTTGCCATCTTGAAATTTGTCATTTTTGACATTTTTTATGGTGACACTTTTCATTTTTGACATTTAGCATTGTGACATTTGTCATTTGACATCTTTGACATTTGTCATCTTGAAATTTGTCATTTTTGACATTTAGCATTGTGACATTTGTCATTTGACATCTTTGATATTTGCCATCTTGAAATTTGTCATTTTTGACATTTTTCATGGTGACACTTTTCATTTTTGACATTTAGCATTGTGACATTTGTCATTTAACATCTTTGACATTTGCCATCTTGAAATTTGTTATTTTTGACATTTTTCATGGTGACACTTTTCATTTTTGACATTAAGCATTGTGACATTTGTCATTTGACATCTTTGACATTTGCCATCTTGAAATTTGTTATTTTTGACATTTTTCATGGTGACACTTTTCATTTTTGACATTTAGCATTGTGACATTTGTCAGTTTTGACATTTGCCATCTTGAAATTTGTCCTTTTTGACATTTTTCATGGTGACACTTTTCATTTTTGACATTTAGCATTGTGACATTTGTCATTTGACATTTGCCATCTTGAAATTTGTCATTTTTGACATTTAGCATTGTGACATTTGTCATTTGACATCTTTGACATTTGCCATCTTGAAATTTGTTATTTTTGACATTTTTCATGGTGACACTTTTTATTTTTGACATTTAACATTGTAACATTTGTCAGTTTTGACATTTGCCATCTTGAAATTTGTCATTTTTGACATTTTTTATGGTGACACTTTTCATTTTTGACATTTAGCATTGTGACATTTGTCATTTGACATCTTAGACATTTGCCATCTTGAAATTTGTCATTTATGACACTTTTCATTTTTGACATTTAGCATTGTGACATTTGTCATTTGACATCTTTGACATTTGCCATCTTGAAATTTGTCATTTTTGACATTTTTCATGGTGACACTTTTCATTTTTAACATTTAGCATTGTGACATTTGTCATTTGACATCTTTGACATTTGCCATCTTGAAATTTGTCATTTTTGACATTTTTCATGGTGACACTTTTCATTTTTGACATTTAGCATTGTGACATTTGTCATTTGACATCTTTGACATTTTCCATCTTGAATTTGTTATTTTTGACATTTTTCATGGTGACACTTTTCATTTTTGACATTTAGCATTGTGACATTTGTCATTTGACATCTTTGACATTTGCCATCTTGAAATTTGTCATTTTTGACATTTTTCATGGTGACACTTTTCATTTTTGACATTTAGCATTGTGACATTTGTCATTTGACATCTTTGACATTTGCCATCTTGAAATTTGTTATTTTTGACATTTTTCATGGTGACACTTATCATTTTTGACATTTAGCATTGTGACATTTGACATCTTTGACATTTGCCATCTTGAAATTTGTCATTTTTGACATTTTTTATGGTGACACTTTTCATTTTTGACATTTAGCATTGTGACATTTGTCATTTGACATCTTTGACATTTGTCATCTTGAAATTTGTCATTTTTGACATTTAGCATTGTGACATTTGTCATTTGACATCTTTGATATTTGCCATCTTGAAATTTGTCATTTTTGACATTTTTCATGGTGACACTTTTCATTTTTGACATTTAGCATTGTGACATTTGTCATTTAACATCTTTGACATTTGCCATCTTAAAATTTGTTATTTTTGACATTTTTCATGGTGACACTTTTCATTTTTGACATTTAGCATTGTGACATTTGTCAGTTTTGACATTTGCCATCTTGAAATTTGTCATTTTTGACATTTTTCATGGTGACACTTTTCATTTTTGACATTTAGCATTGTGACATTTGTCATTTGACATCTTTGACATTTGCCATCTTGAAATTTGTTATTTTTGGCATTTTTCATGGTGACACTTTTTATTTTTGACATTTAGCATTGTGACATTTGTCATTTGACATCTTTGACATTTGCCATCTTGAAATTTGTTATTTTTGACATTTTTCATGGTGACACTTTTCATTTTTAACATTTAGCATTGTGACATTTGTCATTTGACATCTTTGACATTTGCCATCTTAAAATTTGTCATTTTTGACATTTTTCATGGTGACACTTTTCATTTTTGACATTTAGAATTGTGACATTTGTCATTTGACATCTTTGACATTTGCCATCTTGAAATTTGTTATTTTTGACATTTTTCATGGTGACACTTTTCATTTTTGACATTTAGCATTGTGACATTTGTCATTTGACATCTTTGACGTTTGCCATCTTGAAATTTGTTATTTTTGACATTTTTCATGGTGACACTTTTCATTTTTGACATTTAGCATTGTGACATTTGTCAGTTTTGACATTTGCCATCTTGAAATTTGTCCTTTTTAACATTTTTCATGGTGACACTTTTCATTTTTGACATTTAGCATTGTGACATTTGTCATTTGACATCTTTGACATTTGCCATCTTGAAATTTGTCATTTTTGACATTTAGCATTGTGACATTTGTCATTTGACATCTTTGACATTTGCCATCTTGAAATTTGTTATTTTTGACATTTTTCATGGTGACACTTTTTATTTTTGACATTTAACATTGTAACATTTGTCAGTTTTGACATTTGCCATCTTGAAATTTGTCATTTTTGACATTTTTCATGGTGACACTTTTCATTTTTGACATTTAGCATTGTGACATTTGTCATTTGACATCTTAGACATTTGCCATCTTGAAATTTGTCATTTATGACACTTTTCATTTTTGACATTTAGCATTGTGACATTTGTCATTTGACATCTTTGACATTTGCCATCTTGAAATTTGTCATTTTTGACATTTTTCATGGTGACACTTTTCATTTTTGACATTTAGCATTGTGACATTTGTCATTTGATATCTTTGATATTTGCCATCTTGAAATTTGTCATTTTTGACATTTTTCATGGTGACACTTTTCATCTTTGACATTTAGCATTGTCACATTTGTCACTTGACATCTTTGACATTTGCTATCTTGAAATTTGTTATTTTTGACATTTTTCATGGTGACACTTTTCATTTTTGACATTTAGCATTGTGACATTTGTCATTTGACATCTTTGACATTTGCCATCTTGAAATTTGTCATTTTTGACATTTTTTATGGTGACACTTTTCATTTTTGACATTTAGCATTGTGACATTTGTCATTTGACATCTTTGACATTTGCCATCTTGAAATTTGTTATTTTTGACATTTTTCATGGTGACACTTATCATTTTTGACATTTAGCATTGTGACATTTGTCATTTGACATCTTTGACATTTGCCATCTTGAAATTTGTCATTTTTGACATTTTTTATGGTGACACTTTTCATTTTTGACATTTAGCATTGTGACATTTGTCATTTGACATCTTTGACATTTGTCATCTTGAAATTTGTCATTTTTGACATTTAGCATTGTGACATTTGTCATTTGACATCTTTGATATTTGCCATCTTGAAATTTGTCATTTTTGACATTTTTCATGGTGACACTTTTCATTTTTGACATTTAGCATTGTGACATTTGTCATTTAACATCTTTGACATTTGCCATCTTGAAATTTGTTATTTTTGACATTTTTCATGGTGACACTTTTTATTTTTGACATTTAGCATTGTGACATTTGTCATTTGACATCTTTGACATTTTCCATCTTGAAATTTGTTATTTTTGACATTTTTCATGGTGACACTTTTTATTTTTGACATTTAGCATTGTGACATTTGTCATTTGACATCTTTGACATTTGCCATCTTGAAATTTGTCATTTTTGACATTTTTCATGGTGACACTTTTCATTTTTGACATTTAGCATTGTGACATTTGTCATTTGACATCTTTGACATTTGCCATCTTGAAATTTGTTATTTTTGACATTTTTCATGGTGACACTTATCATTTTTGACATTTAGCATTGTGACATTTGTCATTTGACATCTTTGACATTTGCCATCTTAAAATTTGTCATTTTTGACATTTTTTATGCTGACACTTTTCATTTTTGACATTTAGCATTGTGACATTTGTCATTTGACATCTTTGACATTTGTCATCTTGAAATTTGTCATTTTTGACATTTAGCATTGTGACATTTGTCATTTGACATCTTTGATATTTGCCATCTTGAAATTTGTCATTTTTGACATTTTTCATAGTGACACTTTTCATTTTTGACATTTAGCATTGTGACATTTGTCATTTAACATCTTTGACATTTGCCATCTTGAAATTTGTTATTTTTGACATTTTTCATGGTGACACTTTTCATTTTTGACATTTAGCATTGTGACATTTGTCAGTTTTGACATTTGCCATCTTGAAATTTGTCATTTTTGACATTTTTTATGGTGACACTTTTCATTTTTGACATTTAGCATTGTGACATTTGTCATTTGACATCTTTGACATTTGCCATCTTGAAATTTGTTATTTTTGACATTTTTCATGGTGACACTTTTTATTTTTGACATTTAGCATGGTGACATTTGTCATTTGACATCTTTGACATTTGCCATCTTGAAATTTGTTATTTTTGACATTTTTCATAGTGACACTTTTCATTTTTAACATTTAGCATTGTGACATTTGTCATTTGACATCTTTGACATTTGCCATCTTAAAATTTGTCATTTTTGACATTTTTCATGGTGACACTTTTCATTTTTGACATTTAGAATTGTGACATTTGTCATTTGACATCTTTGACATTTGCCATCTTGAAATTTGTTATTTTTGACATTTTTCATGGTGACACTTTTCATTTTTGACATTTAGCATTGTGACATTTGTCATTTGACATCTTTGACATTTGCCATCTTGAAATTTGTTATTTTTGACATTTTTCATGGTGACACTTTTCATTTTTGACATTTAGCATTGTGACATTTGTCAGTTTTGACATTTGCCATCTTGAAATTTGTCCTTTTTGACATTTTTCATGGTGACACCTTTCATTTTTGACATTTAGCATTGTGACATTTGTCATTTGACATCTTTGACATTTGCCATCTTGAAATTTGTCATTTTTGACATTTAGCATTGTGACATTTGTCATTTGACATCTTTGACATTTGCTATCTTGAAATTTGTTATTTTTGACATTTTTCATGGTGACACTTTTTATTTTTGACATTTAACATTGTAACATTTGTCAGTTTTGACATTTGCCATCTTGAAATTTGTCATTTTTGACATTTTTCATGGTGACACTTTTCATTTTTGACATTTAGCATTGTGACATTTGTCATTTGACATCTTAGACATTTGCCATCTTGAAATTTGTCATTTATGACACTTTTCGTTTTTGACATTTAGCATTGTGACATTTGTCATTTGACATCTTTGACATTTGCCATATTGAAATTTGTCATTTTTGACATTTTTCATGGTGACACTTATCATTTTTGACATTTAGCATTGTGACATTTGTCAGTTTTGATATTTGCCATCTTGAAATTTGTCATTTTTGACATTTTTCATGGTGACACTTTTCATTTTTGACATTTAGCATTGTGACATTTGTCATTTGACATCTTTGACATTTTCCATCTTGAAATTTGTTATTTTTGACATTTTTCATGGTGACACTTTTCATTTTTGACATTTAGCATTGTGACATTTGTCATTTGACATCTTTGACATTTGCCATCTTGAAATTTGTTATTTTTGACATTTTTCATGGTGACACTTATCATTTTTGACATTTAGCATTGTGACATTTGTCATTTGACATCTTTGACATTTGCCATCTTGAAATTTGTCATTTTTGACATTTTTTATGGTGACACTTTTCATTTTTGACATTTAGCATTGTGACATTTGTCATTTAACATCTTTGACATTTGTCATCTTGAAATTTGTCATTTTTGACATTTAGCATTGTAACATTTGTCATTTGACATCTTTGATATTTGCCATCTTGAAATTTGTCATTTTTGACATTTTTCATGGTGACACTTTTCATTTTTGACATTTAGCATTGTGACATTTGTCATTTAACATCTTTGACATTTGCCATCTTGAAATTTGTTATTTTTGACATTTTTCATGGTGACACTTTTTATTTTTGACATTTAGCATTGTGACATTTGTCAGTTTTGACATTTGCCATCTTGAAATTTGTCATTTTTGACATTTTTCATGGTGACACTTTTCATTTTTGACATTTAGCATTGTGACATTTGTCATTTGACATCTTTGACATTTGCCATCTTGAAATTTGTTATTTTTGACATTTTTCATGGTGACACTTTTTATTTTTGACATTTAGCATTGTGACATTTGTCATTTGACATCTTTGACATTTGCCATCTTGAAATTTGTTATTTTTGACATTTTTCATGGTGACACTTTTCATTTTTAACATTTAGCATTGTGACATTTGTCATTTGACATCTTTGACATTTGCCATCTTAAAATTTGTCATTTTTGACATTTTTCATGGTGACACTTTTCATTTTTGACATTTAGAATTGTGACATTTGTCATTTGCCATCTTGAAATTTGTTATTTTTGACATTTTTCATGGTGACACTTTTCATTTTTGACATTTAGCATTGGGACATTTGTCATTTGACATCTTTGACATTTGCCATCTTGAAATTTGTTATTTTTGACATTTTTCATGGTGACACTTTTCAATTTTGACATTTAGCATTGTGACATTTGTCAGTTTTGACATTTGCCATCTTGAAATTTGTCCTTTTTGACATTTTTCATGGTGACACTTTTCATTTTTGACATTTAGCATTGTGACATTTGTCATTTGACATCTTTGACATTTGCCATCTTGAAATTTGTCATTTTTGACATTTAGCATTGTGACATTTGTCATTTGACATCTTTGACATTTGCCATCTTGAAATTTGTTATTTTTGACATTTTTCATGGTGACACTTTTTATTTTTGACATTTAACATTGTAACATTTGTCAGTTTTGACATTTGCCATCTTGAAATTTGTCATTTTTGACATTTTTCATGGTGACACTTTTTATTTTTGACATTTAGCATTGTGACATTTGTCATTTGACATCTTAGACATTTGCCATCTTGAAATTTGTCATTAATGACACTTTTCATTTTTGACATTTAGCATTGTGACATTTGTCATTTGACATCTTTGACATTTGCCATCTTGAAATTTGTCATTTTTGACATTTTTCATGGTGACACTTTTCATTTTTAACATTTAGCATTGTGACATTTGTCATTTGACATCTTTGACATTTGCCATCTTGAAATTTGACATTTTTGACATTTTTCATGGTGACACTTTTCATTTTTAACATTTAGCATTGTGACATTTGTCATTTGACATCTTTGACATTTGCCATCTTAAAATTTGTCATTTTTGACATTTAGCATTGTGACATTTGTCATTTGACATCTTTGACATTTGCCATCTTGAAATTTGTTATTTTTGACATTTTTCGTGGTGACACTTTTCATTTTTGATATTTAGCATTGTGACATTTTTCAGTTTTGACATTTGCCATCTTGAAATTTGCCATTTTTGACATTTAGCAATGTGACATTTGTCATTTGACATCTTTGACATTTGTCATCTTGAACTTTGTCATTTTTGACATTTTTCATGGTGACACTTTTTAGTTTTGACATTTAGCATTGTGACATTTGTCATTTGACATCTTTGACATTTGCCATCTTGAAATTTGTCATTTTTGACATTTAGCATTGTGATATTTGTCATTTGACATCTTTGACATTTGCCATCTTGAAATTTGTCATTTTTGACATTTTTCATGGTGACACTTTTCATTTTTGACATTTAGCATTGTGACATTTGTCATTTAACATCTTTGACATTTGCCATCTTGAAATTTGTTATTTTTGACATTTTTCATGGTGACAATTTTCATTTTTGACATTTAGCATTGTGACATTTCTCATTTGACATCTTTGACATTTGCCATCTTGAAATTTGTCATTTTTGACATTTTTTATGGTGACACTTTTCATTTTTGAGATTTAGCATTGTGACATTTGTCATTTGACATCTTTGACATTTGCCATCTTGAAATTTGTCATTTTTGACATTTTTCATGGTGACACTTTTCATTATTGACATTTAGCATTGTGACATTTGTCATTTGTCATCTTTGACATTTGCCATCTTGAAATTTGTCATTTTTGACATTTAGCATTGTGACATTTGTCAGTTTTGACATTTGCCATCTTGAAATTTGTCATTTTTGACATTTAGCATTGTGACACTTTTCATTTTTGACATTTAGCATTGTGACATTTGTCATTTGACATCTTAGACATTTGCCATCTTGAAATTTGTCATTTTTGACACTTTTTATTTTTGACATTTAGCATTGTGACATTTGTCATTTGACATCTTTGACATTTGCCATCGTGAAATTTGTCATTTTTGACATTTTTCATGGTGACACTTTTCATTTTTGACATTTAGCATTGTGACATTTGTCATTTGACATCTTTGACATTTGCCATCTTGAAATTTGTCATTTTTGACATTTTTCATGGTGACACTTTTCATTTTTGACATTTAGCATTGTTACATTTGTCATTTGACATCTTTGACATTTGCCATCTTGAAATTTGTCATTTTTGACATTTAGCATTGTGATATTTGTCATTTGTCATCTTTGACATTTGCCATCTTGAAATTTGTCATTTTTGACATTTAGCATTGTGACATTTGTCAGTTTTGACATTTGCCATCTTGAAATTTGTCATTTTTGACATTTAGCATTGTGACACTTTTCATTTTTGACATTTAGCATTGTGACATTTGTCATTTGACATCTTAGACATTTGCCATCTTGAAATTTGTCATTTTTGACACTTTTTATTTTTGACATTTAGCATTGTGACATTTGTCATTTGACATCTTTGACATTTGCCATCTTGAAATTTGTAATTTTTGACATTTTTCATGGTGACACTTTTCATTTTTGACATTTAGCATTGTGACATTTGTCATTTGACATCTTTGACATTTGCCATCTTGAAATTTGTCATTTTTGACATTTTTCATGGTGACACTTTTCATTTTTGACATTTAGCATTGTTACATTTGTCATTTGACATCTTTGACATTTGCCATCTTGAAATTTGTCATTTTTGACATTTAGCATTGTGATATTTGTCATTTGACATCTTTGACATTTGCCATCTTGAAATTTGTCATTTTTGACATTTTTCATGGTGACACTTTTCATTTTTGACATTTAGCATTGTTACATTTGTCATTTGACATCTTTGACATTTGCCATCTTGAAATTTGTCATTTTTGACATTTAGCATTGTGATATTTGTCATTTGACATCTTTGACATTTGCCATCTTGAAATTTGTCATTTTTGACATTTTTCATGGTGACACTTTTCATTTTTGACATTTAGCATTGTAACATTTGTCATTTGCCATCTTGAAATTTGTCATTTTTGACATTTTTCGTGGTGACACTTTTCATTTTTGACATTTAGCATTGTGACATTTGTCATTTGACATCTTTGACATTTGCCATCTTGAAATTTGTCATTTTTGACCTTTTTATGGTGACACTTTTCATTTTTGACATTTAGCATTGTGACATTTGTCAGTTTTTACATTTGCCATCTTGAAATTTGTCATTTTTGACATTTTTCATGGTGACACTTTTCATTTTTGACATTTGGCATTGTGACATTTGTCATTTGACATCTTAGACATTTGCCATCTTGAAATTCGTCATTTTTGACACTTTTCATTTTTGACATTTAGCATTGTGACATTTGTCATTTGACATCTTTGACATTTGCCATCTTGAAATTTGTCATTTTTGACATTTTTCATGGTGACACTTTTCATTTTTGACATTTAGCATTGTTACATTTGTCATTTGACATCTTTGACATTTGCCATCTTGAAATTTGACATTTTTGACATTTAGCATTGTGATATTTGTCATTTGACATCTTTGACATTTGCCATCTTGAAATTTGTCATTTTTGACATTTTTCATGGTGACACTTTTCATTTTTGACATTTAGCATTGTGACATTTGTCATTTGACATCTTTGACATTTGCCATCTTGAAATTTGTGATTTTTGACATTTTTCATGGTGACACTTTTCATTTTTGACATTTAGCATTGTAACATTTGTCATGTGCCATCTTGAAATTTGTCATTTTTGACATTTTTCGTGGTGACACTTTTCATTTTTGACATTTAGCATTGTGACATTTGTCATTTGACATCTTTGACATTTGCGATCTTGAAATTTGTCATTTTTGACATTTTTCATGGTGACACTTTTCATTTTTGACATTTAGCATTGTGACATTTTTCAGTTTTGACATTTGCCATCTTGAAATTTGCCATTTTTAACATTTAGCAATGTGACATTTGTCATTTGACATCTTTGACATTTGTCATCTTGAACTTTGTCATTTTTGACATTTTTCATGGTGACACTTTTTAGTTTTAACATTTAGCATTGTGACATTTGTCATTTGACATCTTTGACATTTGCCATCTTGAAATTTGTCATTTTTGACATTTAGCATTGTGATATTTGTCATTTGACATCTTTGACATTTGCCATCTTGAAATTTGTCATTTTTGACATTTTTCATGGTGACACTTTTCATTTTTGACATTTAGCATTGTGACATTTGTCATTTAACATCTTTGACATTTGCCATCTTGAAATTTGTTATTTTTGACATTTTTCATGGTGACAATTTTCATTTTTGACATTTAGCATTGTGACATTTCTCATTTGACATCTTTGACATTTGCCATCTTGAAATTTGTCATTTTTGACATTTTTTATGGTGACACTTTTCATTTTTGAGATTTAGCATTGTGACATTTGTCATTTGACATCTTTGACATTTGCCATCTTGAAATTTGTCATTTTTGACATTTTTCATGGTGACACTTTTCATTATTGACATTTAGCATTGTGACATTTGTCATTTGTCATCTTTGACATTTGCCATCTTGAAATTTGTCATTTTTGACATTTAGCATTGTGACATTTGTCAGTTTTGACATTTGCCATCTTGAAATTTGTCATTTTTGACATTTAGCATTGTGACACTTTTCATTTTTGACATTTAGCATTGTGACATTTGTCATTTGACATCTTAGACATTTGCCATCTTGAAATTTGTCATTTTTGACACTTTTTATTTTTGACATTTAGCATTGTGACATTTGTCATTTGACATCTTTGACATTTGCCATCTTGAAATTTGTCATTTTTGACATTTTTCATGGTGACACTTTTCATTTTTGACATTTAGCATTGTGACATTTGTCATTTGACATCTTTGACATTTGCCATCTTGAAATTTGTCATTTTTGACATTTTTCATGGTGACACTTTTCATTTTTGACATTTAGCATTGTTACATTTGTCATTTGACATCTTTGACATTTGCCATCTTGAAATTTGTCATTTTTGACATTTAGCATTGTGATATTTGTCATTTGACATCTTTGACATTTGCCATCTTGAAATTTGTCATTTTTGACATTTTTCATGGTGACACTTTTCATTTTTGACATTTAGCATTGTGACATTTGTCATTTGACATCTTTGACATTTGCCATCTTGAAATTTGTTATTTTTGACATTTTTCATGGTGACACTTTTCATTTTTGACATTTAGCATTGTAACATTTGTCATTTGCCATCTTGAAATTTGTCATTTTTGACATTTTTCGTGGTGACACTTTTCATTTTTGACATTTAGCATTGTGACATTTGTCATTTGACATCTTTGACATTTGCCATCTTGAAATTTGTCATTTTTGACCTTTTTATGGTGACACTTTTCATTTTTGACATTTAGCATTGTGACATTTGTCAGTTTTTACATTTGCCATCTTGAAATTTGTCATTTTTGACATTTTTCATGGTGACACTTTTTATTTTTGACATTTGGCATTGTGACATTTGTCATTTGACATCTTAGACATTTGCCATCTTGAAATTCGTCATTTTTGACACTTTTCATTTTTGACATTTAGCATTGTGACATTTGTCATTTGACATCTTTGACATTTGCCATCTTGAAATTTGTCATTTTTGACATTTTTCATGGTGACACTTTTCATTTTTGACATTTAGCATTGTTACATTTGTCATTTGACATCTTTGACATTTGCCATCTTGAAATTTGACATTTTTGACATTTAGCATTGTGATATTTGTCATTTGACATCTTTGACATTTGCCATCTTGAAATTTGTCATTTTTGACATTTTTCATGGTGACACTTTTCATTTTTGACATTTAGCATTGTGACATTTGTCATTTGACATCTTTGACATTTGCCATCTTGAAATTTGTGATTTTTGACATTTTTCATGGTGACACTTTTCATTTTTGACATTTAGCATTGTAACATTTGTCATGTGCCATCTTGAAATTTGTCATTTTTGACATTTTTCGTGGTGACACTTTTCATTTTTGACATTTAGCATTGTGACATTTGTCATTTGACATCTTTGACATTTGCGATCTTGAAATTTGTCATTTTTGACATTTTTCATGGTGACACTTTTCATTTTTGACATTTAGCATTGTGACATTTGTCATTTGACATCTTTGACATTTGCCATCTTGAAATTTGTCATTTTTGACATTTTTCATGGTGACACTTTTCATTTTTGACATTTAGCATTGTGACATTTGTCATTTGACATCTTTGACATTTGCCATCTTGAAATTTGTTATTTTTGACATTTTTCATGGTGACAATTTTCATTTTTGACATTTAGCATTGTGACATTTCTCATTTGACATCTTTGACATTTGCCATCTTGAAATTTGTCATTTTTGACATTTTTTATGGTGACACTTTTCATTTTTGAGATTTAGCATTGTGACATTTGTCATTTGACATCTTTGACATTTGCCATCTTGAAATTTGTCATTTTTGACATTTTTCATGGTGACACTTTTCATTATTGACATTTAGCATTGTGACATTTGTCATTTGACATCTTTGACATTTGCCATCTTAAAATTTGTCATTTTTGACATTTAGCATTGTGACATTTGTTAGTTTTGACATTTGCCATCTTGAAATTTGTCATTTTTGATATTTAGCATTGTGACACTTTTCATTTTTGACATTTAGCATTGTGACATGTTTCATTTGACATCTTAGACATTTGCCATCTTGAAATTTGTCATTTTTGACACTTTTTATTTTTGACATTTAGCATTGTGACATTTGTCATTTGACATCTTTGACATTTGCCATCTTAAAATTTGTCATTTTTGACATTTTTCATGGTGACACTTTTCATTTTTGACATTTAGCATTGTGACATTTGTCATTTGACATCTTTGACATTTGCCATCTTGAAATTTGTCATTTTTGACATTTTTCATGGTGACACTTTTCATTTTTGACATTTAGCATTGTTACATTTGTCATTTGACATCTTTGACATTTGCCATCTTGAAATTTGTCATTTATGACATTTAGCATTGTGATATTTGTCATTTGACATCTTTGACATTTGCCATCTTGAAATTTGTCATTTTTGACATTTTTCATGGTGACACTTTTCATTTTTGACATTTAGCATTGTGACATTTGTCATTTGACATCTTTGACATTTGCCATCTTGAAATTTGTCATTTTTGACATTTTTCGTGGTGACACTTTTCATTTTTGACATTTAGCATTGTGACATTTGTCATTTGACATCTTTGACATTTGCCATCTTGAAATTTGTCATTTTTGACATTTTTCATGGTGACACTTTTCATTTTTGACATTTAGCATTGTTACATTTGTCATTTGACATCTTTGACATTTGCCAACTTAAAATTTGTCATTTTTGACATTTAGCATTGTGATATTTGTCATTTGACATCTTTGACATTTGCCATCTTGAAATTTGTCATTTTTGACATTTTTCATGGTGACACTTTTCATTTTTGACATTTAGCATTGTGACATTTGTCATTTGACATCTTTGACATTTGCCATCTTAAAATTTGTCATTTTTGACATTTTTTATGGTGACACTTTTCATTTTTGACATTTAGCATTGTGACATTTGTCATTTGACATCTTTGACATTTGCCATCTTGAAATTTGTCATTTTTGACATTTTTCATGGTGACACTTTTCATTTTTGACATTTAGCATTGTTACATTTGCCATTTGACATCTTTGACATTTGCCATCTTGAAATTTGTCATTTTTGACATTTAGCATTGTGATATTTGTCATTTGACATCTTTGACATTTGCCATCTTGAAATTTGTCATTTTTGACATTTTTCATGGTGACACTTTTCATTTTTGACATTTAGCATTGTGACATTTGTCATTTGACATCTTTGACATTTGCCATCTTGAAATTTGTTATTTTTGACATTTTTCATGGTGACACCTTTCATTTTTGACATTTAGCATTGTAACATTTGTCATTTGCCATCTTGAAATTTGTCATTTTTGACATTTTTCGTGGTGACACTTTTCATTTTTGACATTTAGCATTGTGACATTTGTCATTTGACATCTTTGACATTTGCCATCTTGAAATTTGTCATTTTTGACATTTTTCATGGTGACACTTTTCATTTTTGACATTTAGCATTGTGACATTTGTCAGTTTTTACATTTGCCATCTTGAAATTTGTCATTTTTGACATTTTTCATGGTGACACTTTTCATTTTTGACATTTGGCCTTGTGACATTTGTCATTTGACATCTTAGACATTTGCCATCTTGAAATTTGTCATTTTTGACACTTTTCATTTTTGACATTTAGCATTGTGACATTTGTCATTTGACATCTTTGACATTTGCCATCTTGAAATTTGTCATTTTTGACATTTTTCATGGTGACACTTTTCATTTTTGACATTTAGCATTGTGACATTTGTCATTTGACATCTTTGACATTTGCCATCTTGAAATTTGTCATTTTTGACATTTTTCATGGTGACACTTTTCATTTTTGACATTTAGCATTGTTACATTTGTCATTTGACATCTTTGACATTTGCCAACTTAAAATTTGTCATTTTTGACATTTAGCATTGTGATATTTGTCATTTGACATCTTTGACATTTGCCATCTTGAAATTTGTCATTTTTGACATTTTTCATGGTGACACTTTTCATTTTTGACATTTAGCATTGTGACATTTGTCATTTGACATCTTTGACATTTGCCATCTTGAAATTTGTTATTTTTGACATTTTTCATGGTGACACTTTTCATTTTTGACATTTAGCATTGTAACATTTGTCATTTGCCATCTTGAAATTTGTCATTTTTGACATTTTTCGTGGTGACACTTTTCATTTTTGACATTTAGCATTGTGACATTTGTCATTTGACATCTTTGACATTTGCCATCTTAAAATTTGTCATTTTTGACATTTTTCATGGTGACACTTTTCATTTTTGACATTTAGCATTGTGACATTTGTCAGTTTTTACATTTGCCATCTTGAAATTTGTCATTTTTGACATTTTTCATGGTGACACTTTTCATTTTTGACATTTGGCATTGTGACATTTGTCATTTGACATCTTAGACATTTGCCATCTTGAAATTTGTCATTTTTGACACTTTTCATTTTTGACATTTAGCATTGTGACATTTGTCATTTGACATCTTTGACATTTGCCATCTTGAAATTTGTCATTTTTGACATTTTTCATGGTGACACTTTTCATTTTTGACATTTAGCATTGTGACATTTGTCATTTGACATCTTGGACATTTGCCATCTTAAAATTTGTCATTTTTGACATTTTTCATGGTGACACTTATCATTTTTGACATTTAGCATTGTGACATTTGTCATTTGCCATCTTGAAATTTGTCATTTTTGACATTTTTCGTGGTGACACTTTTCATTTTTGACATTTAGCATTGTGACATTTGTCATTTGCTATCTTGAAATTTGTCATTTTTGACATTTTTCATGGTGACACTTTTCATTTTTGACATTTAGCATTGTGACATTTGTCAGTTTTGACATTTGCCATCTTGAAATTTGTCATTTTTGACATTTAGCATTGTGATATTTGTCATTTGACATCTTTGACATTTGCCATCTTGAAATTTGTCATTTTTGACACTTTTCATGGTGACACTTTTCATTTTTGACATTTAGCATTGTGACATTTGTCATTTGACATCTTTGACATTTGCCATCTTAAAATTTGTTATTTTTGACATTTTTCATGGTGACACTTTTCATTTTTGACATTAAGCATTGTGACATTTGTCATTTGCCATCTTGAAATTTGTCATTTTTGACATTTTTCGCGGTGACACTTTTCATTTTTGACATTTAGCATTGTGACATTTGTCATTTGACATCTTTGACATTTGCCATCTTGAAATTTGTCATTTTTGACATTTTTTATGGTGACACTTTTCATTTTTGACATTTAGCATTGTGACATTTGTCAGTTTTGACATTTGCCATCTTGAAATTTGTCATTTTTGACATTTTTCATGGTGACACTTTTCATTTTTGACATTTAGCATTGTGACATTTGTCAGTTTTGACATTTGCCATCTTGAAATTTGTCATTTTTGACATTTTTCATGGTGACACTTTTCATTTTTGACATTTAGCATTGTGACATTTGTCAGTTTTGACATTTGCCATCTTGAAATTTGTCATTTTTGACATTTTTCATGGTGACACTTTTCATTTTTGACATTTAGCATTGTGACATTTGACATCTTTGACATTTGCCATCTTGAAATTTGTCATTTTTGACAATTTTCATGGTGACACTTTTCATTTTTGACATTTAGCATTGTGACATTTGTCATTTGACATCTTGGACATTTGCCATCTTGAAATTTGTCATTTTTGACATTTTTCATGGTGACACTTTTCATTTTTGACATTTAGCATTGTGACATTTGTCATTTGACATCTTTGACATTTGCCATCTTGAAATTTGTCATTTTTGACATTTTTTATGGTGACACTTTTCATTTTTGACATTTAGCATTGTGACATTTGTCATACTCGACATCTTTGACATTTGCCATCTTGAAATTTGTCATTTTTGACATTTAGCATTGTGACATTTGTCATTTGACATCTTGGACATTTGTCATCTTGAAATTTGTCATTTTTGACATTTTTCATGGTGACACTTATCATTTTTGACATTTAGCATTGTGACATTTGTCAGTTTTGACATTTGCCATCTTTAAATTTGTCATTTTTGACATTTTTCATAGTGACACTTTTCATTTTTGACATTTAGCATTGTGACATTTGTCATTTGACATCTTTGACATTTGCCATCTTGAAATTTGTCATTTTTGACATTTTTCATGGTGACACTTTTCATTTTTGACATTTAGCATTGTGACATTTGTCATTTGACATCTTTGACATTTGCCATCTTGAAATTTGTCATTTTTGACATTTAGCATTGTGACATTTGTCATTTGACATCTTTGACATTTGCCATCATGAAATTTGTTATTTTTGATATTTTTTATGGTGACACTTTTCATTTTTGACATTTAGCATTGTGACATTTGTCAGTTTTGACATTTGCCATCTTAAAATTTGTCATTTTTGACATTTTTCATGGTGACACTTTTCATTTTTGACATTTAGCATTGTGACATTTGTCATTTGACATCTTGAACATTTGCCATCTTGAAATTTGTCATTTTTGACATTTTTCATGGTGACACTTTTCATTTTTGACATTTAGCATTGTGACATTTGTCATCTTTGACATTTGCCATCTTGAAATTTGTCATTTTTGACATTTTTCATGGTGACACTTTTCATTTTTGACATTTAGCATTGTGACATTTGTCATTTGACATCTTTGACATTTGCCATCTTGAAATTTGTCATTTTTGACATTTAGCATTGTGACATTTGTCATTTGACATCTTGGACATTTGCCATCTTGAAATTTGTCATTTTTGACATTTTTTATGGTGACACTTATCATTTTTGACATTTAGCATTGTGACATTTGTCAGTTTTGACATTTGCCATCTTAAAATTTGTCATTTTTGACATTTTTCATGGTGACACTTTTCATTTTTGACATTTAGCATTGTGACATTTGTCATTTGACATCTTTGACATTTGCCATCTTGAAATTTGTTATTTTTGACATTTTTCATGGTGACACTTTTCATTTTTGGCATTTAGCATTGTGACATTTGTCATTTGACATCTTTGACATTTGCCATCTTGAAATTTGTCATTTTTGACATTTTTCATGGTAACAGTTTTCATTTTTGACATTTAGCGTTGTGACATTTGTCATTTGACATCTTTGACATTTGCCATCTTGAAATTTGTCATTATTGACATTTTTCATGGGGACACTTTTTATTTTTGACATTTAGCATTGTGACATTTGTCATTTGACATCTTTGACATTTGCCATCTTGAAATTTGTCATTTTTGACATTTTTCACGGTGACACTTTTCATTTTTGACATTTAGCATTGTGACATTTGTCATTTGACATCTTAGACATTTGCCATCTTGAAATTTGTCATTTTTGACACTTTTCATTTTTGACATTTAGCATTGTGACATTTGTCATTTGACATCTTTGACATTTACCATCTTGAAATTTGTCATTTTTGACATTTTTCATGGTGACACTTTTGATTTTTGACATATAGCATTGTGACATTTGTCATTTGACATCTTGGACATTTGCCATCTTGAAATTTGTCATTTTTGACATTTTTCATGGTGACACTTTTCATTTTTGACATTAAGCATTGTGACATTTGTCATTTGACATCTTTGACATTTGCCATCTTGAAATTTGTCATTTTTGACATTTAGCATTGTGACATTTGTCATTTGACATCTTTGACATTTGCCATCTTGAAATTTGTTATTTTTGACATTTTTCATGGTGACACTTTTCATTTTTGACATTTAGCATTGTGACATTTGTCATTTGACATCTTGGACATTTGCCATCTTGAAATTTGTCATTGTTGACAATTTTTATGGTGACACTTTTCATTTTTGACATTAAGCATTGTGACATTTGTCATTTGACATCTTTGACATTTGTCATTTTTGACATTTACCATTGTGACATTTGTCATTTGACATCTTTGACATTTGCCATCTTGAAATTTGTTATTTTTGACATTTTTCATGGTGACACTTTTCATTTTTGACATTTAGCATTGTGACATTTGTCAGTTTTGACATTTGCCATCTTAAAATTTGTTATTTTTGACATTTTTCATGGTAACACTTTTCATTTTTGACATTTAGCATTGTGACATTTGTCATTTGACATCTTGGACATTTGCCATCTTGAAATTTGGCATTTTTGACATTTTTCATGGTGACACTTTTCATTTTTGACATTTAGCATTGTGACATTTGTCATCTTTGACATTTGCCATCTTGAAATTTGTCATTTTTGACATTTTTCATGGTGACACTTTTCATTTTTGACATTTAGCATTGTGACATTTGTCATTTGACATCTTTGACATTTGCTATCTTGAAATTTGTCATTATTGACATTTTTCATGGGGACACTTTTCATTTTTGACATTTAGCATTGTGACATTTGTCATCTTTGACATTTGCCATCTTAAAATTTGTCATTTTTGACATTTTTCATGGTGACACTTTTCATTTTTGACATTTAGCATTGTGACATTTGTCATTTGACATCTTTGACATTTGCTATCTTGAAATTTGTCATTTTTGACATTTAGCATTGTGACATTTGTCATTTGACATCTTGGACATTTGCCATCTTGAAATTTGTCATTTTTGACATTTTTTATGGTGACACTTATCATTTTTGACATTTAGCATTGTGACATTTGTCAGTTTTGACATTTGCCATCTTAAAATTTGTCATTTTTGACATTTTTCATGGTGAGACTTTTCATTTTTGACATTTAGCATTGTGACATTTGTCATTTGACATCTTTGACATTTGCCATCTTGAAATTTGTTATTTTTGAAATTTTTCATGGTGACACTTTTCATTTTTGACATTTAGCATTGTGACATTTGTCATTTGACATCTTTGACATTTGCCATCTTGAAATTTGTCATTTTTGACATTTTTCGTGGTGACAGTTTTCATTTTTGACATTTAGCATTGTGACATTTGTCATTTGACATCTTTGACATTTGCCGTCTTGAAATTTGTCATTATTGACATTTTTCATGGGGACACTTTTCATTTTTGACATTTAGCATTGTGACATTTGTCATTTGACATCTTTGACATTTGCCATCTTGAAATTTGTCATTTTTGACATTTTTCATGGTGACACTTTTCATTTTTGACATTTAGCATTGTGACATTTGTCATTTGACATCTTTGACATTTGCCATCTTGAAATTTGTCATTTTTGACATTTTTCACGGTGACACTTTTCATTTTTGACATTTAGCATTGTGACATTTGTCATTTGACATCTTAGACATTTGCCATCTTGAAATTTGTCATTTTTGACACTTTTTATTTTTGACATTTAGCATTGTGACATTTGTCATTTGACATCTTTGACATTTACCATCTTGAAATTTGTCATTTTTGACATTTTTCATGGTGACACTTTTCATTTTTGACATATAGCATTGTGACATTTGTCATTTGACATCTTGGACATTTGCCATCTTGAAATTTATCATTTTTGACATTTTTCATGGTGACACTTTTCATTTTTGACATTAAGCATTGTGACATTTGTCATTTGACATCTTTGACATTTGCCATCTTGAAATTTGTCATTTTTGACATTTAGCATTGTGACATTTGTCATTTGACATCTTTGACATTTGCCATCTTGAAATTTGTTATTTTTGACATTTTTCATGGTGACACTTTTCATTTTTGACATTTAGCATTGTGACATTTGTCATTTGACATCTTGGACATTTGCCATCTTGAAATTTGTCATTTTTGACATTTTTCATGGTGACACTTTTCATTTTTGACATTAAGCATTGTGAGATTTGTCATTTGACATCTTTGACATTTGCCATCTTGAAATTTGTCATTTTTGACATTTAGCATTGTGACATTTGTCATTTGACATCTTTGACATTTGCCATCTTGAAATTTGTTATTTTTGACATTTTTCATGGTGACACTTTTCATTTTTGACATTTAGCATTGTGACATTTGTCAGTTTTGACATTTGCCATCTTAAAATTTGTCATTTTTGACATTTTTCATGGTGACACTTTTCATTTTTGACATTTAGCATTGTGACATTTGTCATTTGACATCTTGGACATTTGCCATCTTGAAATTTGTCATTTTTGACATTTTTCATGGTGACACTTTTCATTTTTGACATTTAGCATTGTGACATTTGTCATCTTTGACATTTGCCATCTTGAAATTTGTCATTTTTGACATTTTTCATGGTGACACTTTTCATTTTTGACATTTAGCATTGTGACATTTGTCATTTGACATCTTTGACATTTGCCATCTTGAAATTTGTCATTTTTGACATTTAGCATTGTGACATTTGTCATTTGACATCTTGGACATTTGCCATCTTGAAATTTGTCATTTTTGACATTTTTTATGGTGACACTTTTCATTTTTGACATTTAGCATTGTGACATTTGTCATCTTTGACATTTGCCATCTTGAAATTTGTCATTTTTGACATTTTTCATGGTGACACTTTTCATTTTTGACATTTAGCATTGTGACATTTGTCATTTGACATCTTTGACATTTGCCATCTTAAAATTTGTCATTTTTGACATTTAGCATTGTGACATTTGTCATTTGACATCTAGGACATTTGCCATCTTGAAATTTGTCATTTTTGACATTTTTTATGGTGACACTTATCATTTTTGACATTTAGCATTGTGACATTTGTCAGTTTTGACATTTGCCATCTTAAAATTTGTCATTTTTGACATTTTTCATGGTGACACTTTTCATTTTTGACATTTAGCATTGTGACATTTGTCATTTGACATCTTTGACATTTGCCATCTTGAAATTTGTTATTTTTGACATTTTTCATGGTGACACTTTTCATTTTTGACATTTAGCATTGTGACATTTGTCATTTGACATCTTTGACATTTGCCATCTTGAAATTTGTCATTTTTGACATTTTTCATGGTGACAGTTTTCATTTTTGACATTTAGCATTGTGACATTTGTCATTTGACATCTTTGACATTTGCCATCTTGAAATTTGTCATTATTGAAATTTTTCATGGGGACACTTTTCATTTTTGACATTTAGCATTGTGACATTTGTCATTTGACATCTTTGACATTTGCCATTTTGAAATTTGTCATTTTTGACATTTTTCATGGTGACACTTTTCATTTTTGACATTTAGCATTGTGACATTTGTCATTTGACATCTTGGACATTTGCCATCTTAAAATTTGTCATTTTTGACATTTTTCATGGTGACACTTATCATTTTTGACATTTAGCATTGTGACATTTGTCAGTTTTGACATTTGCCATCTTTAAATATGTCATTTTTGACATTTTTCATGGTGACACTTTTCATTTTTGACATTTAGCATTGTGACATTTGTCATTTGAGATCTTTGACATTTGCCATCTTGAAATTTGTCATTTTTGACATTTTTCATGGTGACACTTTTCATTTTTGACATTTAGCATTGTGACATTTGTCATTTGACATCTTTGACATTTGCCATCTTGAAATTTGTCATTTTTGACATTTAGCATTGTGACATTTGTCATTTGACATCTTTGACATTTGCCATCATGAAATTTGTTATTTTTGATATTTTTTATGGTGACACTTTTCATTTTTGACATTTAGCATTGTGACATTTGTCAGTTTTGACATTTGCCATCTTAAAATTTGTCATTTTTGACATTTTTTATGGTGACACTTTTCATTTTTGACATTTTTTATGGTGACACTTTTCATTTTTGACATTTAGCATTGTGACATTTGTCATTTGACATCTTGGACATTTGCCATCTTGAAATTTGTCATTTTTGACATTTTTCATGGTGACACTTTTCATTTTTGACATTTAGCATTGTGACATTTGTCATCTTTGACATTTGCCATCTTGAAATTTGTCATTTTTGACATTTTTCATGGTGACACTTTTCATTTTTGACATTTAGCATTGTGACATTTGTCATTTGACATCTTTGACATTTGCCATCTTGAAATTTGTCATTTTTGACATTTAGCATTGTGACATTTGTCATTTGACATCTTGGACATTTGCCATCTTGAAATTTGTCATTTTTGACATTTTTTATGGTGACACTTATCATTTTTGACATTTAGCATTGTGACATTTGTCAGTTTTGACATTTGCCATCTTAAAATTTGTCATTTTTGACATTTTTCATGGTGACACTTTTCATTTTTGACATTTAGCATTGTGACATTTGTCATTTGACATCTTTGACATTTGCCATCTTGAAATTTGTTATTTTTGACATTTTTTATGGTGACACTTTTTATTTTTGACATTTAGCATTGTGACATTTGTCATTTGACATCTTTGACATTTGCCATCTTGAAATTTGTCATTTTTGACATTTTTCATGGTGACAGTTTTCATTTTTGACATTTAGCATTGTGACATTTGTAATTTGACATCTTTGACATTTGCCATCTTGAAATTTGTCATTATTGACATTTTTCATGGGGACACTTTTCATTTTTGACATTTAGCATTGTGACATTTGTCATTTGACATCTTTGACATTTGCCATCTTGAAATTTGTCATTTTTGACATTTATCACGGTGACACTTTTCATTTTTGACATTTAGCATTGTGACATTTGTCATTTGACATCTTAGACATTTGCCATCTTGAAATTTGTCATTTTTGACACTTTTCATTTTTGACATTTAGCATTGTGACATTTGTCATTTGACATCTTTGACATTTACCATCTTGAAATTTGTCATTTTTGACATTTTTCATGGTGACACTTTTCATTTTTGACATATAGCATTGTGACATTTGTCATTTGACATCTTGGACATTTGCCATCTTGAAATTTGTCATTTTTGACATTTTTCATGGTGACACTTTTCATTTTTGACATTAAGCATTGTGACATTTGTCATTTGACATCTTTGACATTTGCCATCTTGAAATTTGTCATTTTTGACATTTAGCATTGTGACATTTGTCATTTGACATCTTTGACATTTGCCATCTTGAAATTTGTTATTTTTGACATTTTTCATGGTGACACTTTTCATTTTTGACATTTAGCATTGTGACATTTGTCATTTGACATCTTGGACATTTGCCATCTTGAAATTTGTCATTTTTGACATTTTTCATGGTGACACTTTTCATTTTTGACATTAAGCATTGTGACATTTGTCATTTGACATCTTTGACATTTGCCATCTTGAAATTTGTCATTTTTGACATTTAGCATTGTGACATTTGTCATTTGACATCTTTGACATTTGCCATCTTGAAATTTGTTATTTTTGACATTTTTCATGGTGACACTTTTCATTTTTGACATTTAGCATTGTGACATTTGTCAGTTTTGACATTTGCCATCTTAAAATTTGTCATTTTTGCCATTTTTCATGGTGACACTTTTCATTTTTGACATTTAGCATTGTGACATTTGTCATTTGACATCTTGGACATTTGCCATTTTGAAATTTGTCATTTTTGACATTTTTCATGGTGACACTTTTCATTTTTGACATTTAGCATTGTGACATTTGTCATCTTTGACATTTGCCATCTTGAAATTTGTCATTTTTGACATTTTTCATCGTGACACTTTTCATTTTTGACATTTAGCATTGTGACATTTGTCATTTGACATCTTTGACATTTGCCATCTTGAAATTTGTCATTTTTGACATTTAGCATTGTGACATTTGTCATTTGACATCTTGGACATTTGCTATCTTGAAATTTGTCATTTTTGACATTTTTTATGGTGACACTTATCATTTTTGACATTTAGCATTGTGACATTTGTCAGTTTTGACATTTGCCATCTTAAAATTTGTCATTTTTGACATTTTTCATGGTGACACTTTTCATTTTTGACATTTAGCATTGTGACATTTGTCATTTGACATCTTTGACATTTGCCATCTTGAAATTTGTTATTTTTGACATTTTTCATGGTGACACTTTTCATTTTTGACATTTAGCATTGTGACATTTGTCATTTGACATCTTTGACATTTGCTATCTTGAAATTTGTCATTTTTGACATTTTTCATGGTGACAGTTTTCATTTTTGACATTTAGCATTGTGACATTTGTCATTTGACATCTTTGACATTTGCCATCTTGAAATTTGTCATTATTGACATTTTTCATGGGGACACTTTTCATTTTTGACATTTAGCATTGTGACATTTGTCATTTGACATCTTTGACATTTGCCATCTTGAAATTTGTCATTTTTGACATTTTTCGTGGTGACACTTTTCATTTTTGACATTTAGCATTGTGACATTTGTCATTTGACATCTTTGACATTTGCCATCTTGAAATTTGTCATTTTTGACATTTTTCACGGTGACACTTTTCATTTTTGACATTTAGCATTGTTACATTTGTCATTTGACATCTTAGACATTTGCCATCTTGAAATTTGTCATTTTTGACACTTTTCATTTTTAACATTTAGCATTGTGACATTTGTCATTTGACATCGCTGACATTTACCATCTTGAAATTTGTCATTTTTGACAATTTTCATGGTGACACTTTTTATTTTTGACATATAGCATTGTGACATTTGTCATTTGACATCTTGGACATTTGCCATCTTGAAATTTGTCATTTTTGACATTTTTCATGGTGACACTTTTCATTTTTGACATTAAGCATTGTGACATTTGTCATTTGACATCTTTGACATTTGCCATCTTGAAATTTGTCATTTTTGACATTTAGCATTGTGACATTTGTCATTTGATATCTTTGACATTTGCCATCTTGAAATTTGTTATTTTTGACATTTTTCATGGTGACACTTTTCATTTTTGACATTTAGCATTGTGACATTTGTCAGTTTTGACATTTGCCATCTTAAAATTTGTCATTTTTGACATTTTTCATGGTGACACTTTTCATTTTTGACATTTAGTATTGTGACATTTGTCATTTGACATCTTAGACATTTGCCATCTTGAAATTTGTCATTTTTGACACTTTTCATTTTTGACATTTAGCATTGTGACATTTGTCATTTGACATCTTTGACATTTGCCATCTTGAAATTTGTCATTTTTGACATATTTTATGGTGACACTTATTATTTTTGACATTTAGCATTGTGACATTTGTCAGTTTTGACATTTGCCATCTTGAAATTTGTCAGTTTTGACATTTTTCATGGTGACACTTTTCATTTTTGACATTTAGCATTGTCACATTTGTCATTTGACATCTTTGACATTTGCTATCTTGAAATTTGTCATTTTTGACATTTTTCATGGTGACACTTTTCACTTTTGACATTTGTCATTTGACATCTTTGACATTTGCCATCTTAAAATTTGTCATTTTTGACATTTTTCATGGTGACACTTTTCATTTTTGACATTTAGCATTGTGACATTTGTCATTTGACATCTTTGACATTTGTCATCTTGAAATTTGTCATTTTTGACATTTTTCATGGTGACACTTTTCATTTTTGACATTTAGCATTGTGACATTAGTCATTTGACATCTTTGACATTTGCCATCTTGAAATTTGTCATTTTTGACATTTTTCATGGTGACACTTTTCATTTTTGACATTTAGCATTGTGACATTTGTCATTTGACATCTTTGACATATGCCATCTTGAAATTTGTCATTTTTGACATTTAGCATTGTGACATTTGTCATTTGACGTCTTTGACATTTGCCATCTTGAAATTTGTCATTTTTGACATTTTTCATGGTGACACTTTTCATTTTTAACGTTTAGCATTGTGACATTTGTCATTTGACATCTTTGACATTTGCCATCTTGAAATTTGTTATTTTTGACATTTTTCATGGTGACACTTTTCATTTTTGACATTTAGCATTGTGACATTTGTCATTTGACATCTTTGACATTTGTCATCTTGAAATTTGTCATTTTTGACATTTTTCATGGTGACACTTTTTATTTTGGACATTTAGCATTGTCACATTTGTCATTTGACATCCTTGACATTTGCCATCTTGAAATTTGCCAGTTTTGACATTTAGCATTGTGACATTTGTCATTTCACATCTTGGACATTTGCCATCTTGAAATTTGTCATTTTTGACATTTTTCATGGTGACACTTATCATTTTTGACATTTAGCATTGTGACATTTGTCAGTTTTGACATTTGCCATCTTGAAATTTGTCATTTTTGACATTTTTTATGGTGACACTTTTCATTTTTGACATTTAGCATTGTGACATTTGTCATTTGACATCTTTGACATTTGCCATCTTAAAATTTGTTATTTTTGACGTTTTTCATGGTGACACTTTTAATTTTTGACATTTAGCATTGTGACATTTGTCATTTGACATCTTTGACATTTGCCATCTTGAAATTTGTCATTTTTGACATTTTTCATGGTGACACTTTTCATTTTTGACATTTAGCATTGTGACATTTGTCATTTGACATCTTGACATTTGCCATCTTGAAATTTGTTATTTTTGACATTTTTCATGGTGACACTTTTCATTTTTGACATTTAGCATTGTGACATTTGTCATTTGACATTTTTGACATTTGCCATCTTGAAATTTGTTATTTTTGACATTTTTTATGGTGACACTTTTCATTTTTGTCATTTAGCATTGTGACATTTGTCATTTGACATCTTTGACATTTGCCATCTTGAAATTTGTCATTTTTGACATTTTTCACGGTGACACTTTTCATTTTTGACATTTAGCATTGTGACATTTGTCATTTGACATCTTAGACATTTGCCATCTTGAAATTTGTCATTTTTGACACTTTTCATTTTTGACATTTAGCATTGTGACATTTGTCACTTGACATCTTTGACATTTACCATCTTGAAATTTGTCATTTTTGACATTTTTCATGGTGACACTTTTCATTTTTGACATATAGCATTGTGACATTTGTCATTTGACATCTTGGACATTTGCCATCTTGAAATTTGTCATTTTTACATTTTTCATGGTGACACTTTTCATTTTTGACATTAAGCATTGTGACATTTGTCATTTGACATCTTTGACATTTGCCATCTTGAAATTTGTCATTTTTGACATTTAGCATTGTGACATTTGTCATTTGACATCTTTGACATTTGCCATCTTGAAATTTGTTATTTTTGACATTTTTCATGGTGACACTTTTCATTTTTGACATTTAGCATTGTGACATTTGTCAGTTTTGACATTTGCCATCTTGAAATTTGTCATTTTTGACATTTTTCATGGTGACACTTTTCATTTTTGACATTTAGTATTGTGACATTTGTCATTTGACATCTTAGACATTTGCCATCTTGAAATTTGTCATTTTTGACATTTAGCATTGTGACATTTGTCATTTGACATCTTGGACATTTGCCATCTTGAAATTTGTCATTTTTGACATTTTTTATGGTGACACTTATCATTTTTGACATTTAGCATTGTGACATTTGTCAGTTTTGACATTTGCCATCTTGAAATTTGTCATTTTTGACATTTTTCATGGTGACACTTTTCATTTTTGACATTAAGCATTGTGACATTTGTCATTTGACATCTTTGACATTTGCCATCTTGAAATTTGTCATTTTTGACATTTAGCATTGTGACATTTGTCATTTGACATCTTTGACATTTGCCATCTTAAAATTTGTCATTTTTGACATTTTTCATGGTGACACTTTTCATTTTTGACATTTAGCATTGTGACATTTGTCATTTGACATCTTGGACATTTGCCATTTTGAAATTTGTCATTTTTGACATTTTTCATGGTGACACTTTTCATTTTTGACATTTAGCATTGTGACATTTGTCATCTTTGACATTTGCCATCTTGAAATTTGTCATTTTTGACATTTTTCATCGTGACACTTTTCATTTTTGACATTTAGCATTGTGACATTTGTCATTTGACATCTTTGACATTTGCCATCTTGAAATTTGTCATTTTTGACATTTAGCATTGTGACATTTGTCATTTGACATCTTGGACATTTGCTATCTTGAAATTTGTCATTTTTGACATTTTTTATGGTGACACTTATCATTTTTGACATTTAGCATTGTGACATTTGTCAGTTTTGACATTTGCCACCTTAAAATTTGTCATTTTTGACATTTTTCATGGTGACACTTTTCATTTTTGACATTTAGCATTGTGACATTTGTCATTTGACATCTTTGACATTTGCCATCTTGAAATTTGTTATTTTTGACATTTTTCATGGTGACACTTTTCATTTTTGACATTTAGCATTGTGACATTTGTCATTTGACATCTTTGACATTTGCTATCTTGAAATTTGTCATTTTTGACATTTTTCATGGTGACAGTTTTCATTTTTGACATTTAGCATTGTGACATTTGTCATTTGACATCTTTGACATTTGCCATCTTGAAATTTGTCATTATTGACATTTTTCATGGGGACACTTTTCATTTTTGACATTTAGCATTGTGACATTTGTCATTTGACATCTTTGACATTTGCCATCTTGAAATTTGTCATTTTTGACATTTTTCGTGGTGACACTTTTCATTTTTGACATTTAGCATTGTGACATTTGTCATTTGACATCTTTGACATTTGCCATCTTGAAATTTGTCATTTTTGACATTTTTCACGGTGACACTTTTCATTTTTGACATTTAGCATTGTTACATTTGTCATTTGACATCTTAGACATTTGCCATCTTGAAATTTGTCATTTTTGACACTTTTCATTTTTAACATTTAGCATTGTGACATTTGTCATTTGACATCGCTGACATTTACCATCTTGAAATTTGTCATTTTTGACAATTTTCATGGTGACACTTTTTATTTTTGACATATAGCATTGTGACATTTGTCATTTGACATCTTGGACATTTGCCATCTTGAAATTTGTCATTTTTGACATTTTTCATGGTGACACTTTTCATTTTTGACATTTAGCATTGTGACATTTGTCATTTGACATCTTTGACATTTGCCATCTTGAAATTTGTCATTTTTGACATTTAGCATTGTGACATTTGTCATTTGACGTCTTTGACATTTGCCATCTTGAAATTTGTCATTTTTGACATTTTTCATGGTGACACTTTTCATTTTTAACGTTTAGCATTGTGACATTTGTCATTTGACATCTTTGACATTTGCCATCTTGAAATTTGTTATTTTTGACATTTTTCATGGTGACACTTTTCATTTTTGACATTTAGCATTGTGACATTTGTCATTTGACATCTTTGACATTTGTCATCTTGAAATTTGTCATTTTTGACATTTTTCATGGTGACACTTTTTATTTTTGACATTTAGCATTGTCACATTTGTCATTTGACATCCTTGACATTTGCCATCTTGAAATTTGCCAGTTTTGACATTTAGCATTGTGACATTTGTCATTTCACATCTTGGACATTTGCCATCTTGAAATTTGTCATTTTTGACATTTTTCATGGTGACACTTATCATTTTTGACATTTAGCATTGTGACATTTGTCAGTTTTGACATTTGCCATCTTGAAATTTGTCATTTTTGACATTTTTTATGGTGACACTTTTCATTTTTGACATTTAGCATTGTGACATTTGTCATTTGACATCTTTGACATTTGCCATCTTAAAATTTGTTATTTTTGACGTTTTTCATGGTGACACTTTTAATTTTTGACATTTAGCATTGTGACATTTGTCATTTGACATCTTTGACATTTGCCATCTTGAAATTTGTCATTTTTGACATTTTTCATGGTGACACTTTTCATTTTTGACATTTAGCATTGTGACATTTGTCATTTGACATCTTGACATTTGCCATCTTGAAATTTGTTATTTTTGACATTTTTCATGGTGACACTTTTCATTTTTGACATTTAGCATTGTGACATTTGTCATTTGACATTTTTGACATTTGCCATCTTGAAATTTGTTATTTTTGACATTTTTTATGGTGACACTTTTCATTTTTGTCATTTAGCATTGTGACATTTGTCATTTGACATCTTTGACATTTGCCATCTTGAAATTTGTCATTTTTGACATTTTTCACGGTGACACTTTTCATTTTTGACATTTAGCATTGTGACATTTGTCATTTGACATCTTAGACATTTGCCATCTTGAAATTTGTCATTTTTGACACTTTTCATTTTTGACATTTAGCATTGTGACATTTGTCACTTGACATCTTTGACATTTACCATCTTGAAATTTGTCATTTTTGACATTTTTCATGGTGACACTTTTCATTTTTGACATATAGCATTGTGACATTTGTCATTTGACATCTTGGACATTTGCCATCTTGAAATTTGTCATTTTTACATTTTTTATGGTGACACTTTTCATTTTTGACATTAAGCATTGTGACATTTGTCATTTGACATCTTTGACATTTGCCATCTTGAAATTTGTCATTTTTGACATTTAGCATTGTGACATTTGTCATTTGACATCTTTGACATTTGCCATCTTGAAATTTGTTATTTTTGACATTTTTCATGGTGACACTTTTCATTTTTGACATTTAGCATTGTGACATTTGTCAGTTTTGACATTTGCCATCTTGAAATTTGTCATTTTTGACATTTTTCATGGTGACACTTTTCATTTTTGACATTTAGTATTGTGACATTTGTCATTTGACATCTTAGACATTTGCCATCTTGAAATTTGTCATTTTTGACATTTAGCATTGTGACATTTGTCATTTGACATCTTGGACATTTGCCATCTTGAAATTTGTCATTTTTGACATTTTTTATGGTGACACTTATCATTTTTGACATTTAGCATTGTGACATTTGTCAGTTTTGACATTTGCCATCTTGAAATTTGTCATTTTTGACATTTTTCATGGTGACACTTTTCATTTTTGACATTTAGTATTGTGACATTTGTCATTTGACATCTTTGACATTTGCCATCTTGAAATTTGTTATTTTTGACATTTTTCATGGTGACACTTTTCATTTTTGACATTTAGCATTGTGACATTTGTCAGTTTTGACATTTGCCATCTTAAAATTTGTCATTTTTGACATTTTTCATGGTGACACTTTTCATTTTTGACATTTAGCATTGTGACATTTGTCATTTGACATCTTGGACATTTGCCATTTTGAAATTTGTCATTTTTGACATTTTTCATGGTGACACTTTTCATTTTTGACATTTAGCATTGTGACATTTGTCATCTTTGACATTTGCCATCTTGAAATTTGTCATTTTTGACATTTTTCATCGTGACACTTTTCATTTTTGACATTTAGCATTGTGACATTTGTCATTTGACATCTTTGACATTTGCCATCTTGAAATTTGTCATTTTTGACATTTAGCATTGTGACATTTGTCATTTGACATCTTGGACATTTGCTATCTTGAAATTTGTCATTTTTGACATTTTTTATGGTGACACTTATCATTTTTGACATTTAGCATTGTGACATTTGTCAGTTTTGACATTTGCCATCTTAAAATTTGTCATTTTTGACATTTTTTATGGTGACACTTTTCATTTTTGACATTTAGCATTGTGACATTTGTCATTTGACATCTTTGACATTTGCCATCTTGAAATTTGTTATTTTTGACATTTTTCATGGTGACACTTTTCATTTTTGACATTTAGCATTGTGACATTTGTCATTTGACATCTTTGACATTTGCTATCTTGAAATTTGTCATTTTTGACATTTTTCATGGTGACAGTTTTCATTTTTGACATTTAGCATTGTGACATTTGTCATTTGACATCTTTGACATTTGCCATCTTGAAATTTGTCATTATTGACATTTTTCATGGGGACACTTTTCATTTTTGACATTTAGCATTGTGACATTTGTCATTTGACATCTTTGACATTTGCCATCTTGAAATTTGTCATTTTTGACATTTTTCGTGGTGACACTTTTCATTTTTGACATTTAGCATTGTGACATTTGTCATTTGACATCTTTGACATTTGCCATCTTGAAATTTGTCATTTTTGACATTTTTCACGGTGACACTTTTCATTTTTGACATTTAGCATTGTTACATTTGTCATTTGACATCTTAGACATTTGCCATCTTGAAATTTGTCATTTTTGACACTTTTCATTTTTAACATTTAGCATTGTGACATTTGTCATTTGACATCGCTGACATTTACCATCTTGAAATTTGTCATTTTTGACAATTTTCATGGTGACACTTTTTATTTTTGACATATAGCATTGTGACATTTGTCATTTGACATCTTGGACATTTGCCATCTTGAAATTTGTCATTTTTGACATTTTTCATGGTGACACTTTTCATTTTTGACATTAAGCATTGTGACATTTGTCATTTGACATCTTCGACATTTGCCATCTTGAAATTTGTCATTTTTGACATTTAGCATTGTGACATTTGTCATTTGACATCTTTGACATTTGCCATCTTGAAATTTGTTATTTTTGACATTTTTCATGGTGACACTTTTCATTTTTGACATTTAGCATTGTGACATTTGTCAGTTTTGACATTTGCCATCTTAAAATTTGTCATTTTTGACATTTTTCATGGTGACACTTTTCATTTTTGACATTTAGTATTGTGACATTTGTCATTTGACATCTTAGACATTTGCCATCTTGAAATTTGTCATTTTTGACACTTTTAATTTATGACATTTAGCATTGTGACATTTGTCATTTGACATCTTTGACATTTGCCATCTTGAAATTTGTCATTTTTGACATATTTTATGGTGACACTTATTATTTTTGACATTTAGCATTGTGACATTTGTCAGTTTTGACATTTGCCATCTTGAAATTTGTCAGTTTTGACATTTTTCATGGTGACACTTTTCATTTTTGACATTTAGCATTGTCACATTTGTCATTTGACATCTTTGACATTTGCTATCTTGAAATTTGTCATTTTTGACATTTTTCATGGTGACACTTTTCACTTTTGACATTTGTCATTTGACATCTTTGACATTTGCCATCTTAAAATTTGTCATTTTTGACATTTTTCATGGTGACACTTTTCATTTTTGACATTTAGCATTGTGACATTTGTCATTTGACATCTTTGACATTTGTCATCTTGAAATTTGTCATTTTTGACATTTTTCATGGTGACACTTTTCATTTTTGACATTTAGCATTGTGACATTAGTCATTTGACATCTTTGACATTTGCCATCTTGAAATTTGTCATTTTTGACATTTTTCATGGTGACACTTTTCATTTTTGACATTTAGCATTGTGACATTTGTCATTTGACATCTTTGACATTTGCCATCTTGAAATTTGTCATTTTTGACATTTAGCATTGTGACATTTGTTATTTGACGTCTTTGACATTTGCCATCTTGAAATTTGTCATTTTTGACATTTTTCATGGTGACACTTTTCATTTTTAACGTTTAGCATTGTGACATTTGTCATTTGACATCTTTGACATTTGCCATCTTGAAATTTGTTATTTTTGACATTTTTCATGGTGACACTTTTCATTTTTGACATTTAGCATTGTGACATTTGTCATTTGACATCTTTGACATTTGTCATTTTGAAATTTGTCATTTTTGACATTTTTCATGGTGACACTTTTTATTTTTGACATTTAGCATTGTCACATTTGTCATTTGACATCCTTGACATTTGCCATCTTGAAATTTGCCAGTTTTGACATTTAGCATTGTGACATTTGTCATTTCACATCTTGGACATTTGCCATCTTGAAATTTGTCATTTTTGACATTTTTCATGGTGACACTTATCATTTTTGACATTTAGCATTGTGACATTTGTCAGTTTTGACATTTGCTATCTTGAAATTTGTCATTTTTGACATTTTTCATGGTGACAGTTTTCATTTTTGACATTTAGCATTGTGACATTTGTCATTTGACATCTTTGACATTTGCCATCTTGAAATTTGTCATTATTGACATTTTTCATGGGGACACTTTTCATTTTTGACATTTAGCATTGTGACATTTGTCATTTGACATCTTTGACATTTGCCATCTTGAAATTTGTCATTTTTGACATTTTTCGTGGTGACACTTTTCATTTTTGACATTTAGCATTGTGACATTTGTCATTTGACATCTTTGACATTTGCCATCTTGAAATTTGTCATTTTTGACATTTTTCACGGTGACACTTTTCATTTTTGACATTAAGCATTGTGACATTTGTCATTTGACATCTTTGACATTTGCCATCTTGAAATTTGTCATTTTTGACATTTAGCATTGTGACATTTGTCATTTGACATCTTTGACATTTGCCATCTTGAAATTTGTTATTTTTGACATTTTTCATGGTGACACTTTTCATTTTTGACATTTAGCATTGTGACATTTGTCAGTTTTGACATTTGCCATCTTGAAATTTGTCATTTTTGACATTTTTCATGGTGACACTTTTCATTTTTGACATTTAGTATTGTGACATTTGTCATTTGACATCTTAGACATTTGCCATCTTGAAATTTGTCATTTTTGACATTTAGCATTGTGACATTTGTCATTTGACATCTTGGACATTTGCCATCTTGAAATTTGTCATTTTTGACATTTTTTATGGTGACACTTATCATTTTTGACATTTAGCATTGTGACATTTGTCAGTTTTGACATTTGCCATCTTGAAATTTGTCATTTTTGACATTTTTCATGGTGACACTTTTCATTTTTGACATTTAGTATTGTGACATTTGTCATTTGACATCTTTGACATTTGCCATCTTGAAATTTGTTATTTTTGACATTTTTCATGGTGACACTTTTCATTTTTGACATTTAGCATTGTGACATTTGTCAGTTTTGACATTTGCCATCTTAAAATTTGTCATTTTTGACATTTTTCATGGTGACACTTTTCATTTTTGACATTTAGCATTGTGACATTTGTCATTTGACATCTTGGACATTTGCCATTTTGAAATTTGTCATTTTTGACATTTTTCATGGTGACACTTTTCATTTTTGACATTTAGCATTGTGACATTTGTCATCTTTGACATTTGCCATCTTGAAATTTGTCATTTTTGACATTTTTCATCGTGACACTTTTCATTTTTGACATTTAGCATTGTGACATTTGTCATTTGACATCTTTGACATTTGCCATCTTGAAATTTGTCATTTTTGACATTTAGCATTGTGACATTTGTCATTTGACATCTTGGACATTTGCTATCTTGAAATTTGTCATTTTTGACATTTTTTATGGTGACACTTATCATTTTTGACATTTAGCATTGTGACATTTGTCAGTTTTGACATTTGCCATCTTAAAATTTGTCATTTTTGACATTTTTTATGGTGACACTTTTCATTTTTGACATTTAGCATTGTGACATTTGTCATTTGACATCTTTGACATTTGCCATCTTGAAATTTGTTATTTTTGACATTTTTCATGGTGACACTTTTCATTTTTGACATTTAGCATTGTGACATTTGTCATTTGACATCTTTGACATTTGCTATCTTGAAATTTGTCATTTTTGACATTTTTCATGGTGACAGTTTTCATTTTTGACATTTAGCATTGTGACATTTGTCATTTGACATCTTTGACATTTGCCATCTTGAAATTTGTCATTATTGACATTTTTCATGGGGACACTTTTCATTTTTGACATTTAGCATTGTGACATTTGTCATTTGACATCTTTGACATTTGCCATCTTGAAATTTGTCATTTTTGACATTTTTCGTGGTGACACTTTTCATTTTTGACATTTAGCATTGTGACATTTGTCATTTGACATCTTTGACATTTGCCATCTTGAAATTTGTCATTTTTGACATTTTTCACGGTGACACTTTTCATTTTTGACATTTAGCATTGTTACATTTGTCATTTGACATCTTAGACATTTGCCATCTTGAAATTTGTCATTTTTGACACTTTTCATTTTTAACATTTAGCATTGTGACATTTGTCATTTGACATCGCTGACATTTACCATCTTGAAATTTGTCATTTTTGACAATTTTCATGGTGACACTTTTTATTTTTGACATATAGCATTGTGACATTTGTCATTTGACATCTTGGACATTTGCCATCTTGAAATTTGTCATTTTTGACATTTTTCATGGTGACACTTTTCATTTTTGACATTAAGCATTGTGACATTTGTCATTTGACATCTTCGACATTTGCCATCTTGAAATTTGTCATTTTTGACATTTAGCATTGTGACATTTGTCATTTGACATCTTTGACATTTGCCATCTTGAAATTTGTTATTTTTGACATTTTTCATGGTGACACTTTTCATTTTTGACATTTAGCATTGTGACATTTGTCAGTTTTGACATTTGCCATCTTAAAATTTGTCATTTTTGACATTTTTCATGGTGACACTTTTCATTTTTGACATTTAGTATTGTGACATTTGTCATTTGACATCTTAGACATTTGCCATCTTGAAATTTGTCATTTTTGACACTTTTAATTTATGACATTTAGCATTGTGACATTTGTCATTTGACATCTTTGACATTTGCCATCTTGAAATTTGTCATTTTTGACATATTTTATGGTGACACTTATTATTTTTGACATTTAGCATTGTGACATTTGTCAGTTTTGACATTTGCCATCTTGAAATTTGTCAGTTTTGACATTTTTCATGGTGACACTTTTCATTTTTGACATTTAGCATTGTCACATTTGTCATTTGACATCTTTGACATTTGCTATCTTGAAATTTGTCATTTTTGACATTTTTCATGGTGACACTTTTCACTTTTGACATTTGTCATTTGACATCTTTGACATTTGCCATCTTAAAATTTGTCATTTTTGACATTTTTCATGGTGACACTTTTCATTTTTGACATTTAGCATTGTGACATTTGTCATTTGACATCTTTGACATTTGTCATCTTGAAATTTGTCATTTTTGACATTTTTCATGGTGACACTTTTCATTTTTGACATTTAGCATTGTGACATTAGTCATTTGACATCTTTGACATTTGCCATCTTGAAATTTGTCATTTTTGACATTTTTCATGGTGACACTTTTCATTTTTGACATTTAGCATTGTGACATTTGTCATTTGACATCTTTGACATTTGCCATCTTGAAATTTGTCATTTTTGACATTTAGCATTGTGACATTTGTTATTTGACGTCTTTGACATTTGCCATCTTGAAATTTGTCATTTTTGACATTTTTCATGGTGACACTTTTCATTTTTAACGTTTAGCATTGTGACATTTGTCATTTGACATCTTTGACATTTGCCATCTTGAAATTTGTTATTTTTGACATTTTTCATGGTGACACTTTTCATTTTTGACATTTAGCATTGTGACATTTGTCATTTGACATCTTTGACATTTGTCATTTTGAAATTTGTCATTTTTGACATTTTTCATGGTGACACTTTTTATTTTTGACATTTAGCATTGTCACATTTGTCATTTGACATCCTTGACATTTGCCATCTTGAAATTTGCCAGTTTTGACATTTAGCATTGTGACATTTGTCATTTCACATCTTGGACATTTGCCATCTTGAAATTTGTCATTTTTGACATTTTTCATGGTGACACTTATCATTTTTGACATTTAGCATTGTGACATTTGTCAGTTTTGACATTTGCTATCTTGAAATTTGTCATTTTTGACATTTTTCATGGTGACAGTTTTCATTTTTGACATTTAGCATTGTGACATTTGTCATTTGACATCTTTGACATTTGCCATCTTGAAATTTGTCATTATTGACATTTTTCATGGGGACACTTTTCATTTTTGACATTTAGCATTGTGACATTTGTCATTTGACATCTTTGACATTTGCCATCTTGAAATTTGTCATTTTTGACATTTTTCGTGGTGACACTTTTCATTTTTGACATTTAGCATTGTGACATTTGTCATTTGACATCTTTGACATTTGCCATCTTGAAATTTGTCATTTTTGACATTTTTCACGGTGACACTTTTCATTTTTGACATTTAGCATTGTTACATTTGTCATTTGACATCTTAGACATTTGCCATCTTGAAATTTGTCATTTTTGACACTTTTCATTTTTAACATTTAGCATTGTGACATTTGTCATTTGACATCGCTGACATTTACCATCTTGAAATTTGTCATTTTTGACAATTTTCATGGTGACACTTTTTATTTTTGACATATAGCATTGTGACATTTGTCATTTGACATCTTGGACATTTGCCATCTTGAAATTTGTCATTTTTGACATTTTTCATGGTGACACTTTTCATTTTTGACATTAAGCATTGTGACATTTGTCATTTGACATCTTCGACATTTGCCATCTTGAAATTTGTCATTTTTGACATTTAGCATTGTGACATTTGTCATTTGACATCTTTGACATTTGCCATCTTGAAATTTGTTATTTTTGACATTTTTCATGGTGACACTTTTCATTTTTGACATTTAGCATTGTGACATTTGTCAGTTTTGACATTTGCCATCTTAAAATTTGTCATTTTTGACATTTTTCATGGTGACACTTTTCATTTTTGACATTTAGTATTGTGACATTTGTCATTTGACATCTTAGACATTTGCCATCTTGAAATTTGTCATTTTTGACACTTTTAATTTATGACATTTAGCATTGTGACATTTGTCATTTGACATCTTTGACATTTGCCATCTTGAAATTTGTCATTTTTGACATATTTTATGGTGACACTTATTATTTTTGACATTTAGCATTGTGACATTTGTCAGTTTTGACATTTGCCATCTTGAAATTTGTCAGTTTTGACATTTTTCATGGTGACACTTTTCATTTTTGACATTTAGCATTGTCACATTTGTCATTTGACATCTTTGACATTTGCTATCTTGAAATTTGTCATTTTTGACATTTTTCATGGTGACACTTTTCACTTTTGACATTTGTCATTTGACATCTTTGACATTTGCCATCTTAAAATTTGTCATTTTTGACATTTTTCATGGTGACACTTTTCATTTTTGACATTTAGCATTGTGACATTTGTCATTTGACATCTTTGACATTTGTCATCTTGAAATTTGTCATTTTTGACATTTTTCATGGTGACACTTTTCATTTTTGACATTTAGCATTGTGACATTAGTCATTTGACATCTTTGACATTTGCCATCTTGAAATTTGTCATTTTTGACATTTTTCATGGTGACACTTTTCATTTTTGACATTTAGCATTGTGACATTTGTCATTTGACATCTTTGACATTTGCCATCTTGAAATTTGTCATTTTTGACATTTAGCATTGTGACATTTGTTATTTGACGTCTTTGACATTTGCCATCTTGAAATTTGTCATTTTTGACATTTTTCATGGTGACACTTTTCATTTTTAACGTTTAGCATTGTGACATTTGTCATTTGACATCTTTGACATTTGCCATCTTGAAATTTGTTATTTTTGACATTTTTCATGGTGACACTTTTCATTTTTGACATTTAGCATTGTGACATTTGTCATTTGACATCTTTGACATTTGTCATTTTGAAATTTGTCATTTTTGACATTTTTCATGGTGACACTTTTTATTTTTGACATTTAGCATTGTCACATTTGTCATTTGACATCCTTGACATTTGCCATCTTGAAATTTGCCAGTTTTGACATTTAGCATTGTGACATTTGTCATTTCACATCTTGGACATTTGCCATCTTGAAATTTGTCATTTTTGACATTTTTCATGGTGACACTTATCATTTTTGACATTTAGCATTGTGACATTTGTCAGTTTTGACATTTGCCATCTTGAAATTTGTCATTTTTGACATTTTTTATGGTGACACTTTTCATTTTTGACATTTAGCATTGTGACATTTGTCATTTGACATCTTTGACATTTGCCATCTTAAAATTTGTTATTTTTGACGTTTTTCATGGTGACACTTTTAATTTTTGACATTTAGCATTGTGACATTTGTCATTTGACATCTTTGACATTTGCCATCTTGAAATTTGTCATTTTTGACATTTTTCATGGTGACACTTTTCATTTTTGACATTTAGCATTGTGACATTTGTCATTTGACATCTTGACATTTGCCATCTTGAAATTTGTTATTTTTGACATTTTTCATGGTGACACTTTTCATTTTTGACATTTAGCATTGTGACATTTGTCATTTGACATTTTTGACATTTGCCATCTTGAAATTTGTTATTTTTGACATTTTTTTTGGTGACACTTTTCATTTTTGTCATTTAGCATTGTGACATTTGTCATTTGACATCTTTGACATTTGCCATCTTGAAATTTGTCATTATTGACATTTTTCATGGGGACACTTTTCATTTTTTGACATTTAGCATTGTGACATTTGTCATTTGACATCTTTGACATTTGCCATCTTGAAATTTGTCATTTTTGACATTTTTCACGGTGACACTTTTCATTTTTGACATTTAGCATTGTGACATTTGTCATTTGACATCTTAGACATTTGCCATCTTGAAATTTGTCATTTTTGACACTTTTCATTTTTGACATTTAGCATTGTGACATTTGTCACTTGACATCTTTGACATTTACCATCTTGAAATTTGTCATTTTTGACATTTTTCATGGTGACACTTTTCATTTTTGACATATAGCATTGTGACATTTGTCATTTGACATCTTGGACATTTGCCATCTTGAAATTTGTCATTTTTACATTTTTCATGGTGACACTTTTCATTTTTGACATTAAGCATTGTGACATTTGTCATTTGACATCTTTGACATTTGCCATCTTGAAATTTGTCATTTTTGACATTTAGCATTGTGACATTTGTCATTTGACATCTTTGACATTTGCCATCTTGAAATTTGTTATTTTTGACATTTTTCATGGTGACACTTTTCATTTTTGACATTTAGCATTGTGACATTTGTCAGTTTTGACATTTGCCATCTTGAAATTTGTCATTTTTGACATTTTTCATGGTGACACTTTTCATTTTTGACATTTAGTATTGTGACATTTGTCATTTGACATCTTAGACATTTGCCATCTTGAAATTTGTCATTTTTGACATTTAGCATTGTGACATTTGTCATTTGACATCTTGGACATTTGCCATCTTGAAATTTGTCATTTTTGACATTTTTTATGGTGACACTTATCATTTTTGACATTTAGCATTGTGACATTTGTCAGTTTTGACATTTGCCATCTTGAAATTTGTCATTTTTGACATTTTTCATGGTGACACTTTTCATTTTTGACATTTAGTATTGTGACATTTGTCATTTGACATCTTTGACATTTGCCATCTTGAAATTTGTTATTTTTGACATTTTTCATGGTGACACTTTTCATTTTTGACATTTAGCATTGTGACATTTGTTATTTGACATCTTTGACATTTGCCATCTTGAAATTTGTCATTTTTGACCTTTTTCATGGTGACAGTTTTCATTTTTGACATTTAGCATTGTGACATTTGTCATTTGACATCTTTGACATTTGCCATCTTGAAATTTGTCATTATTGACATTTTTCATGGGGACACTTTTCATTTTTGACATTTAGCATTGTGACATTTGTCATTTGACATCTTTGACATTTGCCATCTTGAAATTTGTCATTTTTGACACTTTTCATTTTTGACATTTAGCATTGTGACATTTGTCATTTGACATCGTTGACATTTACCATCTTGAAATTTGTCATTTTTGACAATTTTCATGGTGACACTTTTCATTTTTGACATATAGCATTGTGACATGTGTCATTTGACATCTTGGACATTTGCCATCTTGAAATTTGTCATTTTTGACATTTTTCATGGTGACACTTTTCATTTTTGACATTAAGCATTGTGACATTTGTCATTTGACATCTTTGACATTTGCCATCTTGAAATTTGTCATTTTTGACATTTAGCATTGTGACATTTGTCATTTGACATCTTTGACATTTGCCATCTTGAAATTTGTTATTTTTGACATTTTTCATGGTGACACTTTTCATTTTTGACATTTAGCATTGTGACATTTGTCAGTTTTGACATTTGCCATCTTAAAATTTGTCATTTTTGACATTTTTCATGGTGACACTTTTCATTTTTGACATTTAGTATTGTGACATTTGTCATTTGACATCTTAGACATTTGCCATCTTGAAATTTGTCATTTTTGACATTTAGCATTGTGACATTTGTCATTTGACATCTTTGACATTTGCCATCTTGAAATTTGTCATTTTTGACATTTTTCATGGTGACACTTATTATTTTTGACATTTAGCATTGTGACATTTGTCAGTTTTGACATTTGCCATCTTGAAATTTGTCAGTTTTGACATTTTTCATGGTGACACTGTTCATTTTTGACATTTAGCATTGTCACATTTGTCATTTGACATCTTTGATATTTGTCATCTTGAAATTTGTCATTTTTGACATTTTTCATGGTGACACTTTTCATTTTTGACATTTAGCATTGTGACATTTGTCATTTGACATCTTTGACATTTGCCATCTTGAAATTTGTCATTTTTGACATTTTTCATGGTGACACTTTTCATTTTTGACATTTAGCATTGTGACATTTGTCATTTGACATCTTTGACATTTGCCATCTTGAAATTTGTCATTTTTGACATTTAGCATTGTGACATTTGTCATTTGACGTCTTTGACATTTGCCATCTTGAAATTTGTCATTTTTGACATTTTTCATGGTGACACTTTTCATTTTTGACATTTAGCATTGTGACATTTGTCATTTGACATCTTTGACATTTGCCATCTTGAAATTTGTTATTTTTGACATTTTTCATGGTGACACTTTTCATTTTTGACATTTAGCATTGTGACATTTGTCATTTGACATCTTTGACATTTGTCATCTTGAAATTTGTCATTTTTGACATTTTTCATGGTGACACTTTTTATTTTTGACATTTAGCATTGTGACATTTGTCATTTGACATCCTTGACATTTGCCATCTTGAAATTTGTCAGTTTTGACATTTAGCATTGTGACATTTGTCATTTGACATCTTGGACATTTGCCATCTTGAAATTTGTCATTTTTGACATTTTTTATGGTGACACTTATCATTTTTGACATTTAGCCTTGTGACATTTGTCAGTTTTGACATTTGCCATCTTGAAATTTGTCATTTTTGACATTTTTTATGGTGACACTTTTCATTTTTGACATTTAGCATTGTGACATTTGTCATTTGACATCTTTGACATTTGCCATCTTAAAATTTGTTATTTTTGACGTTTTTCATGGTGACACTTTTCATTTTTGACATTTAGCATTGTGACATTTGTCATTTGACATCTTTGACATTTGCCATCTTGAAATTTGTCATTTTTGACATTTTTCATGGTGACACTTTTCATTTTTGACATTTAGCATTGTGACATTTGTCATTTGACATCTTGACATTTGCCATCTTGAAATTTGTTATTTTTGACATTTTTCATGGTGACACTTTTTATTTTTGACATTTAGCATTGTGACATTTGTCATTTGACATCTTTGACATTTGCCATCTTGAAATTTGTTATTTTTGACATTTTTTATGGTGACACTTTTCATTTTTGTCATTTAGCATTGTGACATTTGTCATTTGACATCTTTGACATTTGCCATCTTGAAATTTGTCATTATTGACATTTTTCATGGGGACACTTTTTAGTTGTGTCATTTAGCATTGTGACATTCGTCATTTGACATCTTTGACATTTGCCATCTTGAAATTTGTCATTTTTGACATTTTTCACGGTGACACTTTTCATTTTTGACATTTAGCATTGTGACATTTGTCATTTGACATCTTAGACATTTGCCATCTTGAAATTTGTCATTTTTGACACTTTTTATTTTTGACATTTAGCATTGTGACATTTGTCATTTGACATCTTTGACATTTACCATCTTGAAATTTGTCATTTTTGACATTTTTCATGGTGACACTTTTCATTTTTGACATATAGCATTGTGACATTTGTCATTTGACATCTTGGACATTTGCCATCTTGAAATTTGTCATTTTTACATTTTTCATGGTGACACTTTTCATTTTTGACATTAAGCATTGTGACATTTGTCATTTGACATCTTTGACATTTGCCATCTTGAAATTTGTCATTTTTGACATTTAGCATTGTGACATTTGTCATTTGACATCTTTGACATTTGCCATCTTGAAATTTGTTATTTTTGACATTTTTCATGGTGACACTTTTCATTTTTGACATTTAGCATTGTGACATTTGTCAGTTTTGACATTTGCCATCTTGAAATTTGTCATTTTTGACATTTTTCATGGTGACACTTTTCATTTTTGACATTTAGCATTGTGACATTTGTCATTTGACATCTTAGACATTTGCCATCTTGAAATTTGTCATTTTTGACACTTTTCATTTTTGACATTTAGCATTGTGACATTTGTCATTTGACATCTTTGACATTTGCCATCTTGAAATTTGTCATTTTTGACATTTTTCATGGTGACACTTATTATTTTTGACATTTAGCATTGTGACATTTGTCAGTTTTGACATTTGCCATCTTGAAATTTGTCAGTTTTGACATTTTTCATGGTGACACTTTTCATTTTTGACATTTAGCATTGTGACATTTGTCATTTGACATCTTTGACATTTGCCATCTTGAAATTTGTCATTTTTGACATTTTTCATGGTGACACTTTTCACTTTTGACATTTAGCATTGTGACATTTGTCATTTGACATCATTGATATTTGCCATCTTAAAATTTGTCATTTTTGACATTTTTCATGGTGACACTTTTCATTTTTGACATTTAGCATTGTGACATTTGTCATTTGACATCTTTGACATTTGTCATCTTGAAATTTGTCATTTTTGACATTTTTCATGGTGACACTTTTCATTTTTGACATTTAGCATTGTGACATTTGTCATTTGACATCTTTGACATTTGCCATCTTGAAATTTGTCATTTTTGACATTTTTCATGGTGACACTTTTCATTTTTGACATTTAGCATTGTGACATTTGTCATTTGACATCTTTGACATTTGCCATCTTTAAATTTGTCATTTTTGACATTTAGCATTGTGACATTTGTCATTTGACATCTTTGACATTTGCCATCTTGATATTTGTCATTTTTGACATTTTTCATGGTGACACTTTTCATTTTTAACGTTTAGCATTGTGACATTTGTCATTTGACATCTTTGACATTTGCCATCTTGAAATTTGTCATTTTTGACATTTTTCATGGTGACACTTATCATTTTTGACATTTAGCATTGTGACATTTGTCAGTTTTGACATTTGCCATCTTGAAATTTGTCATTTTTGACATTTTTTATGGTGACACTTTTCATTTTTGACATTTAGCATTGTGACATTTGTCATTTGACATCTTTGACATTTGCCATCTTAAAATTTGTTATTTTTGACGTTTTTCATGGTGACACTTTTCATTTTTGACATTTAGCATTGTGACATTTGTCATTTGACATCTTTGACATTTGCCATCTTGAAATTTGTCATTTTTGACATTTTTTATGGTGACACTTTTCATTTTTGACATTTAGCATTGTGACATTTGTCAGTTTTGACATTTGCCATCTTGAAATTTGTCATTTTTGCCATTTTATGGTGACACTTTTCATTTTTGACATTTAGCATTGTGACATTTGTCATTTGACATCTTTGACATTTGCCATCTTGAAATTTGTCATTTTTGACATTTTTCATGGTGACACTTTTCATTTTTGACATTTAGCATTGTGACATTTGTCATTTGACATCTTTGACATTTGCCTTCTTGAAATTTGTCATTATTGACATTTTTCATGGGGACACTTTTCATTTTTGACATTTAGCATTGTGACATTTGTCATTTGACATCTTTGACATTTGCCATCTTGAAATTTGTCATTTTTGACATTTTTTATGGTGACACTTTTTATTTTTGACATTTAGCATTGTGACATTTGTCATTTGACATCTTTGACATTTGCCATCTTGAAATTTGTCATTTTTGACATTTAGCATTGTGACATTTGTCATTTGACATCTTGGACATTTGCCATCTTGAAATTTGTCATTTTTGACATTTTTCATGGTGACACTTATCATTTTTGACATTTAGCATTGTGACATTTGTCAGTTTTGACATTTGCCATCTTGAAATTTGTCATTTTTGACATTTTTTATGGTGACACTTTTCATTTTTGACATTTAGCATTGTGACATTTGTCATTTGACATCTTTGACATTTGCCATCTTAAAATTTGTTATTTTTGACGTTTTTCATGGTGACACTTTTCATTTTTGACATTTAGCATTGTGACATTTGTCATTTGACATCTTTGACATTTGCCATCTTGAAATTTGTCATTTTTGACATTTTTTATGGTGACACTTTTCATTTTTGACATTTAGCATTGTGACATTTGTCAGTTTTGACATTTGCCATCTTGAAATTTGTCATTTTTGACATTTTTCATGGTGACACTTTTCATTTTTGACATTTAGCATTGTGACATTTGTCATTTGACATCTTTGACATTTGCCATCTTGAAATTTGTCATTTTTGACATTTTTCATGGTGACACTTTTCATTTTTGACATTTAGCATTGTGACATTTGTCATTTGACATCTTTGACATTTGTCATCTTGAAATTTGTCATTTTTGACATTTAGCATTGTGACATTTGTCATTTGACATCTTTGACATTTGCCATCTTGAAATTTGTTATTTTTGACATTTTTCATGGTGACACTTTTCATTTTTGACATTTAGCATTGTGACATTTGTCATTTGACATCTTTGACATTTGCCATCTTGAAATTTGTCATTTTTGACATTTTTCATGGTGACACTTTTCATTTTTGACATTTAGCATTGTGACATTTGTCAGTTTTGACATTTGTCATCTTGAAATTTGTCATTTTTGACATTTTTCATGGTGACACTTTTCATTTTTGACATTTAGCATTGTGACATTTGTCATTTGACATCTTTGACATTTGCCATCTTGAAATTTGTCATTTTTGACATTTTTCATGGTGACACTTTTCATTTTTGACATTTAGCATTGTGACATTTGTCATTTGACATCTTTGACATTTGCCTTCTTGAAATTTGTCATTATTGACATTTTTCATGGGGACACTTTTCATTTTTGACATTTAGCATTGTGACATTTGTCATTTGACATCTTTGACATTTGCCATCTTGAAATTTGTCATTTTTGACATTTTTCATGGTGACACTTTTCATTTTTGACATTTAGCATTGTGACATTTGTCATTTGACATCTTTGACATTTGCCATCTTGAAATTTGTCATTTTTGACATTTTTCACAGTGACACTTTTCATTTTTGACATTTAGCATTGTGACATTTGTCATTTGACATCTTAGACATTTGCCATCTTAAAATTTGTCATTTTTGACACTTTTCATTTTTGACATTTAGCATTGTGACATTTGTCATTTGACATCTTTGACATTTGCCATCTTGAAATTTGTCATTTTTGACATTTTTCATGGTGACACTCTTCATTTTTGACATTTAGCATTGTGACATTTGTCATTTGACATCTTGGACATTTGCCATCTTAAAATTTGTCATTTTTGACATTTTTCATGGTGACACTTATCATTTTTGACATTTAGCATTGTGACATTTGTCAGTTTTGACATTTGCCATCTTGAAATTTGTCATTTTTGACATTTTTCATGGTGACACTTTTCATTTTTGACATTCAGCATTGTGACATTTGTCATTTGACATCTTTGACATTTGCCATCTTGAAATTTGTCATTTTTGACATTTTTCATGGTGACACTTTTCATTTTTGACATTTAGCATTGTGACATTTGTCATTTGACATCTTTGACATTTGCCATCTTGAAATTTGTCATTTTTGACATTTTATGGTGACACTTTTCATTTTCGACATTTAGCATTGTGACATTTGTCATTTGACATCTTTGACATTTGCCATCTTGAAATTTGTCATTTTTGACATTTTTCATGGTGACACTTTTCATTTTTAACGTTTAGCATTGTGACATTTGTCATTTGACATCTTTGACATTTGCCATCTTGAAATTTGTTATTTTTGACATTTTTCAAGGTGACACTTTTCATTTTTGACATTTAGCATTGTGACATTTGTCATTTGACATCTTTGACATTTGTCATCTTGAAATTTGTCATTTTTGACATTTAGCATTGTGACATTTGTCATTTGACATCTTGGACATTTGCCATCTTAAAATTTGTCATTTTTGACATTTTTCATGGTGACACTTATCATTTTTGACATTTAGCATTGTGACATTTGTCAGTTTTGACATTTGTCATCTTGAAATTTGTCATTTTTGACATTTTTTATGTTGACACTTTTTATTTTTGACATTGAGCATTGTGACATTTGTCATTTGACATCTTTGACATTTGTCATCTTAAAATTTGTTATTTTTGACGTTTTTCATGGTGTTACTTTTCATTTTTGACATTTAGCATTGTGACATTTGTCATTTGACATCTTTGACATTTGCCATCTTGAAATTTGTCATTTTTGACATTTTTCATGGTGACACTTTTCATTTTTGACATTTAGCATTGTGACATTTGTCATTTGACATCTTTGACATTTGCCATCTTGAAATTTGTTATTTTTGACATTTTTCATGGTGACACTTTTCATTTTTGACATTTAGCATTGTAACATTTGTCATTTGACATCTTTGACATTTGCCATCTTGAAATTTGTCATTTTTGACATTTTTCATGGTGACACTTTTCATTTTTGACATTTAGCATTGTGACATTTGTCAGTTTTGACATTTGCCATCTTGAAATTTGTCATTTTTGACATTTTTCATGGTGACACTTTTCATTTTTTACATTTAGCATTGTGACATTTGTCATTTGACATCTTTGACATTTGCCATCTTGAAAATTTGTTATTTTTGACATTTTTCATGGTGACACTTTTCATTTTTGACATTTAGCATTGTGACATTTGTTATTTGACATCTTTGATATTTGCCATCTTGAAATTTGTCATTTTTGACATTTCTTATGGTGACACTTTTCATTTTTGACATTTAGAATTGTGACATTTGTCATTTGACATCTTTGACATTTGCCATCTTGAAATTTGTTATTTTTGACATTTTTCATGGTGACACTTTTCATTTTTGACATTTTTCATGGTGACACTGATCATTTTTGACATTTAGCATTGTGACATTTGTCAGTTTTGACATTTGCCATCTTGAAATTTGTCATTTTTGACATTTTTCATGGTGACACTTTTCATTTTTGACATTTAGCATTGTGACATTTGTCATTTGACATCTTTGCCATTTGCCATCTTGAAATTTGTCATTTTTGACATTTTATGGTGACACTTTTCATTTTTGACATTTAGCATTGTGACATTTGTCATTTGACATCTTTGACATTTGCCATCTTGAAATTTGTCATTTTTGACATTTTTCATGGTGACACTTTTCATTTTTAACGTTTAGCATTGTGACATTTGTCATTTGACATCTTTGACATTTGCCATCTTGAAATTTGTTATTTTTAACATTTTTCATGGTGACACTTTTCATTTTTGACATTTAGCATTGTGACATTTGTCATTTGACATCTTTGACATTTGTCATCTTGAAATTTGTCATTTTTGACATTTAGCATTGTGACATTTGTCATTTGACATCTTGGACATTTGCCATCTTGAAATTTGTCATTTTTGACATTTTTCATGGTGACACTTATCATTTTTGACATTTAGCATTGTGACATTTGTCAGTTTTGACATTTGTCATCTTGAAATTTGTCATTTTTGACATTTTTTATGTTGACACTTTTCATTTTTGACATTTAGCATTGTGACATTTGTCATTTGACATCTTTGACATTTGTCATCTTAAAATTTGTTATTTTTGACGTTTTTCATGGTGACACTTTTCATTTTTGACATTTAGCATTGTGACATTTGTCATTTGACATCTTTGACATTTGCCATCTTGAAATTTGTCATTTTTGACATTTTTCATGGTGACACTTTTCATTTTTGACATTTAGCATTGTGACATTTGTCATTTGACATCTTTGACATTTGCCATCTTGAAATTTGTTATTTTTGACATTTTTCATGGTGACACTTTTCATTTTTGACATTTAGCATTGTAACATTTGTCATTTGACATCTTTGACATTTGCCATCTTGAAATTTGTCATTTTTGACATTTTTCATGGTGACACTTTTCATTTTTGACATTTAGCATTGTGACATTTGTCAGTTTTGACATTTGCCATCTTGAAATTTGTCATTTTTGACATTTTTCATGGTGACACTTTTATTTTTTACATTTAGCATTGTGACATTTGTCATTTGACATCTTTGACATTTGCCATCTTGAAATTTGTTATTTTTGACATTTTTCATGGTGACACTTTTCATTTTTGACATTTAGCATTGTGACATTTGTTATTTGACATCTTTGATATTTGCCATCTTGAAATTTGTCATTTTTGACATTTCTTATGGTGACACTTTTCATTTTTGACATTTAGAATTGTGACATTTGTCATTTGACATCTTTGACATTTGCCATCTTGAAATTTGTTATTTTTGACATTTTTCATGGTGACACTTTTCATTTTTGACATTAAGCATTGTGACATTTGTCATTTGACATCTTTGACATTTGCCATCTTGAAATTTGTCATTTTTTAAATTTTTCATGGTGACACTTTTCATTTTTGATATTTAGCATTGTGACATTTGTCATTTGACATCTTTGACATTTGACATCTTTGACATTTGCCATCTTGAAATTTGTCATTTTTGACTTTAGCATTGTGACATTTGTCATTTGACATCTTGGACATTTGCCATCTTGAAATTTGTCATTTTTGACATTTTTCATGGTGACACTTATCATTTTTGACATTTAGCATTGTGACATTTGTCAGTTTTGACATTTGCCATCTTAAAATTTGTCATTTTTGACATTTTTCATGGTGACACTTTTTATTTTTGACATTTAGCATTGTGACATTTGTCATTTGACATCTTTGACATTTGCCATCTTGAAATTTGTTATTTTTGACATTTTTCATGGTGACACTTTTCATTTTTGACATTTAGCATTGTGACATTTGTCATTTGACATCTTTGACATTTGCCATCTTGAAATTTGTCATTTTTGACATTTTTCATGGTGACAGTTTTCATTTTTGACATTTAGCATTGTGACATTTGTCATTTGACATCTTTGACATTTGCCATCTTGAAATTTGTCATTATTGACATTTTTCATGGGGACACTTTTCATTTTTGACATTTCGCATTGTGACATTTGTCATTTGACATCTTTGACATTTGCCATCTTGAAATTTGTCATTTTTGACATTTTTCATGGTGACACTTTTCATTTTTGACATTTAGCATTGTGACATTTGTCATTTGACATCTTTGACATTTAACATCTTGAAATTTGTCATTTTTGACATTTTTCACGGTGACACTTTTCATTTTTGACATTTAGCATTGTGACATTTGTCATTTGACATCTTAGACATTTGCCATCTTGAAATTTGTCATTTTTGACACTTTTCATTTTTGACATTTAGCATTGTGACATTTGTCATTTGACATCTTTGACATTTACCATCTTGAAATTTGTCATTTTTGACATTTTTCATGGTGACACTTTTCATTTTTGACATATAGCATTGTGACATTTGTCATTTGACATCTTGGACATTTGCCATCTTGAAATTTGTCATTTTTGACATTTTTCATGGTGACACTTTTCATTTTTGACATTTAGCATTGTGACATTTGTCATTTGACATCTTTGACATTTGCCATCTTGAAATTTGTCATTTTTGACATTTAGCATTGTGACATTTGTCATTTGACATCTTTGACATTTGCCATCTTGAAATTTGTTATTTTTGACATTTTTCATGGTGACACTTTTCATTTTTGACATTTAGCATTGTGACATTTGTCATTTGACATCTTTGACATTTGCCATCTTAAAATTTGTTATTTTTGACTTTTTTCATGGTGACACTTTTCATTTTTGATATTTAGCATTGTGACATTTGTCATTTGACATCTTTGACATTTGCCATCTTGAAATTTGTCATTTTTGACATTTTTCATGGTGACACTTTTCATTTTTGACATTTAGCATTGTGACATTTGTCATTTGACATCTTTGACATTTGCCATCTTGAAATTTGTTATTTTTGACATTTTTCATGGTGACACTTTTCATTTTTGACATTTAGCTTTGTAACATTTGTCATTTGACATCTTTGACATTTGCCATCTTGAAATTTGTCATTTTTGACATTTTTCATGGTGACACTTTTCATTTTTGACATTTAGCATTGTGACATTTGTCAGTTTTGACATTTGCCATCTTGAAATTTGTCATTTTTGACATTTTTCATGGTGACACTTTTCATTTTTTACATTTAGCATTGTGACATTTGTCATTTGACATCTTTGACATTTGCCATCTTGAAATTTGTTATTTTTGACATTTTTCATGGTGACACTTATCATTTTTGACATTTAGCATTGTGACATTTGTCAGTTTTGACATTTGTCATCTTGAAATTTGTCATTTTTGACATTTTTTATGTTGAAACTTTTCATTTTTGACATTTAGCATTGTGACATTTGTCATTTGACATCTTTGACATTTGTCATCTTAAAATTTGTTATTTTTGACGTTTTTCATGGTGACACTTTTCATTTTTGACATTAAGCATTGTGACATTTGTCATTTGACATCTTTGACATTCACCATCTTGAAATTTGTCATTTTTGACATTTTTCATGGTGACACTTTTCATTTTTGACATTTAGCATTGTGACATTTGTCATTTTTGACATTTTTCATGGTGACACTTATCATTTTTGACATTTAGCATTGTGACATTTGTCAGTTTTGACATTTGTCATCTTAAAATTTGTCATTTTTGACATTTTTTATGTTGACACTTTTCATTTTTGACATTTAACATTGTGACATTTGTCATTTGACATTTTTGACATTTGCCATCTTGAAATTTGTCATTTTTGACATTTTTCATGGTGACACTTTTCATTTTTGACATTTAGCATTGTGACATTTGTCATTTGACATCTTTGACATTTGCCATCTTGAAATTTGTTATTTTTGACATTTTTCATGGTGACACTTTTCATTTTTGACATTTAGCATTGTGACATTTGTCATTTGACATCTTTGACATTTGCCATCTTAAAATTTGTTATTTTTGACTTTTTTCATGGTGACACTTTTCATTTTTGATATTTAGCATTGTGACATTTGTCATTTGACATCTTTGACATTTGCCATCTTGAAATTTGTTATTTTTGACATTTTTCATGGTGACACTTTTCATTTTTGACATTTAACATTGTGACATTTGTCATTTGACATTTTTGACATTTGCCATCTTGAAATTTGTCATTTTTGACATTTTTCATGGTGACACTTTTCATTTTTGACATTTAGCATTGTGACATTTGTCATTTGACATCTTTGACATTTGCCATCTTGAAATTTGTTATTTTTGACATTTTTCATGGTGACACTTTTCATTTTTGACATTTAGCATTGTGACATTTGTCATTTGACATCTTTGACATTTGCCATCTTAAAATTTGTTATTTTTGACTTTTTTCATGGTGACACTTTTCATTTTTGATATTTAGCATTGTGACATTTGTCATTTGACATCTTTGACATTTGCCATCTTGAAATTTGTCATTTTTGACATTTTTCATGGTGACACTTTTCATTTTTGACATTTAGCATTGTGACATTTGTCATTTGACATCTTTGACATTTGCCATCTTGAAATTTGTTATTTTTGACATTTTTCATGGTGACACTTTTCATTTTTGACATTTAGCTTTGTAACATTTGTCATTTGACATCTTTGACATTTGCCATCTTGAAATTTGTCATTTTTGACATTTTTCATGGTGACACTTTTCATTTTTGACATTTAGCATTGTGACATTTGTCAGTTTTGACATTTGCCATCTTGAAATTTGTCATTTTTGACATTTTTCATGGTGACACTTTTCATTTTTTACATTTAGCATTGTGACATTTGTCATTTGACATCTTTGACATTTGCCATCTTGAAATTTGTTATTTTTGACATTTTTCATGGTGACACTTATCATTTTTGACATTTAGCATTGTGACATTTGTCAGTTTTGACATTTGTCATCTTGAAATTTGTCATTTTTGACATTTTTTATGTTGAAACTTTTCATTTTTGACATTTAGCATTGTGACATTTGTCATTTGACATCTTTGACATTTGTCATCTTAAAATTTGTTATTTTTGACGTTTTTCATGGTGACACTTTTCATTTTTGACATTAAGCATTGTGACATTTGTCATTTGACATCTTTGACATTCACCATCTTGAAATTTGTCATTTTTGACATTTTTCATGGTGACACTTTTCATTTTTGACATTTAGCATTGTGACATTTGTCATTTTTGACATTTTTCATGGTGACACTTATCATTTTTGACATTTAGCATTGTGACATTTGTCAGTTTTGACATTTGTCATCTTAAAATTTGTCATTTTTGACATTTTTTATGTTGACACTTTTCATTTTTGACATTTAGCATTGTAACATTTGTCATTTGACATCTTTGACATTTGTCATCTTAAAATTTGTTATTTTTGACGTTTTTCATGGTGACACTTTTCATTTTTGACATTTAGCATTGTGACATTTGTCATTTGACATCTTTGACATTTGCCATCTTGAAATTTGTCATTTTTGACATTTTTCATGGTGACACTATTCATTTTTGACATTTAGCATTGTGACATTTGTCATTTGACATCTTTGACATTTGCCATCTTGAAATTTGTTATTTTTGACATTTTTCATGGTGACACTTTTTATTTTTGACATTTAGCATTGTAACATTTGTCATTTGACATCTTTGACATTTGCCATCTTGAAATTTGTCATTTTTGACATTTTTCATGGTGACACTTTTCATTTTTGACATTTAGCATTGTGACTTTTGTCAGTTTTGACATTTGCCATCTTGAAATTTGTCATTTTTGACATTTTTCATGGTGACACTTTTCATTTTTTACATTTAGCATTGTGACATTTGTCATTTGACATCTTTGACATTTGCCATCTTGAAATTTGTTATTTTTTAAATTTTTCATGGTGACACTTTTCATTTTTGATATTTAGCATTGTGACATTTGTCATTTGACATCTTTGACATTTGTCATCTTAAAATTTGTTATTTTTGACGTTTTTCATGGTGACACTTTTCATTTTTGACATTTAGCATTGTGACATTTGTCATTTGACATCTTTGACATTTGCCATCTTGAAATTTGTCATTTTTGACATTTTTCATGGTGACACTTTTCATTTTTGACATTTAGCATTGTGACATTTGTCATTTGACATCTTTGACATTTGCCATCTTGAAATTTGTTATTTTTGACATTTTTCATGGTGACACTTTTTATTTTTGACATTTAGCATTGTAACATTTGTCATTTGACATCTTTGACATTTGCCATCTTGAAATTTGTCATTTTTGACATTTTTCATGGTGACACTTTTCATTTTTGACATTTAGCATTGTGACTTTTGTCAGTTTTGACATTTGCCATCTTGAAATTTGTCATTTTTGACATTTTTCATGGTGACACTTTTCATTTTTGACATTTAGCATTGTGACATTTGTTATTTGACATCTTTGATATTTGCCATCTTGAAATTTGTCATTTTTTAAATTTTTCATGGTGACACTTTTCATTTTTGATATTTAGCATTGTGACATTTGTCATTTGACATCTTTGACATTTGACATCTTTGACATTTGCCATCTTGAAATTTGTCATTTTTGACTTTAGCATTGTGACATTTGTCATTTGACATCTTGGACATTTGCCATCTTGAAATTTGTCATTTTTGACATTTTTCATGGTGACACTTATCATTTTTGACATTTAGCATTGTGACATTTGTCAGTTTTGACATTTGCCATCTTAAAATTTGTCATTTTTGACATTTTTCATGGTGACACTTTTTATTTTTGACATTTAGCATTGTGACATTTGTCATTTGACATCTTTGACATTTGCCATCTTGAAATTTGTTATTTTTGACATTTTTCATGGTGACACTTTTCATTTTTGACATTTAGCATTGTGACATTTGTCATTTGACATCTTTGACATTTGCCATCTTGAAATTTGTCATTTTTGACATTTTTCATGGTGACAGTTTTCATTTTTGACATTTAGCATTGTGACATTTGTCATTTGACATCTTTGACATTTGCCATCTTGAAATTTGTCATTATTGACATTTTTCATGGAGACACTTTTCATTTTTGACATTTAGCATTGTGACATTTGTCATTTGACATCTTTGACATTTGCCATCTTGAAATTTGTCATTTTTGACATTTTTCATGGTGACACTTTTCATTTTTGACATTTAGCATTGTGACATTTGTCATTTGAAATCTTTGACATTTGACATCTTGAAATTTGTCATTTTTGACATTTTTCACGGTGACACTTTTCATTTTTGACATTTAGCATTGTGACATTTGTCATTTGACATCTTAGACATTTGCCATCTTGAAATTTGTCATTTTTGACACTTTTCATTTTTGACATTTAGCATTGTGACATTTGTCATTTGACATCTTTGACATTTACCATCTTGAAATTTGTCATTTTTGACATTTTTCATGGTGACACTTTTCATTTTTGACATATAGCATTGTGACATTTGTCATTTGACATCTTGGACATTTGCCATCTTGAAATTTGTCATTTTTGACATTTTTCATGGTGACACTTTTCATTTTTGACATTTAGCATTGTGACATTTGTCATTTGACATCTTTGACATTTGCCATCTTGAAATTTGTCATTTTTGACATTTAGCATTGTGACATTTGTCATTTGACATCTTTGACATTTGCCATCTTGAAATTTGTTATTTTTGACATTTTTCATGGTGACACTTTTCATTTTTGACATTTAGCATTGTGACATTTGTCATTTGACATCTTTGACATTTGCCATCTTAAAATTTGTTATTTTTGACGTTTTTCATGGTGACACTTTTCATTTTTGACATTTAGCATTGTGACTTTTGTCATTTGACATCTTTGACATTTGCCATCTTGAAATTTGTCATTTTTGACATTTTTCATGGTGACACTTTTCATTTTTGACATTTAGCATTGTGACATTTGTCATTTGACATCTTTGACATTTGCCATCTTGAAATTTGTTATTTTTGACATTTTTCATGGTGACACTTTTCATTTTTGACATTTAGCATTGTAACATTTGTCATTTGACATCTTTGACATTTGCCATCTTGAAATTTGTCATTTTTGACATTTTTCATGGTGACACTTTTCATTTTTGACATTTAGCATTGTGACATTTGTCAGTTTTGACATTTGCCATCTTGAAATTTGTCATTTTTGACATTTTTCATGGTGACACTTTTCATTTTTTACATTTAGCATTGTGACATTTGTCATTTGACATCTTTGACATTTGCCATCTTGAAATTTGTTATTTTTGACATTTTTCATGGTGACACTTTTCATTTTTGACATTTAGCATTGTGACATTTGTTATTTGACATCTTTGATATTTGCCATCTTGAAATTTGTCATTTTTGACATTTCTTATGGTGACACTTTTCATTTTTGACATTTAGAATTGTGACATTTGTCATTTGACATCTTTGACAGTTGCCATCTTGAAATTTGTTATTTTTGACATTTTTCATGGTGACACTTTTCATTTTTGACATTTAGCATTGTGACATTTGTCATTTGACATCTTTGACATTTGCCATCTTGAAATTTTTCATTTTTTAAATTTTTCATGGTGACACTTTTCATTTTTGATATTTAGCATTGTGACATTTGTCATTTGACATCTTTGACATTTGACATCTTTGACATTTGATATCTTGAAATTTGTCATTTTTGACTTTAGCATTGTGACATTTGTCATTTGACATCTTGGACATTTGCCATCTTGAAATTTGTCATTTTTGACATTTTTCATGGTGACACTTATCATTTTTGACATTTAGCATTGTGACATTTGTCAGTTTTGACATTTGCCATCTTAAAATTTGTCATTTTTGACATTTTTCATGGTGACACTTTTCATTTTTTACATTTAGCATTGTGACATTTGTCATTTGACATCTTTGACATTTGCCATCTTGAAATTTGTTATTTTTGACATTTTTCATGGTGACACTTTGCATTTTTGACATTTAGCATTGTGACATTTGTTATTTGACATCTTTGATATTTGCCATCTTGAAATTTGTCATTTTTGACATTTCTTATGGTGACACTTTTCATTTTTGACATTTAGAATTGTGACATTTGTCATTTGACATCTTTGACATTTGCCATCTTGAAATTTGTTATTTTTGACATTTTTCATGGTGACACTTTTCATTTTTGACATTTAGCATTGTGACATTTGTCATTTGACATCTTTGACATTTGCCATCTTGAAATTTGTCATTTTTTAAATTTTTCATGGTGACACTTTTCATTTTTGATATTTAGCATTGTGACATTTGTCATTTGACATCTTTGACATTTGACATCTTTGACATTTGATATCTTGAAATTTGTCATTTTTGACTTTAGCATTGTGACATTTGTCATTTGACATCTTGGACATTTGCCATCTTGAAATTTGTCATTTTTGACATTTTTCATGGTGACACTTATCATTTTTGACATTTAGCATTGTAACATTTGCCATCTTAAAATTTGTCATTTTTGACATTTTTCATGGTGACACTTTTTATTTTTGACATTTAGCATTGTGACATTTGTCATTTGACATCTTTGACATTTGCCATCTTGAAATTTGTTATTTTTGACATTTTTTATGGTGACACTTTTCATTTTTGACATTTACCATTGTGACATTTGTCATTTGACATCTTTGACATTTGCCATCTTGAAATTTGTCATTTTTGACATTTTTCATGGTGACAGTTTTCATTTTTGACATTTAGCATTGTGACATTTGTCATTTGACATCTTTGACATTTGCCATCTTGAAATTTGTCATTATTGACATTTTTCATGGGGACACTTTTCATTTTTGACATTTAGCATTGTGACATTTGTCATTTGACATCTTTGACATTTGCCATCTTGAAATTTGTCATTTTTGACATTTTTCATGGTGACACTTTTCATTTTTGACATTTAGCATTGTGACATTTGTCATTTGACATCTTTGACATTTGCCATCTTGAAATTTGTCATTTTTGACATTTTTCATGGTGACACTTTTTATTTTTGACATTTAGCATTGTGACATTTGTCATTTGACATCTTTGACATTTGCCATCTTGAAATTTGTCATTTTTGACATTTAGCATTGTAACATTTGTCATTTGACATCTTTGACATTTGCCATCTTGAAATTTGTCATTTTTGACATTTTTCATGGTGACACTTTTCATTTTTTACATTTAGCATTGTGACATTTGTCATTTGACATCTTTGACATTTGCCATCTTGAAATTTGTTATTTTTGACATTTTTCATGGTGACACTTTTCATTTTTGACATTTAGCATTGTGACATTTGTTATTTGACATCTTTGATATTTGCCATCTTGAAATTTGTCATTTTTGACATTTCTTATGGTGACACTTTTCATTTTTGACATTTAGAATTGTGACATTTGTCATTTGACATCTTTGACATTTGCCATCTTGAAATTTGTTATTTTTGACATTTTTCATGGTGACACTTTTCATTTTTGACATTTAGCATTGTGACATTTGTCATTAGACATCTTTGACATTTGCCATCTTGAAATTTGTCATTTTTTAAATTTTTCATGGTGACACTTTTCATTTTTGATATTTAGCATTGTGACATTTGTCATTTGACATCATTGACATTTGCCATCTTGAAATTTTTCATTTTTGACTTTAGCATTGTGACATTTGTCATTTGACATCTTGGACATTTGCCATCTTGAAATTTGTCATTTTTGACATTTTTCATGGTGACACTTATCATTTTTGACATTTAGCATTGTGACATTTGTCAGTTTTGACATTTGCCATCTTAAAATTTGTCATTTTTGACATTTGTCATGGTGACACTTTTTATTTTTGACATTTAGCATTGTGACATTTGTTATTTGACATCTTTGACATTTGCCATCTTGAAATTTGTTATTTTTGACATTTTTCATGGTGACACTTTTCATTTTTGACATTTAGCATTGTGACATTTGTCATTTGACATCTTTGACATTTGCCATCTTGAAATTTGTCATTTTTGACATTTTTCATGGTGACAGTTTTCATTTTTGACATTTAGCATTGTGACATTTGTCATTTGACATCTTTGACATTTGCCATCTTGAAATTTGTCATTATTGACATTTTTTATGGGGACACTTTTCATTTTTGACATTTAGCATTGTGACATTTGTCATTTGACATCTTTGACATTTGCCATCTTGAAATTTGTCATTTTTGACATTTTTCATGGTGACACTTTTCATTTTTGACATTTAGCATTGTAACATTTGTCATTTGACATCTTTGACATTTGACATCTTGAAATTTGTCATTTTTGACATTTTTCACGGTGACACTTTTCATTTTTGACATTTAGCATTGTGACATTTGTCATTTGACATCTTAGATATTTGCCATCTTGAAATTTGTCATTTTTGACACTTTTCATTTTTGACATTTAGCATTGTGACATTTGTCATTTGACATCTTTGACATTTACCATCTTGAAATTTGTCATTTTTGACATTTTTCATGGTGACACTTTTCATTTTTGACATATAGCATTGTGACATTTGTCATTTGACATCTTGGACATTTGCCATCTTGAAATTTGTCATTTTTGACATTTTTCATGGTGACACTTTTCATTTTTGACATTTAGCATTGTGACATTTGTCATTTGACATCTTTGACATTTGCCATCTTGAAATTTGTCATTTTTGACATTTAGCATTGTGACATTTGTCATTTGACATCTTTGACATTTGCCATCTTGAAATTTGTTATTTTTGACATTTTTCATGGTGACACTTTTCATTTTTGACATTTAGCATTGTGACATTTGTCATTTGACATCTTTGACATTTGCCATCTTAAAATTTGTTATTTTTGACGTTTTTCATGGTGACACTTTTCATTTTTGACATTTAGCATTGTGACATTTGTCATTTGACATCTTTGACATTTGCCATCTTGAAATTTGTCATTTTTGACATTTTTCATGGTGACACTTTTCATTTTTGACATTTAGCATTGTGACATTTGTCATTTGACATCTTTGACATTTGCCATCTTGAAATTTGTTATTTTTGACATTTTTCATGGTGACACTTTTCATTTTTGACATTTAGCATTGTAACATTTGTCATTTGACATCTTTGACATTTGCCATCTTGAAATTTGTCATTTTTGAAATTTTTCATGGTGACACTTTTCATTTTTGACATTTAGCATTGTGACATTTGTCAGTTTTGACATTTGCCATCTTGAAATTTGTCATTTTTGACATTTTTCATGGTGACACTTTTCATTTTTTACATTTAGCATTGTGACATTTGTCATTTGACATCTTTGACATTTGCCATCTTGAAATTTGTTATTTTTGACATTTTTCATGGTGACACTTTTCATTTTTGACATTTAGCATTGTGACATTTGTTATTTGACATCTTTGATATTTGCCATCTTGAAATTTGTCATTTTTGACATTTCTTATGGTGACACTTTTCATTTTTGACATTTAGAATTGTGACATTTGTCATTTGACATCTTTGACATTTGCCATCTTGAAATTTGTTATTTTTGACATTTTTCATGGTGACACTTTTCATTTTTGACATTAAGCATTGTGACATTTGTCATTTGACATCTTTGACATTTGCCATCTTGAAATTTGTCATTTTTTAAATTTTTCATGGTGACACTTTTCATTTTTGATATTTAGCATTGTGACATTTGTCATTTGACATCTTTGACATTTGACATCTTTGACATTTGATATCTTGAAATTTGCCATTTTTGACTTTAGCATTGTGACATTTGTCATTTGACATCTTGGACATTTGCCATCTTGAAATTTGTCATTTTTGACATTTTTCATGGTGACACTTATCATTTTTGAAATTTAGCATTGTGACATTTGTCAGTTTTGACATTTGCCATCTTAAAATTTGTCATTTTTGACATTTTTCATGGTGACACTTTTTATTTTTGACATTTAGCATTGTGACATTTGTTATTTGACATCTTTGACATTTGCCATCTTGAAATTTGTTATTTTTGACATTTTTCATGGTGACACTTCTCATTTTTGACATTTAGCATTGTGACATTTGTCATTTGACATCTTTGACATTTGCCATCTTGAAATTTGTCATTTTTGACATTTTTCATGGTGACAGTTTTCATTTTTGACATTTAGCATTGTGACGTTTGTCATTTGACATCTTTGACATTTGCCATCTTGAAATCTGTCATTATTGACATTTTTCATCGGGACACTTTTCATTTTTGACATTTAGCATTGTGACATTTGTCATTTGACATCTTTGACATTTGCCATCTTGAAATTTGTCATTTTTGACATTTTTCATGGTGACACTTTTCATTTTTGACATTTAGCATTGTGACATTTGTCATTTGACATCTTTGACATTTGACATCTTGAAATTTGTCATTTTTGACATTTTTCACGGTGACACTTTTCATTTTTGACATTTAGCATTGTGACATTTGTCATTTGACATCTTAGACATTTGCCATCTTGAAATTTGTCATTTTTGACACTTTTCATTTTTGACATTTAGCATTGTGACATTTGTCATTTGACATCTTTGACATTTACCATCTTGAAATTTGTCATTTTTGACATTTTTCATGGTGACACTTTTCATTTTTGACATATAGCATTGTGACATTTGTCATTTGACATCTTGGACATTTGCCATCTTGAAATTTGTCATTTTTGACATTTTTCATGGTGACACTTTTCATTTTTGACATTTAGCATTGTGACATTTGTCATTTGACATCTTTGACATTTGCCATCTTGAAATTTGTCATTTTTGACATTTAGCATTGTGACATTTGTCATTTAACATCTTTGACATTTTCCATCTTGAAATTCGTTATTTTTGACATTTTTCATGGTGACACTTTTTATTTTTGACATTTAGCATTGTGACATTTGTCAGTTTTGACATTTGCCATCTTGAAATTTGTCATTTTTGACATTTTTCATGGTGACACTTTTCATTTTTGACATTTAGCATTGTGACATTTGTCATTTGACATCTTAGACATTTGCCATCTTGAAATTTGTCATTTTTGACACTTTTCATTTTTGACATTTAGCATTGTGACATTTGTCATTTGACATCTTTGACATTTGCCATCTTGAAATTTGTCATTTTGGACATTTTTCATGGTGACACTTATTATTTTTGACATTTAGCATTGTGACATTTGTCAGTTTTGACATTTGCCATCTTGAAATTTGTCAGTTTTGACATTTTTCGTGGTGACACTTTTCATTTTTGACATTTAGCATTGTGACATTTGTCATTTGACATCTTTGACATTTGCCATCTTGAAATTTGTCATTTTTGACATTTTTCATGGTGACACTTTTCACTTTTGACATTTAGCATTGTGACATTTGTCATTTGACATCTTTGACATTTGCCATCTTAAAATTTGTCATTTTTGACATTTTTCATGGTGACACTTTTCATTTTTGACATTTAGCATTGTGACATTTGTCATTTGACATCTTTGACATTTGCCATCTTGAAATTTGTCATTTTTGACATTTTTCATGGTGACACTTTTCATTTTTGACATTTAGCATTGTGACATTTGTCATTTGACATCTTTGACATTTGCCATCTTGAAATTTGTCATTTTTGACATTTTTTATGGTGACACTTTTCATTTTTGACATTTAGCATTGTGACATTTGTCATTTGACATCTTTGACATTTGCCATCTTGAAATTTGTCATTTTTGACATTTTTCATGGTGACACTTTTCATTTTTGACATTTAGCATTGTGACATTTGTCATTTGACATCTTTGACATTTGCCATCTTGAAATTTGTCATTTTTGACATTTAGCATTGTGACATTTGTCATTTGACATCTAGGACATTTGCCAACTTGAAATTTGTCATTTTTGACATTTCAAATTCAAATTCAAATTCAGACACTTTATTTTGCCATTGAATAAGATATTACATAGCTTTAACTTACACTAACAGTCTGACAAAAAAGGATGGTCTTACGATTATGACAACCGATTACATCCAGCCCATCTATATAGAATAAACTGATGCAAGAACACCCTACTATATTACATTTGACATATAAAAATAGGTAATATTTTATGTATTAATACACATATTAAGAAAAGGTACAAACAAAAATTAAATTTGAAAAAATATATATATAATTATATTCTGCAAACGCTATCAGTTTTTTTAATGACAAGGGGGAAGAGTGAAGCCTGCAACGGGAGTGAAAGGGGAAAGGGAAGACGCAGAGTTTACGGTGTCGACGAGGAACCACAAGGTTTTGTTTTTTCAAATGCAAGGAATTATCTTAAAAGTCTCTGTTCTTCAAAGAGTTTTTCTTTTATTTTTTTTGAGAATAACTTTTTGTTTTTATTTTTAATATCATTTTGCAGGAAATTCCACATTCTAATTGCATTAAAAATAAACGACTTCTGAAATGAGGCCGTTCTGTGTCTAGGTAATACAAAATTTTGTGTATTGTTTCTCCTATATCTACCAGATAGGGGTGTAAACTTTTTTCTTAGATATCTTGGTTTTCCACTTTTTAATATTTTGTAAATAAAGTTATACATGTGGTGTTTTCGCCTATTTATCATGTTTAAAACTTTGTTGCTATTTAAATATGGAGTGATGTGGTTTCTAAAATGTATGTTAAAAGCTAGTCTCATGCATGTATTCTGGACTTTTTGAATTGACATTTTTGATTGTGAGGATAAGGAGTCGCTATATACTACATCACCGTAATCAAACAATGATAGGATCAAACTTTCACACAAGAATAACATTTGTTTTGGTGGTAACATTTTTTTTATTTTATAAATATTTTTTAATCTGAGATATGAAGCTGTACACTTTTGTTTAATATGCTTTTCGAAGGACAAAGAGGCATCAAATGTAATTCCCAGATTTTTTGCCCTTTGAACAATAGGAACAGGTTTATTTTCGATATCTATGTTTAAATTTTGTTCTACATATTCTCTAGAGACTTTGTTTTTATTAAAAATTATCATCTGGGACTTATCAGCATTTAGTTTTAGATTATGATTTCTTGAGAATTCATTTATCCTCCGAAGATCACTGCTAAGTTTATCCTGCACCTCCTGAATGTTTTTTTCATTTATAGGTATGTTTAATTCACTGTCATCAGCATATTGTCCAAAATCAGCGTTGTGGACTTGATCTTTCATGTCAGCCACATACAGTGAAAAAAATAAAGTCGAAAGTACCGAACCTTGCGGAACTCCGTTTTTTATAGCTTTAAAATCCGACCTTTCAACAGATGTTCCCTTTCTAACAGCAACGCACCCAAACCGACCATCCAAAAGATTGCCCAATAAACTAACAGCGCCCTCTGAGAAACCGAAGTACTGCAATTTAGCCCGTAACATATCGTGACTTATTGTATCATATGCTTTGCTAAAATCTAACATGACAAGACATGTCATGTTCTTATTTTCTTCATTTTCCCTAATATTGTCTACTAGGTTTACTAAAGTGGTACTGGTGCTATAATCTTTTCTAAATCCGAAATAGCAGTCGGGAATAATCTCGTTTCTGTCCAAAAAAGCAACGATTTGTCCATATAAAAACTTTTCAAACACTTTTGACAAAGCCGGTAGTTCACTTATGGGTCTCAGATCTTTGTATTGCTTGGGGTTGGTAATTTTTCCCAAAGGTTTAATTATTGCCCTTTTCCAGATACTAGGATAGGTTTGAGACAAAATGCTTGAATTAATTATATTTAAAAGAGGGTTCACACAAAAAGGCATACATAATTTAATATCTCTTATTGATAATTCATCGTAGCCAACTGCATTTGATGAAATACTAATACATTTTTCATGGTGACACTTATCATTTTTGACATTTAGCATTGTGACATTTGTCAGTTTTGACATTTGCCATCTTGAAATTTGTCATTTTTGACATTTTTCATGGTGACACTTTTCATTTTTGACATTAAGCATTGTGACATTTGTCATTTGACATCTCTGACATTTGCCATCTTGAAATTTGTTATTTTTGACATTTTTCATGGTGACACTTTTCATTTTTGACATTTAGCATTGTGACATTTGTCATTTGACATCTTTGACATTTGCCATCTTGAAATTTGTCATTTTTGACATTTTATGGTGACACTTTTCATTTTTGACATTTAGCATTGTGACATTTGTCATTTGACATCTTTGACATTTGCCATCTTGAAATTTGTTATTTTTGACATTTTTCATGGTGACACTTTTCATTTTTGACATTTAGCATTGTGACATTTGTCATTTGACATCTTTGATATTTGCCATCTTGAAATTTGTCATTTTGACATTTTTCATGGTGACACTTTTCATTTTTGACATTTAGCATTGTGACATTTGTCATTTGACATCTTTGACATTTGCCATCTTGAAATTTGTCATTTTTGACATTTTTTATGGTGACACTTTTCATTTTTGATATTTAGCATTGTGACATTTGTCATACTCGACATCTTTGACATTTGCCATCTTGAAATTTGTCATTTTTGACATTTAGCATTGTGACATTTGTCATTTGACATCTTGGACATTTGTCATCTTGAAATTTGTCATTTTTGACATTTTTCATGGTGACACTTATCATTTTTGACATTTAGCATTGTGACATTTGTCAGTTTTGACATTTGCCATCTTGAAATTTGTCATTTTTGACATTTTTCATGGTGACACTTTTCATTTTTGACATATAGCATTGTGACATTTGTCATTTGACATCTTTGACATTTGCCATCTTGAAATTTGTTATTTTTGACATTTTTCATGGTGACACTTTTCATTTTTGACATTTAACATTGTGACATTTGTCATTTGACATTTTTGACATTTGCCATCTTGAAATTTGTCATTTTTGACATTTTTCATGGTGACACTTTTCATTTTTGACATTTAGCATTGTGACATTTGTCATTTGACATCTTTGACATTTGCCATCTTGAAATTTGTCATTATTGACATTTTTCATGGGGACACTTTTCATTTTTGACATTTAGCATTGTGACATTTGTCATTTGACATCTTTGATATTTGCCATCTTGAAATTTGTCATTTTTGACATTTTTCATGTTGACACTTTTCATTTTTGACATTTAGCATTGTGACATTTGTCATTTGACATCTTTGACATTTGACATCTTGAAATTTGTCATTTTTGACATTTTTCACGGTGACACTTTTCATTTTTGACATTTAGCATTGTGACATTTGTCATTTGACATCTTAGACATTTGCCATCTTGAAATTTGTCATTTTTGACACTTTTCATTTTTGACATTTAGCATTGTGACATTTGTCATTTGACATCTTTGACATTTACCATCTTGAAATTTCTCATTTTTGACATTTTTCATGGTGACACTTTTCATTTTTGACATATAGCATTGTGACATTTGTCATTTGACATCTTGGACATTTGCCATCTTGAAATTTGTCATTTTTGACATTTTTCATGGTGACACTTTTCATTTTTGACATTAAGCATTGTGACATTTGTCATTTGACATCTTTGACATTTGCCATCTTGAAATTTGTCATTTTTGACATTTAGCATTGTGACATTTGTCATTTGACATCTTTGACATTTGCCATCTTGAAATTTGTTATTTTTGACATTTTTCATGGTGACACTTTTCATTTTTGACATTTAGCATTGTGACATTTGTCATTTGACATCTTTGACATTTGCCATCTTAAAATTTGTTATTTTTGACGTTTTTCATGGTGACACTTTTCATTTTTGACATTTAGCATTGTGACATTTGTCATTTGACATCTTTGACATTTGCCATCTTGAAATTTGTCATTTTTGACATTTTTCATAGTGACACTTTTCATTTTTGACATTTAGCATTGTGACATTTGTCATTTGACATCTTTGACATTTGCCATCTTGAAATTTGTTATTTTTGACATTTTTCATGGTGACACTTTTCATTTTTGACATTTAGCATTGTAACATTTGTCATTTGACATCTTTGACATTTGCCATCTTGAAATTTGTCATTTTTGACATTTTTCATGGTGACACTTTTCATTTTTGACATTTAGCATTGTGACATTTGTCAGTTTTGACATTTGCCATCTTGAAATTTGTCATTTTTGACATTTTTCATGGTGACACTTTTCATTTTTTACATTTGTCATTGTGACATTTGTCATTTGACATCTTTGACATTTGCCATCTTGAAATTTGTTATTTGTGACATTTTTCATGGTGACACTTTTCATTTTTGACATTTAGCATTGTGACATTTGTTATTTGACATCTTTGATATTTGCCATCTTGAAATTTGTCATTTTTGACATTTCTTATGGTGACACTTTTCATTTTTGACATTTAAAATTGTGACATTTGTCATTTGACATCTTTGACATTTGTCATCTTGAAATTTGTTATTTTTGACATTTTTCATGGTGACACTTTTCATTTTTGACATTTAGCATTGTGACATTTGTCATTTGACATCTTTGACATTTGCCATCTTGAAATTTGTCATTTTTTAAATTTTTCATGGTGACACTTTTCATTTTTGATATTTAGCATTGTGACATTTGTCATTTGACATCTTTGACATTTGACATCTTTGACATTTGATATCTTGAAATTTGTCATTTTTGACTTTAGCATTGTGACATTTGTCATTTGACATCTTGGACATTTGCCATCTTGCAATTTGTCATTTTTGACATTTTTCATGGTGACACTTATCATTTTTGACATTTAGCATTGTGACATTTGTCAGTTTTGACATTTGCCATCTTAAAATTTGTCATTTTTGACATTTTTCATGGTGACACTTTTTATTTTTGACATTTAGCATTGTGACATTTGTCATTTGACATCTTTGACATTTGCCATCTTGAAATTTGTTATTTTTGACATTTTTCATGGTGACACTTTTCATTTTTGACATTTAGCATTGTGACATTTGTCATTTGACATCTTTGACATTTGCCATCTTGAAATTTGTCATTTTTGACATTTTTCATGGTGACAGTTTTCATTTTTGACATTTAGCATTGTGACATTTGTCATTTGACATCTTTGACATTTGCCATCTTGAAATTTGTCATTATTGACATTTTTCATGGGGACACTTTTCATTTTTGACATTTAGCATTGTGACATTTGTCATTTGACATCTTTGACATTTGCCATCTTGAAATTTGTCATTTTTGACATTTTTCATGGTGACACTTTTCATTTTTGACATTTAGCATTGTGACATTTGCCATTTGACATCTTTGACATTTGACATCTTGAAATTTGTCATTTTTGACATTTTTCACGGTGACACTTTTCATTTTTGACATTTAGCATTGTGACATTTGTCATTTGACATCTTAGACATTTGCCATCTTGAAATTTGTCATTTTTGACACTTTTCATTTTTGACATTTAGCATTGTGACATTTGTCATTTGACATCTTTGACATTTACCATCTTAAAATTTGTCATTTTTGACATTTTTCATGGTGACACTTTTCATTTTTGACATATAGCATTGTGACATTTGTCATTTGACATCTTGGACATTTGCCATCTTGAAATTTGTCATTTTTGACATTTTTCATGGTGACACTTTTCATTTTTGACATTTAGCATTGTGACATTTGTCATTTGACATCTTTGACATTTGCCATCTTGAAATTTGTCATTTTTGACATTTAGCATTGTGACATTTGTCATTTGACATCTTTGACATTTGCCATCTTGAAATTCGTTATTTTTGACATTTTTCATGGTGACACTTTTCATTTTTGACATTTAGCATTGTGACATTTGTCAGTTTTGACATTTGCCATCTTGAAATTTGTCATTTTTGACACTTTTCATTTTTGACATTTAGCATTGTGACATTTGTCATTTGACATCTTTGACATTTGCCATCTTGAAATTTGTCATTTTGGACATTTTTCATGGTGACACTTATTATTTTTGACATTTAGCATTGTGACATTTGTCAGTTTTGACATTTGCCATCTTGAAATTTGTCAGTTTTGACATTATTCGTGGTGACACTTTTCATTTTTGACATTTAGCATTGTGACATTTGTCATTTGACATCTTTGACATTTGCCATCTTGAAATTTGTCATTTTTGACATTTTTCATGGTGACACTTTTCACTTTTGACATTTAGCATTGTGACATTTGTCATTTGACATTTTTGACATTTGCCATCTTAAAATTTGTCATTTTTGACATTTTTCATGGTGACACTTTTCATTTTTGACATTTAGCATTGTGACATTTGTCATTTGACATCTTTGACATTTGCCATCTTGAAATTTGTCATTTTTGACATTTTTCATGGTGACACTTTTCATTTTTGACATTTAGCATTGTGACATTTGTCATTTGACATCTTTGACATTTGCCATCTTGAAATTTGTCATTTTTGACATTTTTCATGGTGACACTTTTCATTTTTGACATTTAGCATTGTGACATTTGTCATTTGACATCTTTGACATTTGCCATCTTGAAATTTGTCATTTTTGACATTTAGCATTGTGACATTTGTCATTTGACATCTAGGACATTTGCCAACTTGAAATTTGTCATTTTTGACATTTTAAATTCAAATTCAAATTCAGACACTTTATTTTGCCATTGAATAAGATATTACATAGCTTTAACTTACACTAACAGTCTGACAAAAAAGGATGGTCTTACGATTATGACAACCGATTACATCCAGCCCATCTATATAGAATGGACTGATGCAAGAACACCCTACTATATTACATTTGACATATAAAAATAGGTAAAATTTTATGTATTAATACACATATTAAGAAAAGGTACAAACAAAAATTAAATTTGAAAAATAGTTATTTATGATATGAGTGTTAAAAGTGAGGTTTTATTTTGTAAGTGAAAACGTTTGTGAAATGAGCGGAGCGAATTGAACAATTTCACGAACAAAATAAAATCACTTTTAACACAAATACCATACAATGTTTTTTGTACAACTTCCCTATTTTGATAATGAAACGAGCGAATTTTCAATGACAATGAACCAAACCGTGTTAAAAGTAAACTAAACCGTGTTAAAAGTAAACTTGTTTACATGGCAACGTGTTAAAAGTATTTTTAACACGCTGCTATGTAAACAATCGTTTTTAACATTGTTTGCTATCATTAAAAGTGTCACTTTTAATGACAGTTGTACAAAAAAATATATATAATTATATTCTGCAAACGCTATCAGTTTTTTTAATGACAAGGGGGAACAGTGAAGCCTCTAACGGGAGTGAAAGGGGAAAGATAAGACGCAGAGTTTACGGTGTCGACGAGGAACCACAAGGTTTTGTTTTTCCAAATGCAAGGAATTATCTTAAAAGTCTCTGTTCTTCAAAGAGTTTTTCTTTTATTTTTTTTGAGAATAACTTTTTGTTTTTATTTTTAATATCATTTTGCAGGAGATTCCACATTCTAATTGCATTAAAAATAAACGACTTCTGAAATGAGGCCGTTCTGTGTCTAGGTAATACAAAATTTTGTGTATTGTTTCTCCTATATCTACCAGATAGGGGTGTAAACTTTTTTCTTAGATATCTTGGTTTTTCACTTTTTAATATTTTGTAAATAAAGTTATACATGTGGTGTTTTCGCCTATTTATCATGTTTAAAACTTTGTTGCTATTTAAATATGGAGTTATGTGGTTTCTAAAATGTATGTTAAAAGCTAGTCTCATGCATGTATTCTGGACTTTTTGAATTGACCTTTTTGTTTGTGAGGATAAGGAGTCGCTATATACTACATCACCGTAATCAAACAATGATAGGATCAAACTTTCACACAAGAATAACATTTGTTTTGGTGGTAACATTTTTTTTATTTTATAAATATTTTTTAATCTGAGATATGAAGCTGTACACTTTTGTTTAATATGCTTTTCGAAGGACAAAGAGGCATCAAATGTAATTCCCAGATTTTTTGCCCTTTGAACAATAGGAACAGGTTTATTTTCGATATTTATGTTTAAATTTTGTTCTACATATTCTCTAGAGACTTTGTTTTTATTAAAAATTATCATCTGGGACTTATCAGCATTTAGTTTTAGATTATGATTTCTTGAGAATTCATTTATCCTCCGAAGATCACTGCTAAGTTTATCCTGCACCTCCTGAATGTTTTTCTCATTTATAGGTATGTTTCATTCACTGTCATCAGCATATTGTCCAAAATCAGCGTTGTGGACTTGATCTTTCATGTCAGCCACATACAGTGAAAAAAATAAAGTCGAAAGTACCGAACCTTGCGGAACTCCGTTTTTTATAGCTTTAAAATCCGACCTTTCAACAGATGTTCCCTTTCTAACAGCAACGCACCCAAACCGACCATCCAAAAGATTGCCCAATAAACTAACAGCGCCCTCTGAGAAACCAAAGTACTGCAATTTAGCCCGTAACATATCGTGACTTATTGTATCATATGCTTTGCTAAAATCTAACATGACAAGACATGTCATGTTCTTATTTTCTTCATTTTCCCTAATATTGTCTACTAGGTTTACTAAAGTGGTACTGGTGCTATAATCTTTTCTAAATCCGAAATGGCAGTCGGGAATAATCTCGTTTCTGTCCAAAAAAGCAACGATTTGTCTATATAAAAACTTTTCAAACACTTTTGACAAAGCCGGTAGTTCACTTATGGGTCTCAGATCTTTGTATTGCTTGGGGTTGGTAATTTTTCCCAAAGGTTTAATTATTGCCCTTTTCCAGATACTAGGATAGGTTTGAGACAAAATGCTTGAATTAATTATATTTAAAAGAGGGTTCACACAAAAAGGCATACATAATTTAATATCTCTTATTGATAATTCATCGTAGCCAACTGCATTTGATGAAATACTAATACATTTTTCATGGTGACACTTATCATTTTTGACATTTAGCATTGTGACATTTGTCAGTTTTGACATTTGCCATCTTGAAATTTGTCATTTTTGACATTTTTCATGGTGACACTTTTCATTTTTGACATTAAGCATTGTGACATTTGTCATTTGACATCTCTGACATTTGCCATCTTGAAATTTGTTATTTTTGACATTTTTCATGGTGACACTTTTCATTTTTGACATTTAGCATTGTGACATTTGTCATTTGACATCTTTGACATTTGCCATCTTAAAATTTGTCATTTTTGACATTTTTCATGGTGACACTTTTCATTTTTGACATTTAGCATTGTGACATTTGTCATTTGACATCTTTGACATTTGCCATCTTGAAATTTGTTATTTTTGACATTTTTCATGGTGACACTTTTCATTTTTGACATTTAGCATTGTGACATTTGTCATTTGACATCTTTGATATTTGTCATCTTGAAATTTGTCATTTTGACATTTTTCATGGTGACACTTTTCATTTTTGACATTTAGCATTGTGACATTTGTCATTTGACATCTTTGACATTTGCCATCTTGAAATTTGTCATTTTTGACATTTTTTATGGTGACACTTTTCATTTTTGACATTTAGCATTGTGACATTTGTCATACTCGACATCTTTGACATTTGCCATCTTGAAATTTGTCATTTTTGACATTTAGCATTGTGACATTTGTCATTTGACATCTTGGACATTTGTCATCTTGAAATTTGTCATTTTTGACATTTTTCATGGTGACACTTATCATTTTTGACATTTAGCATTGTGACATTTGTCAGTTTTGACATTTGCCATCTTGAAATTTGTCATTTTTGACATTTTTCATGGTGACACTTTTCATTTTTGACATATAGCATTGTGACATTTGTCATTTGACATCTTTGACATTTGCCATCCTGAAATTTGTTATTTTTGACATTTTTTATGGTGACACTTTTCATTTTTGACATTTAACATTGTGACATTTGTCATTTGACATCTTTGACATTTGCCATCTTGAAATTTGTCATTTTTGACATTTTTCATGGTGACACTTTTCATTTTTGACATTTAGCATTGTGACATTTGTCATTTGACATCTTTGACATTTGCCATCTTGAAATTTGTCATTATTGACATTTTTCATGGGGACACTTTTCATTTTTGACATTTAGCATTGTGACATTTGTCATTTGACATCTTTGATATTTGCCATCTTGAAATTTGTCATTTTTGACATTTTTCATGGTGACACTTTTCATTTTTGACATTTAGCATTGTGACATTTGTCATTTGACATCTTTGACATTTGCCATCTTGAAATTTGTTATTTTTGACATTTTTCATGGTGACACTTTTCATTTTTGACATTTAGCATTGTGACATTTGTCATTTGACATCTTTGATATTTGTCATCTTAAAATTTGTCATTTTGACATTTTTCATGGTGACACTTTTCATTTTTGACATTTAGCATTGTGACATTTGTCATTTGACATCTTTGACATTTGCCATCTTGAAATTTGTCATTTTTGACATTTTTTATGGTGACACTTTTCATTTTTGACATTTAGCATTGTGACATTTGTCATACTCGACATCTTTGACATTTGCCATCTTGAAATTTGTCATTTTTGACATTTAGCATTGTGACATTTGTCATTTGACATCTTGGACATTTGTCATCTTGAAATTTGTCATTTTTGACATTTTTCATGGTGACACTTATCATTTTTGACATTTAGCATTGTGACATTTGTCAGTTTTGACATTTGCCATCTTGAAATTTGTCATTTTTGACATTTTTCATGGTGACACTTTTCATTTTTGACATATAGCATTGTGACATTTGTCATTTGACATCTTTGACATTTGCCATCCTGAAATTTGTTATTTTTGACATTTTTTATGGTGACACTTTTCATTTTTGACATTTAACATTGTGACATTTGTCATTTGACATCTTTGACATTTGCCATCTTGAAATTTGTCATTTTTGACATTTTTCATGGTGACACTTTTCATTTTTGACATTTAGCATTGTGACATTTGTCATTTGACATCTTTGACATTTGCCATCTTGAAATTTGTCATTATTGACATTTTTCATGGTGACACTTTTCATTTTTGACATTTAGCATTGTGACATTTGTCATTTGACATCTTTGACATTTGCCATCTTAAAATTTGTCATTATTGACATTTTTCATGGGGACACTTTACATTTTTGACATTTAGCATTGTGACATTTGTCATTTGACATCTTTGACATTTGCCATCTTGAAATTTGTCATTTTTGACATTTTTCATGGTGACACTTTTCATTTTTGACATTTAGCATTGTGACATTTGTCATTTGACATCTTTGACATTTGCCATCTTGAAATTTGTCATTTTTGACATTTAGCATTGTGACATTTGTCATTTGACATCTTGGACATTTGCCATCTTGAAATTTGTCATTTTTGACATTTTTCATGGTGACACTTATTATTTTTGACATTTAGCATTGTGACATTTGTCAGTTTTGACATTTGCCATCTTGAAATTTGTCATTTTTGACATTTTTCATGGTGACACTTTTCATTTTTGACATTTAGCATTGTGACATTTGTCATTTGACATCTTTGACATTTGCCATCTTGAAATTTGTTATTTTTGACATTTTTCATGGTGACACTTTTCATTTTTGACATTTAGCATTGTGACATTTGTGATTTGACATCTTTGACATTTGCCATCTTGAAATTTGTCATTTTTGACATTTTTCATGGTGACACTTTTCATTTTTGACATTTAGCATTGTGACATTTGTCATTTGACATCTTTGACATTTGCCATCATGAAATTTGTTATTTTTGACATTTTTCATAGTGACACTTTTCATTTTTGACATTTAGCATTGTGACATTTGTCATTTGACATCTTTGACATTTGCCATCTTAAAATTTGTCATTTTTGACATTTTTCATGGTGACACTTTTCATTTTTGACATTTAGCATTGTGACATTTGTCATTTGACATCTTTGACATTTGCCATCTTGAAATTTGTCATTTGTGACATTTAGCATTGTGACATTTGTCATTTGACATCTTTGATATTTGCCATCTTGAAATTTGTCATTTTTGACATTTTTCATGGTGACACTTTTTATTTTTGACATTTAGCATTGTGACATTTGTCATTTGACATCTTTGACATTTGCCATTTTGAAATTTGTCATTTTTGACATTTTTCATGGTGACACTTTTCATTTTTGACATTTAGCAATGTGACATTTGTCATATTCGACATCTTTGACATTTGCCATTTTGAAATTTGTCATTTTTGACATTTTTCATGGTGACACTTTTCATTTTTGACATTTAGCATTGTGACATTTGTCATTTGACATCTTTGACATTTGCCATCTTGAAATTTGTCATTATTGACATTTTTCATGGGGACACTTTACATTTTTGACATTTAGCATTGTGACATTTGTCATTTGACATCTTTGACATTTGCCATCTTGAAATTTGTCATTTTTGACATTTTTCATGGTGACACTTTTCATTTTTGACATTTAGCATTGTGACATTTGTCATTTGACATCTTTGACATTTGCCATCTTGAAATTTGTCATTTTTGACATTTTTCACGGTGACACTTTTCATTTTTGACATTTAGCATTGTGACATTTGTCATTTGACATCTTAGACATTTGCCATCTTGAAATTTGTCATTTTTGACACTTTTCAGTAGGTAAGGCGCCGGTTCCGCCAGACAGACTTTACCCCCTCCACTACACCCTTGTGACGTCACTGTCGTCAACTTCAGGTCGGTCGGTAAGTTAGGGATCTTACCCCCTCCACTACACCCTTGTGACGTCATTGTCGCCAACTTCAGGTCGGTCGGTAAGTTAGGGATCGGCGGTTCCGCCAGACAGACACAGCTTCTAAATTTCGCCGCTAGATGGCACCACAGGTGGCGCTGTTGGTTGAAATCTGTGCTAAATGGTTCGTAACTTGGCTAAAGCGCGCCAAATTTGAATTTTTAAATCTATAGGGGGCGCTAGCAGTCAACTGTCAATAGTTTTCGAACATAACCTCACTTTTTTCGAACATAACCTTACTTTCTTTTTTCAAGAGGCAGAACACCTATCGTTAGCGCTGGAGCCCTGGCGCTCTGGCAGTTATTTTTTTTTCGAGTGGCCTTTTACGTTTAACACATGCAGCCAATTCTTCTTTTCGTTATATTTTTGAATTTTTCGCGCTTTGCTGTCATCGTACCAACTTTACATGCTACCAACCTTACAGTGCTACCAACTTTCGCGTTAAAATCACCTGTACCTGTAATTTTTGTCACCGTACCTTGACTACCCCTCATCACTACCCCAATGTCATTTTAGTCACCCTACCACCCCTTATCATCAACCCCAGTGCCCAAATAGAACTTAGAATAATTTTGTATGAAAATAAATGTAGAAAAAAATTCTGTGTGATGCCGGTTGTAGGATTTGAACCCACAAACTCATGTGTACAAATTTGACGCCTTAACCAACAGGGCTATGAACTGACTTGGAAAATAAAGTTGAAATGTGTTAGACAAACAGTTCCGTCTACGTCACATACGGTTGTAGATGATAATAAGTTAGCAAAGGCGTACTGTCGATGTGACGTCATCGTACCAACAGACTTTAGGTCGTTTTCAAAATAATAAAACGTTTAATAATATTTAAAATAATCTTTTACTTGAACCGTAAAATTCATCATATTTATAAGTACAAACCAAATTGTTATCAGAAGGTATATTTTCAACATTTGTGCGTTATAGCACTAGTCAATAGAGTCGAAAAACATAAAACGCATTCGACGATAAGCGTTAAAACATTTTTTTGCTATTACTTTTACCCATAAAATAAACTTCTTATGGATGATGCAATACTTTTAAGGTCACGTGACAAATTTAAAAAACAATATCAAGTCTGAACAAGTTAAAAGTGACGTCACCTTAATTAGATTTTCACGAAAACCGGAAACTCTTATCAACATCAACTAATTTTATTGAAAAACATGTTTTTTTTAAAACGTTATCATATCAAAAGTTATATAATTTTATTAGTGACATATAATAAATTATATTCACTATATTAAAAATAAAAATAAAAAAAACGAGTAATATTTATTTGAACTTGTTTAAAAAATTTCTTATACGAAGTAACGAAGATATATTTTGAAGTAAATTATTGCAAAATCAGGTACATATTTAAAATTGCAATATTTAGATAAGCCTCTGATTTACGTTGAAAAGGAATTTGCGTTCTCATCAACTTTGTAGATATATACCGGTGGTATCAAAAGTAAGTGTCTCTGTAGATTATTGTTATAAATTGAGAGAGATTATTGATTTAAAACTATTTATCAGTCGTTTGATTATTTGCCAATTTAAGGCTACCTAATAAGACGGTTGTTATAGAGGGTCCATACTTTGCTCTATTGTGCACTGCTATGCTCTGCTATGATGCTCTGCTACACTCTGCTACCGTCTGCTACGCTTTGACGTTAAATGGTTGGGGTTTGATAGTTCACATAATAGCTGGATCGAAAAACTCCGTTGTTTCTTACTTTGAACATTTTTTACACATATTCTTATGACAAACAAGATACGTTTTTACAGCTTCCGGGGGCCTTTTTGATTCATATCATCTATTACTCAAACCGTTCAGTCTACGGTCCGACTAAAAAGTTTGACTTGGAAAAACATTTTTTTTTTAATTTAGTTTCAAACAAAATGTTGCAAGATAGTGGTTATAGTAGTCAAGACTTGGTGGAGTATTTTGCGAGTAGTAGTGAAGATTCTATCTATATGGAAGAAGTAAATAGAATTTTAAATTTTTACGAAGACAAAGTAAAACGTGAAAATTATTTGCTGCTTCAATCATCTTTCGCAATTAAGGGGTATGTTATAACAGTTGGTTTATCTCCCGCAAGAACATTTTCTCCAGCTATTATTTTACCAGAATACTCTAAGCCAAGTAAATTGTCGTTTGGAAAAATGGAATGGCTTGATCTTATTGAATTTTTAAGCAGAAGCACATTTTTTATTGAACCACTACCAACCTACGTAGATGAGTATGATCCAGTAACATTTTCATGTGGAGATTTTTGTACAATACGGCAGTTGGTATACGATGACACCAAGTTCATAGAAGTTGCAAAACATGGTGTAGGATATCATCTAACGGAAAAGGATGTAGATGAACTTGTTAGAGTACATCATTTTATTGTAGCTTATCAGATTTCACTTATAGAAAATAATAACTTTAATTGTTATTATAATAATGTTATAGATATTATTAAAAGAAATTTTAATGATAACTGTTTTCAAGCATTAAATGTATTTTGTGAAATATGTACTGATCCTTTATTATGTAACGCTTTGCGTCAGTAAATTTACTTTTATAAACAAAATGTAATAAGAGATTTAGAAAATATGTAATAAACTTTTATAAAAAAATAATGACTTTTATTTCAAAATCGATAATTTTAGTGTCAAAAAATGTTATTTTACCGTTACAAAATTCATGAACGTCACAGTTCCAAAATGTGAAACGTCCAAACGTTAAAATAGCGCTAAAATTTGTCGCAATAACGCTTCAAAAAACTGATAAGAAAAAATTTACGATTTACATGTATTTCTTATGGAAAAACATAATTTCAAAGTGTCAAAAATGCTTCAGTTTTCGCTATTTTATCGCTACTAAATTCATGACCGTCAAAGTGTCAAAAATAGACGTTTACACGATGAATTTGAACGTTTTTTGATCGTTTTTAATGGAACATATTAAAAAAAATAATACACCATAGATTCAGATTAAAAATTTATTGGATACATAAAAATTTTAGACGTACACTAGACAATAGAAAGCTCAAAAACTAACCTAATTAATTTACAACTGCTTTTTCTTTTGTAATTTTCGGTAACACATCTATCCACCTGTACGTACCGTTTAAACCGGTGGTATCGAAAGTAAGTGTCTCTGTAGATTATTGTTATAAATTGAGAGAAATTATTGATTTAAAATTATTTATCAGTCGTTTGATTATTATTTACCAATTTAAGGCTACCTAATAAGACGGTTATTATAGAGGGTCCATACTTTGCTCTATTGTGCACTGCTACGCTCTGCTATGCTCTGCTATGATGCTCTGCTACCGTCTGCTACAAAGACGTCACCTTGAAAAATGTAGATCAATGTGGAAAACAGGGTAAGAAGAAACCTGTGTGAATACAGATGGAAAGTTAATTTTTTTATTATTTTAGTTGTATATAATAGTTTAAAGTAGGGTCTTAGGGATTTTAGATTAGTATGTCGGTACATTTCCCCACCACCTAAGAGGTATTACCGTGGCGCGTTAGTTTTTTTTTAGTGGAAAACTTCGCCAATAGCCCTATTAAAACCACTTTAAGGCTCCGACTTTATTTAAATTGGCTACCTCAAAAAACTTTTTACATCGGCAAATAATTTTTTTGGTTATTTAGCACATCTTTTTTTCTATATTTCTGGTGCATCAGACATTTTTTTAGGAAGCAATCCTTAAATTAATGAGAACGAGTCTTTAATTTGTAATTAATTATAACTCAATAAAGGATATATCAGTTTCTCAAGGCTCCAACTTTATTCAAATTGGCTACCTCAAAAAACATTCTAGATAAATATAAAGTTTTTGATCCTTTAGCACATCTTTTTTTCTATATTTTTGGTGCATCAGACATCGTTTTATTAGGCAGCACGACTAACGGTCCTAAAATTAATAAGAATGAGTCATTAATAAGCCATTATTTTTGTAACTAAAAATTTGTCAAGGCTCCAACTTTATTCAAATTGGCTACCTCAAAAAACATTCTAGATAAATATAAAGTTTTTGGTCCTTTAGCACATCTTTTTTTTCTATATTTTTGGTGCATCAGAAATCTTTGTATTAGGAAGCAAAAACCATTCTCAAATTAATGAGAACGAGTCTTTAATTTGTTATTAATTATAACTCAATTAAAGGATATATCAGTTTCTCAAGGCTCCAACTTTATTCAAATTGGCTACCTCAAAAAACATTCTAGATAAATATAAAGTTTTTGATCCTTTAGCACATCTTTTTTTCTATATTTTTGGTGCATCAGACATCGTTTTATTAGGCAGCACGACCAACGGTCGTCAAATTAATGAGAATGAGTCATTAATTAGCCATTATTTTTGTAACTAAAAATTTGTCAAGGCTCCAACTTTATTCAAATTGGCTACCTCAAAAAACATTCTAGATAAATATAAAGTTTTTGGTCCTTTAGCACATCTTTTTTTCTATATTTCTGGTGCATCAGACATCTTTTTAGGAAGCAATCCTCAAATTAATGAGAACGAGTCTTTAATTTGTTATTAATTATAACTCAATTAAAGGATATAATAGTTTCTCAAGGCTCCAACTTTATTCAAATTGGCTACCTCAAAAAACCTTCTAGATAAATATGAAGTTTTAGGTCCTTTAGCACATTTTTTTTTTTCTATATTTTTGGTGCATCAGACATCTTTTTAGGAAGCAATCCTCAAATTAATGAGTCATTAATTAACCATTAAAACTGAAAATTCAATGCTCTTATGTTTCCATAAGCTACCTTGAATCACTAAACATTAATTCTTAAAAATAAAAATCAAGGCTCTTCTGTCTCCATAAGTTACCTCGAAATACTACATACTCTTAAAACTAAAAATCAAGGCTCCAATTCTCATGGGCTACCTAAAACTAAAAATTATTCTAATTTTTGTTGTTTATATCCGTAAGGAACAGAGGTCCCGTCATCAAAAAACTTCCTCTTCATAGAAAGAGGTTTATAAATTTTTTCAAAACTTCTAGTGACCACATCGTGCTCCTTCGTTCGTGCTATTTGTCTACATATAATACTTATAGAATCAGATTTTTCTAATATCATTTCCTTAATTTTTTCAAAATTAACTATACGGCTTGTCGTGTAGTTTAAGGAAATACCTTTACCTTTACATACAATCTTTTCCTCTAGTTTTTGGGCCCTCCAGAAACGAACTCTGTAATATAACCACCACCCAATTCATCGGTTAAATCACCAATACAATCACCTGTAGGAAGATCAGGGTAACGAGGGTGAGATAAATAGATAACACTATCTGTATCATAATATAGCACCCTATCTTCTATTTGCTCAAGATAGGAATATAATTTTAGTCTAGCTAGAGCTGTGACGTAGGCTGCTAAGACCACATTAACCGTAGGAGAAAGATTGTAAGCTTCCTCCTTATACTCCCACGTTACGATTAACGTCTCCTCATTAACAGGAAGAATGGTGTTAACGTATATAGCAGGGTTTGTCATCATAGTGTAAAATTCTTGACTAGTTCGTACAATACTTGTTTTGGGCAAATTTTCACGTTGGGCGAACTTTCCCCAAAATGAATTTAACATTAATTTAGCGAGACAACGAAGTCCAGGGTTTTCCGTAATCTCGCCAAACTCCAATAAAACATCTTCCCTTTGCAAAAATTTTTCGATATGTTGATTTTCTTCTTCTTTCGTTATGTACTGTTTTGGCCATCCCGACGCTTGTTGTTTTATTTTGATGAATTTATTCATCATCTTTAAAAACAGATCATCCTGCTCTTTAGTAAGTTGAATGGTGTCGTACGACCAAATCTCATACGTTGTCATCAGTTTATAGCCTTTTTCAACAGCTTTGACAACTTCTTCTATCACCCACGTTCCTGTTAAGGCCCTCTCCTCCGCAGAATGCGTACACTCATCTTTAATAAAGTCTTCACCACACTTTCGGCATAGTGTAAACATGCATTTGTTGTTCATCTTAGCGGGAAGAACAGGGTGATAGAGATTGGTAGGAGGCAACACTTTACATTTAATCAACCCAGACAGCGAGGAAATGTCAACATCACGACAATCATCACCTACAAAGAGTTTTGGGTGGCCAACAGGAAATTTTCCGTATTTGCACACCCAGGGGTAAAGTGAGCAAACATCTACATACTTGATCTTTTCTTCTACCTTGGATTTACAATATTCCACGGTATTACCTGTTCTTCCACCATATAAAGAGTCTCGAGGATTTAAAGGTAGATTTTTCAAACAGGGATGATTTTCTGTGTATTGTTTAATGTTTTTGCTTATTTGTTTACGAAAATCACATTTCCGCATTTCAATAACTTCATACCCTAAATTCCTTAATCTTTCTATTTTGGCTATGGTTCTTTCATACCTGTTTTCCAGACAGTCTGTTGGGTCATCGTGTAACGGTTGTGTACGATTATGTGTAAAACATCTAGTACAACCGTGATAAAGACACTCTTGAAATTCAAATACTGTCTTCTCAAAAAGTCCGTCAACTTTACATCCTCCGACAAGAGCTTCAGGACCACGACCAGCGTGTTGTATCATTATTCCCCTTTGATGTTCTTCCCACAACAGCCACTGTAGAGCTATTTTAGATTGATTTTCGCGCCATCTATACCCTCCTTTGGGTATCAATCCTATTGTATTAGGTTGTAAAAAATTACGCCTAAATACCTTGTTACAAGCTGACGCTATAGTACTAGCTTCTGTGAAGGGGCAAGCGTTAGATGTTGCCAGAAGCTGTTGACGGAATTTCAGGCATGCATTTGTGAGAATATCAACATCAGATGTACAATATTCTTCAATCTCTTTAATAAAGTCTTCACCACACTTTCGGCATAGTGTAAACATGCATTTGTTGTTCATCTTAGCGGGAAGAACAGGGTGATAGAGATTGGTAGGAGGCAATACTTTACATTTAATCAACCCAGACAGCGAGGAAATGTCAACATCACGACAATCATCACCTACAAAGACTTTTGGGTGGCCAACAGGAAATTTTCCGTATTTGCACACCCAGGGGTAAAGTGAGCAAACATCTACATACTTGATCTTTTCTTCTACCTTGGATTTACAATATTCCACGGTATTACCTGTTCTTCCACCATATAAAGAGTCTCGAGGATTTAAAGGTAGATTTTTCAAATAGGGATGATTTTCTGTGTATTGTTTAATGTTTTTGCTCATTTGTTTACGAAAATCACATTCCCGCATTTCAATAACTTCATACCCTAAATTCCTTAATCTTTCTATTTTGGCTATGGTTCTTTCATACCTGTTTTCCAGACAGTCTGTTGGGTCATCGTGTAACGGTTGTGTACGATTATGTGTAAAACATCTAGTACAACCGTAATAAAGACACCCTTGAAATTCAAATACTGTCTTCTCAAAAAGTCCGTCAACTTTACATCCTCCGACAAGAGCTTCAGGATCACGACCAGCGTGTTGTATCATTATTCCCCTTTGATGTTCTTCCCACAACAGCCACTGTAGAGCTATTTTAGATTGATTTTCGCGCCATCTATACCCTCCTTTGGGTATCAATCCTATTGTATTAGGTTGTAAAAAATTACGCCTAAATACCTTGTTACAAGCTGACGCTATAGTACTAGCTTCGGTGAAGGAGCAAACGTTAGATGTTGCCAGAAGCTGTTGACGGAATTTCAGGCATGCATTTGTAAGAATATCAACATCAGATGTACAATATTCTTCAATCTCTTTCTGAAAATCAAAAACGTAATTCTCAGACACCCTTTCTGTATACCATTTAATTAATTTTTCACGTGCATCCTCCTTTAAATTATCAGGGTCGTAAAAAGTCAAAGCAGGCAACGGTCCTATATAATTTTGATTTTCCACTCTGTTAAACAGGTGTGGAAAATAACCCTTTTTTAATTCTGTCAAACCAAAAGCCTTAGGAAGAGAAGAGAGAGGCATAGGAAAATAGTTTAGACTATCAAGAAATTTAACATTAGCAACTATCATTAAAATTAATTTTGTCCCCCGCATTACAAGTTCAGGAGTAAGGTCTGTTTTCATCAAAACATGATTTAGTATAAACTGGTGGTCAAAACCACCTCCATTGTGTGCAAGAACAACAACTTTCTTGAACAACTTTCGTTGATTTAAAATAAACTCCACTAACCGTTCAATAACATTAAATCTTAGTATCTGTAATTTAACCCCACATTTGTTACAAATTTTACTATTTGAACCAATACATGCATCACAACACTGCCGAAATACGCAAAGATTGGGTTCGTGTAGAAGAGAACCGTCAGCGTTATTCTTTTCCTGACGTGTCTCTAGATCGTAAAAAACAAAGAGTATATCAGAAGTTTTTGGAAAACCCGTGTCTGGTTGCATATAACACAAATGACCAGGGAGTTGATGTTTATTGCATATTTTACAGAATATTTCACCGCAGTGGTGCTCCCTTTCCTGCTTTACTGTTTTAAAACACTCAGGACATTTTCTGATTTTACCGCAAATGTTTGGCAAGTGTATTTTAAAACACTCCTCACCGTAAAAGAAGCGGTTACAATCAACACACCTCTTCTTTAATACATCTTTAGGGCAAGCCGGTGAACGCTGACACCCAGGACAGGTTCCTCCACAACGGTGTGCATTTTTGTGATCATAAGGCATGTGACATGATTCACAAAAATATCTACACAGAAAGGCCGCTGTAAGTGAGGTTCTAGTGTTGTAATGTCCCTCATGGTAGAGCAAGTTTAGAGAGGGGGCATCGTTTTCACCACTAAAAACTACATCTCGCCCTTTGCAACCATACGAATACACTGTTATCTTATAATTTCTGAGGTACTTCTGAAACTGTTGAAGTTCTGGTATACCTGCTCCCTCAGAAGGAATGACAACACCAGAACCTTTTAGCAACTCTGTAGCTCGTTTGGTTTGTAGTTTCCCAGTATCTTTTCGCACTTTGATATATAACGGGTCCTTGTCAATGTAGGCCATAGCAACGACGAAAGCACGAGGTAGACACAAATTGTCTTTATTATTAATTACCACTATACCTCTCCGCTTGGTACATTCCTCGTTAAAGTTATTGTAGTTGCAACCTCTAGGTGAACCTGTTCCTCGAGGCATCTTGACTGTAGTAACACCTAGACAAAATGTTTCGGTGTTTAAACCACAACTATTGGATTGGTAAATGGAAGAAATTTTAGACCAAACATCATCATAGGTCACTTCACTTGCGGGTTTAAAGGCCATCCAACCCTCACCTCTAGCAAAATCTTTGGAACAAAATGTAAACCCCACCTGGTCAGAGGGGTCTACATCTTCTACCCCTTTTGCTATAATACCCTCGATAGCATCCTTGACCCACCCTACAGGCTCTTCATTTTTAGGAATAGATTTAATTTTAAATTCCAGAGTTCGTCCCTGTACCCCAAATTTGCGTACTTTCTTAACGACGTCTTTAAGTATAAGGTATTTCTCCATTATCAAAATATATTTAAAACTTTTAAAACTTCGAAAAAAATCAATTTTTTTTATAAAAACTCAAAAAAAAAAAAAATAAAACTTACAGCAGCTGATAACAACTTGACAGCAACAACAGAAATGATCCAGACGCTGAGAAGGCCGCTCTTTATAGGTTTTTGAAACGGTCACGTGGTACTCACTGATAAAAATGTGATGAGTAAAAAGTAAAAACTCAAAAATTTCGAAAAAATCAAAAATTTTTTTAAAAATCAAAAAAATTCAAACAACAAAATTGTAGACTTACGGTAAAACTTAATAAAATAGTTAAAAACTCAAAAAAAAAATTTCGAAAAAATTCAAAACTTTTCTTAAAAACTCAAAAAACACTCACAAAATTACAGCGACTGGTAGCAGCGGTAGCAGGAGCAGAAATGAGCCAGACGCTGAGAAGACCCGCTCTTTATAGGTTTTCGAAACGGTCACGTGGTATTCTCTGATAAGGTGAAAGGGTGTAAGAAAATGCTGTTTGAGAAAAATCGGGGGTGTTTATTTTTAATTTTTTGTGAAAACAGCTGATTTGTGTGTATAAAACACTACAATTAGTCATTTTATGAAATACCTGTTGTAAATTATCTATATTTTCGAGTTGAGGTTTTCATGCTGTGATAAAAATTTAAAAGCTAGTTTATTTAAAATAATAATATTTTATAATTTTATAATATAAATGACCCTCATTGAACTCTATAGAATATTTCACATTTGATACATCAGCATTTTTTCTATCGATTAACTATTAATTTGCTGACTGCAATAATCTTTGTAAAAGTATAAAAAATTTTATATGTTTGGCTATTAAAGGTTTTGAGATAAAAACAATTATTAGCGGTTTAAAATTGTCTATTTAAATAATTACAACGGTAGTATAATATTAACAGACCATTGACGTAGATGTTCTGAATTTCTCTGAGTGCAGAGTCCATAAGTAAAATGCTTTAAACATGACTTTGAGTTAGAGTTGAATTTCCCAGTGGCGTGGGGTGTTTCATCAAATTTAACAACATCCACAATAACAACATTGAAAATTTCAAATTCTTCACACTTCTTTCGCAAAAGATCAGCTTTCTGTTTACCTCTTACATAGACGTAGTCGACAATGTAAAGTAAATAGTTTTTCAAAATATTATTAAGTTTACAGATTTTATTAAATCCATTGTGCTACCACAAATTTTAGTAGTAGCTATTAAATATTTTGAAATTAACATGTAAATGCAACTGTTGTTAACTTGTTACTATTAATAAATAAATAAATAAATAAATAAATAAATAAATAAATAAATAAATAAATAAATAAATAAATAAATAAATAAATAAATAAATAAATAAATAAATAAATAACTAAATAAATAAATAAATAAATAAATAAATAAATAAATAAATAAATAAATAAATAAATAAATAAATAAATAAATAAATAAATAAATAAATAAATAAATAAATAAATAAATAAATAAATAAATAAATAAATAAATAAATAAATAAATAAATAAATAAATAAATAAATAAATCCCATGCACATGGTTTTCTATATATCTCACAGTCTTTTTATCTGTATAGCTTAATGATTGATAAGTTTGTGGTGGTTCAAATAGAACATGTTGTTGTTTGAATCCAAATTCAATGCTAAGTTCTTTAGGATAAAATATTTCGTTAATTTGAAAACCCTGAATGTCAGCGAAAGCAATCTTCATAATGTCCGGTTAAAGAATAAATATCACACTTTAGCATGGGGTCATCGCGATATAATGCTCGACTAATGTTAATCATAATTAGGAAATAAAAAACAGTTGTAAATTAATTAGGTTAGTTTTTTAGTTTTCTATTGTTTAGTGTATGTATACAATAAATTTTTAATCTGAATCTATGGTGTAATATTTTTTTTAATATGTTCCATTAAAAACGATCAAAAAACGTTCAAATTCATCGTTTAAACGTCTATTTTTGACACTTTGACGGTCATGAATTTAGTAGCGATAAAATAGCGAAAACTGAACCATTTTTACACTTTGAAATTATGTTTTTCCATAAGAAATACATGTAAATCGTAAATTTTTTCTTATCAGTTTTTTAAAGCGTTATTGCGACAAATTTTAGCGCTATTTTAACGTTTGGACGTTTCACATTTTGGAACTGTGACGTAAATCAGAGGCTTATCTAAATATTGCAATTTTAGATATGTACCTGATTTTGCAATAATTTACTTCAAAATATATCTTCGTTACTTCGTATAAGAAATTTTTTAAACAAGTTCAAATAAATATTACTCGTTTTTTTCTTTATTTTTATTTTTAATATAGTGAATATAATTTATTATATGTCACTGATAAAATTATATAACTTTTGATATGATAACGTTTTAAAAAATACATGTTTTTCAATAAAATTAGTTAATGTTAATAAGAGTTTCCGGTTTACGTAAAAATCTAATTAAGGTGACGTCACTTTTAACTTGTTCAGACTTAATATTGTTTTTTTTTAAATTTGTCACGTGACCTTAAAAGTATTGCATCATCCAGATCCAGAGTAATAAGATAAAATTATAACAATAATCTACAGAGACACTTACTTTTGATACCACCGGTATATATCTACAAAGTTGATGAGAACGCAAATTCCTTTTCAACGTAAATCAGAAGCTTATCTAAATATTGCAATTTTAGATATGTACCTGATTTTGCAATAATTTACTTCAAAATATATCTTCGTTACTTCGTATAAGAAATTTTTTAAACAAGTTCAAATAAATATTACTCGTATTTTTTATTTTTATTTTTAATATAGTGAATATAATTTATTATATGTCACTGATAAAATTATATAACTTTTGATATGATAACGTTTTAAAAAATACATGTTTTTTAATAAAATTAGTTGATGTTGATAAGAGTTTCCGGTTTTCGTGAAAATCTAATTAAGGTGACGTCACTTTTAACTTGTTCAGACTTGATATTGTTTTTTAAATTTGTCACGTGACCTTAAAAGTATTGCATCATCCATAAGAAGTTTATTTTATGGGTAAAAGTAATAGCAAAAAAATGTTTTAACGCTTATCGTCGAATGCGTTTTATGTTTTTCGACTCTATTGACTAGTGCTATAACGCACAAACGTTGAAAATATACCTTCTGATAACAATTTGGTTTGTACTTATAAATATGATGAATTTTACGGTTCAAGTAAAAGATTATTTTAAATATTATTAAACGTTTTATTATTTTGAAAACGACCTAAAGTCTGTTGGTACGATGACGTCACATCGACAGTACGCCTTTGCTAACTTATTATCATCTACAACTGTATGTGACGTAGACGGAACTGTTTGTCTAACACATTTCAACTTTATTTTCCAAATCAGTTCATAGCCCTGTTGGTTAAGGCGTCAAATTTGTACACATGAGTTTGTGGGTTCAAATCCTACAACCGGCATCACACAGAATTTTTTTCTACATTTATTTTCATACAAAATTATTCTATTTGGGCACTGGGGTTGATGATAAGGGGTGGTAGGGTGACTAAAATGACATTGGGGTAGTGATGAGGGGTAGTCAAGGTACGGTGATAAAAATTACAGGTACAGGTGATTTAACGCGAAAGTTGGTAGCACTGTAAGGTTGGTAGCATGTAAAGTTGGTACGATGACAGCAAAGCGCGAAAAATTCAAAAATATAACGAAAAGAAGAATTGGCTGCATGTGTCAAACGTAAAAGGCCACTCGAAAAAAGAAAAACTGCCAGAGCGCCAGGGCTTCAGCGCTAACGATAGGTGTTCTGCCTCTTGAAAAAAAAAGTAAGGTTATGTTCGAAAAAAGTGAGGTTATGTTCGATAACTATTGACAGTTGACTGCTAGCGCCCCCTATAGATTTAAAAATTCAAATTTGGCGCGCTTTAGCCAAGTTACGAACCATTTAGCACAGATTTCAACCAACAGCGCCACCTGTGGCGCCATCTAGCGGCGAAATTTAGAAGCTGTGTCTGTCTGGCGGAACCGCCAATCCCTAACTTACCGACCGACCTGAAGTTGGCGACAATGACGTCACAAGGGTGTAGTGGAGGGGGTTAGATCCCTAACTTACCCACCGACCTGAAGTTGGCGACAGTGACGTCACAAGGGTGTAGTGGAGGGGGTAAAGTCTGTCTGGCGGAACCGGCGGCTTACCTACTCTTTTCATTTTTGACATTTAGCATTGTGACATTTGTCATTTGACATCTTTGACATTTGCCATCTTGAAATTTGTCATTTTTGACATTTTTCATGGTGACACTTTTCATTTTGGCATTTAGCATTGTGACATTTGTCATTTGACATCTTGGACATTTGCCAACTTGAAATTTGTCATTTTTGACATTTTTCATGGTGACACTTATCATTTTTGACATTTAGCATTGTGACATTTGTCAGTTTTGACATTTGCCATCTTAAAATTTGTCATTTTTGACATTTTTCATGGTGACACTTTTCATTTTTGACATTTAGCATTGTGACATTTGTCATTTGACATCTTTGACATTTGCCATCTTGAAATTTGTCATTTTTGACATTTTTCATGGTGACACTTTTCATTTTTGACATTTAGCATTGTGACATTTGTCATTTGACATCTTGGACATTTGCCAACTTGAAATTTGTCATTTTTGACATTTTTCATGGTGACACTTATCATTTTTGACATTTAGCATTGTGACATTTGTCAGTTTTGACATTTGCCATCTTAAAATTTGTCATTTTTGACATTTTTCATGGTGACACTTTTCATTTTTGACATTTAGCATTGTGACATTTGTCATTTGACATCTTTGACATTTGCCATCTTGAAATTTGTCATTTTTGACATTTTTCATGGTGACACTTTTCATTTTTGACATTTAGCATTGTGACATTTGTCATTTGACATCTTTGACATTTGCCATCTTGAAATTTGTCATTTTTGACATTTAGCATTGTGACATTTGTCATTTGACATCTTGGACATTTTCCATCTTAAAATTTGTTATTTTTGACATTTTTCATGGTGACACTTATCATTTTTGACATTTAGCATTGTGACATTTGTCATTTGACATCTTTGACATTTGCCATCTTGAAATTTGTCATTTTTGACATTTAGCATTGTGACATTTGTCATTTGACATCTTGGACATTTTCCATCTTAAAATTTGTTATTTTTGACATTTTTCATGGTGACACTTATCATTTTTGACATTTAGCATTGTGACATTTGTCAGTGTTGACATTTGTCATCTTGAAATTTATCATTTTTGACATTTTTCATGGTGACACTTTTCATTTGACATCTTTGACATTTGCCATCTTGAAATTTGTCATTTTTGACATTTTTCATGGTGACACTTTTCATTTTTGACATTTAGCATTGTGACATTTGTCATTTGACATCTTTGACATTTGCCATCTTGAAATTTGTCATTTTTGACATTTAGCATTGTGACATTTGTCATTTGACATCTTGGACATTTTCCATCTTAAAATTTGTTATTTTTGACATTTTTCATGGTGACACTTATCATTTTTGACATTTAGCATTGTGACATTTGTCAGTGTTGACATTTGCCATCTTGAAATTTATCATTTTTGACATTTTTCATGGTGACACTTTTCATTTTTGACATTTAGCATTGTGACATTTGTCATTTGACATCTTTGACATTTGCCATCTTGATCTTAATTTTATAACTCTGACATTTCTGAGATCGAAAGTGTTCAGGTCAAATTTGCTAGATATATTGCATTTAAAATGGGCACATACAGGGATGTTAACTACGTAAATACTTTGTCTATTCTAAAGATGCAAAAATTAATTGTACGGCGCCAAGTAACTGATTGTACTGTTATCTATAAAATATTACACAATGTCATTGACTGTCCGGAGTTACTTGCATTGATATATTTTAACATTAATGTATATAATACTAGAAATAGGGAGCTTTTTAATGTGACGTTATGCTAACTACAGTCCTATCCCGAGAACGCTATGTCTCTTAAACAATATCAGCCCTAGAATTGATCTTTTTACAATATCACTAGATGCTTTTAAACAACAAATAACCAATAGTATCGTTAATGTTACATAAACCAGTTCCCACAGCCACTCTTTTTTGAAGTCCTTGTACAAATTTTTTATATTTTAAATATTTAATTTTTGAGTATGTTGTGTCTGTTATTTTTATATGTTTTTAATATTCAGTATTGACAGCAATTGTTACTTATTTACTATTGTATTTTTTTATATGTAAATGGAGGATCCGTGAATAAATAAATAAATAAATTTGAAATTTGTTATTTTTGAGATTTTTCATGGTGACACTTTTCATTTTTGACATTTAGCATTGTGACATTTGTCATTTGACATCTTTGACATTTGCCATCTTGAAATTTGTCATTTTTGACATTTTTCATGGTGACACTTTTCATTTTTGACATTTAGCATTGTGACATTTGTCATTTGACATCTTTGACATTTGCCATCTTGAAATTTGTTATTTTTGATATTTTTCATGGTGACACTTTACATTTTTGACATTTAGCATTGTGACATTTGTCATTTGACATCTTTGACATTTGCCATCTTGAAATTTGTCATTTTTGACATTTTTCATGGTGACACTTTTCATTTTTGACATTTAGCATTGTGACATTTGTCATTTGACATCTTTAACATTTGCCATCTTGAAATTTGTCATTTTTGACAGTTAGCATTGTGACATTTGTCATTTGACATCGTTGATATTTGCCATCTTGAAATTTGTCATTTTTGACATTTTTTATGGTGACACTTTTCATTTTTGACATTTAGCATTGTGACATTTGTCATATTCGACATCTTTGACCTTTGCTATCTTGAAATTTGTCATTTTTGACATTTTTCATGGTGACACTTTTTATTTTTGACATTTAGCATTGTGACATTTGTCATTTGACATTTGCCATCTTGAAATTTGTCATTATTGACATTTTTCATGGGGACCCTTTTCATTTTTGACATTTAGCATTGTGACATTTGTCATTTGACATCTTTGACATTTGCCATCTTGAAATTTGTCATTTTTGACATTTTTCATGGTGACACTTTTCATTTTTGACATTTAGCATTGTGACATTTGTCATTTGACATCTTTGACATTTGCCATCTTGAAATTTGTCATTTTTGACATTTAGCATTGTGACATTTGTCATCTTGGACATTTGCCATCTTGAAATTTGTCATTTTTGACATTTTTTATGGTGACACTTATCATTTTTGACATTTAGCATTGTGACATTTGTCAGTTTTGACATTTGCCATCTTAAAATTTGTCATTTTTGACATTTTTCATAATGACACTTTTCATTTTTGACATTTAGCTTTGTGACATTTGTCATTTGACATCTTTGACATTTGCCATCTTGAAATTTGTTATTTTTGACATTTTTCATGGTGACACTTTTCATTTTTGACATTTAGCATTGTGACATTTGTCATTTGACATCTTTGACATTTGCCATCTTGAAATTTGTCATTTTTGACATTTTTCATGGTGACAGTTTTCATTTTTGACATTTAGCATTGTGACATTTGTCATTTGACATCTTTGACATTTGCCATCTTGAAATTTGTCATTATTGACATTTTTCATGGGGACACATTTCATTTTTGACATTTAGCATTGTGACATTTGTCAATTGACATCTTTGACATTTGCCATCTTGAAATTTGTCATTTTTGACATTTTTCATGGTGACAGTTTTTATTTTTGACATTTAGCATTGTGACATTTGTCATTTGACATCTTTGACATTTGCCATCTTGAAATTTGTCATTATTGACATTTTTCATGGTGACACTTCATTTTTGACATTTAGCATTGTGACATTTGTCATTTGACATCTTTGACATTTGCCATCTTGAAATTTGTCATTTTTGACATTTTTCACGGTGACACTTTTCATTTTTGACATTTAGCATTGTGACATTTGTCATTTGACATCTTAGACATTTGCCATCTTGAAATTTGTCATTTTTGACACTTTTCTTTTTTGACATTTAGCATTGTGACATTTGTCATTTGACATCTTTGACATTTACCATCTTGAAATTTGTCATTTTTGACATTTTTCATGGTGACACTTTTTATTTTTGACATATAGCATTGTGACATTTGTCATTTGACATCTTGGACATTTGCCATTTTGAAATTTGTCATTTTTGACATTTTTCATGGTGACACTTTTCATTTTTGACATTTAGCATTGTGACATTTGTCATTTGACATCTTTGACATTTGCCATCTTGAAATTTGTCATTTTTGACATTTAGCATTGTGACATTTGTCATTTGACATCTTTGACATTTGCCATCTTGAAATTTGTTATTTTTGACATTTTTCATGGTGACACTTTTCATTTTTGACATTTAGCATTGTGACATTTGTCAGTTTTGACATTTGCCATCTTGAAATTTGTCATTTTTGATATTTTTCATGGTGACACTTTTCATTTTTGACATTTAGCATTGTGACATTTGTCATTTGACATCTTAGACATTTGCCATCTTAAAATTTGTCATTTTTGACATTTAGCATTGTGACATTTGTCATTTGACATCTTTGACATTTGCCATCTTGAAATTTGTCATTTTTGACATTTTTCATGGTGACACTTATTATTTTTGACATTTAGCATTGTGACATTTGTCAGTTTTGACATTTGCCATCTTGAAGTTTGTCAGTTTTGACATTTTTTATTGTGACACTTTTCATTCTTGACATTTAGCATTGTGACATTTGTCATTTGACATCTTTGACATTTGCCATCTTGAAATTTGTCATTTTTGACATTTTTTATGGTGACACTTTTCACTTTTGACATTTAGCATTGTGACATTTGCCATTTCACATCTTTGACATTTGCCATCTTAAAATTTGTCATTTTTGACATTTTTCATGGTGACACTTTTTATTTTTGACATTTAGCATTGTGACATTTGTCATTTGACATCTTTGACATTTGTCATCTTGAAATTTGTAATTTTTGATATTTTTCATGGTGACACTTTTCATTTTTGACATTTAGCATTGTGACATTTGTCATTTGACATCTTTGACATTTGCCATCTTGAAATTTGTTATTTTTGACATTTTTCATGGTGACACTTTTCATTTTTGACATTTAGCATTGTGACATTTGTCATTTGACATCTTTGACAATTGCCATCTTGAAATTTGTCATTTTTGACATTTAGCATTGTGACATTTGTCATTTGACATCTTGGACATTTTCCATCTTAAAATTTGTTATTTTTGACATTTTTTATGGTGACACTTATCATTTTTGACATTTAGCATTGTGACATTTGTCAGTGTTGACATTTGCCATCTTGAAATTTATCATTTTTGACATTTTTCATGGTGACACTTTTCATTTTTGACATTTAGCATTGTGACATTTATCATTTGACATCTTTGACATTTGCCATCTTGATCTTAATTTTATAACTCTGACACTTCTGAGATCGAAAGTGTTCAGGTCAAATTTGCTAGATATATTGCATTTAAAATGGGCACATACAGGAATTTTAACTACGTAAATACTTTGTCTATTCTAAAGATGCAAAAATTAATTGTACGGCGCCAAGTAACTGATTGTACTGTTATCTATAAAATATTACACAATGTCATTGACTGTCCGGAGTTACTTGCATTGATATATTTTAACATTAATGTATATAATACTAGAAATAGGGAGCTTTTTAATGTGACGTTATGCTAACTACAGTCCTATCCCGAGAACGCTACGTCTCTTAAACAATATCAGCCCTAGAATTGATCTTTTTACAATATCACTAGATGCTTTTAAACAACAAATAACCAATAGTATCGTTAATGTTACATAAACCAGTTCCCACAGCCACTCTTTTTTGAAGTCCTTGTACAAATTTTTTATATTTTAAATATTTAATTTTTGAGTATGTTGTGTCTGTTATTTTTATATGTTTTTAATATTCAGTATTGACAGCAATTGTTACTTATTTACTATTGTATTTTTTTATATGTAAATGGAGGATCCGTGAATAAATAAATAAATAAATTTGAAATTTGTTATTTTTGAGATTTTTCATGGTGACACTTTTCATTTTTGACATTTAGCATTGTGACATTTGTCATTTGACATCTTTGACATTTGCCATCTTGAAATTTGTCATTTTTGACATTTTTCATGGTGACACTTTTCATTTTTGACATTTAGCATTGTGACATTTGTCATTTGACATCTTTGACATTTGCCATCTTGAAATTTGTTATTTTTGATATTTTTCATGGTGACACTTTACATTTTTGACATTTAGCATTGTGACATTTGTCATTTGACATCTTTGACATTTGCCATCTTGAAATTTGTCATTTTTGACATTTTTCATGGTGACACTTTTCATTTTTGACATTTAGCATTGTGACATTTGTCATTTGACATCTTTAACATTTGCCATCTTGAAATTTGTCATTTTTGACATTTAGCATTGTGACATTTGTCATTTGACATCTTTGATATTTGCCATCTTGAAATTTGTCATTTTTGACATTTTTCATGGTGACACTTTTCATTTTTGACATTTAGCATTGTGACATTTGTCATATTCGACATCTTTGACCTTTGCCATCTTGAAATTTTTCATTTTTGACATTTTTCATGGTGACACTTTTTATTTTTGACATTTAGCATTGTGACATTTGTCATTTGACATTTGCCATCTTGAAATTTGTCATTATTGACATTTTTCATGGGGACCCTTTTCATTTTTGACATTTAGCATTGTGACATTTGTCATTTGACATCTTTGACATTTGCCATCTTGAAATTTGTCATTTTTGACATTTTTCATGGTGACACTTTTCATTTTTGACATTTAGCATTGTGACATTTGTCATTTGACATCTTTGACATTTGCCATCTTGAAATTTGTCATTTTTGACATTTAGCATTGTGACATTTGTCATTTGACATCTTGGACATTTGCCATCTTGAAATTTGTCATTTTTGACATTTTTTATGGTGACACTTATCATTTTTGACATTTAGCATTGTGACATTTGTCATATTCGACATCTTTGACCTTTGCCATCTTGAAATTTGTCATTTTTGACATTTTTCATGGTGACACTTTTTATTTTTGACATTTAGCATTGTGACATTTGTCATTTGACATCTTTGACATTTGCCATCTTGAAATTTGTCATTTTTGACATTTAGCATTGTGACATTTGTCATTTGACATCTTTGATATTTGCCATCTTGATATTTGTCATTTTTGACATTTTTCATGGTGACACTTTTCATTTTTGACATTTAGCATTGTGACATTTGTCATATTCGACATCTTTGACCTTTGCCATCTTGAAATTTGCCATTTTTGACATTTTTCATGGTGACACTTTTTATTTTTGACATTTAGCATTGTGACATTTGTCATTTGACATTTGCCATCTTGAAATTTGTCATTATTGACATTTTTTATGGGGACCCTTTTCATTTTTGACATTTAGCATTGTGACATTTGTCATTTGACATCTTTGACATTTGCCATCTTGAAATTTGTCATTTTTGACATTTTTCATGGTGACACTTTTCATTTTTGACATTTAGCATTGTGACATTTGTCATTTGACATCTTTGACATTTGCCATCTTGAAATTTGTTATTTTTGATATTTTTCATGGTGACACTTTACATTTTTGACATTTAGCATTGTGACATTTGTCATTTGACATCTTTGACATTTGCCATCTTGAAATTTGTCATTTTTGACATTTTTCATGGTGACACTTTTCACTTTTGACATTTAGCATTGTGACATTTGTCATTTGACATCATTGATATTTGCCATCTTAAAATTTGTCATTTTTGACATTTTTCATGGTGACACTTTTCATTTTTGACATTTGTCATTTGACATCTTTGACATTTGTCATCTTGAAATTTGTCATTTTTGACATTTTTCATGGTGACACTTTTCATTTTTGACATTTAGCATTGTGACATTTGTCATTTGACATCTTTGACATTTGCCATCTTGAAATTTGTCATTTTTGACATTTTTCATGGTGACACTTTTCATTTTTGACATTTAGCATTGTGACATTTGTCATTTGACATCTTTGACATTTGCCATCTTGAAATTTGTCATTTTTGACATTTAGCATTGTGACATTTGTCATTTGACATCTTTGACATTTGCCATCTTGAAATTTGTTATTTTTGACATTTTTCATGGTGACACTTTTCATTTTTGACATTTAGCATTGTGACATTTGTCATTTGACATCTTTGACATTTGTCATCTTGAAATTTGTCATTTTTGACATTTTTCATGGTGACACTTTTTATTTTTGACATTTAGCATTGTGACATTTGTCATTTGACATCTTTGACATTTGCCATCTTGAAATTTGTCATTTTTGACATTTAGCATTGTGACATTTGTCATTTGACATCTTTGACATTTGCCATCTTAAAATTTGTCATTTTTGACATTTTTCATGGTGACACTTATCATTTTTGACATTTAGCATTGTGACATTTGTCAGTTTTGACATTTGCCATCTTGAAATTTGTCATTTTTGACATTTTTTATGGTGACACTTTTCATTTTTGACATTTAGCATTGTGACATTTGTCATTTGACATCTTTGACATTTGCCATCTTAAAATTTGTTATTTTTGACGTTTTTCATGGTGACACTTTTCATTTTTGACATTTAGCATTGTGACATTTGTCATTTGACATCTTTGACATTTGCCATCTTGAAATTTGTCATTTTTGACATTTTTCATGGTGACACTTTTCATTTTTGACATTTAGCATTGTGACATTTGTCAGTTTTGACATTTGCCATCTTGAAATTTGTCATTTTTGCCATTTTATGGTGACACTTTTCATTTTTGACATTTAGCATTGTGACATTTGTCATTTGACATCTTTGACATTTGCCATCTTGCAATTTGTCATTTTTGACATTTTTCATGGTGACACTTTTCATTTTTGACATTTAGCATTGTGACATTTGTCATTTGACATCTTTGACATTTGCCTTCTTGAAATTTGTCATTATTGACATTTTTCATGGGGACACTTTTCATTTTTGACATTTAGCATTGTGACATTTGTCATTTGACATCTTTGACATTTGCCATCTTGAAATTTGTCATTTTTGACATTTTTCATGGTGACACTTTTTATTTTTGACATTTAGCATTGTGACATTTGTCATTTGACATCTTTGACATTTGCCATCTTGAAATTTGTCATTTTTGACATTTAGCATTGTGACATTTGTCATTTGACATCTTGGACATTTGCCATCTTGAAATTTGTCATTTTTGACATTTTTCATGGTGACACTTATCATTTTTGACATTTAGCATTGTGACATTTGTCAGTTTTGACATTTGCCATCTTGAAATTTGTCATTTTTGACATTTTTTATGGTGACACTTTTCATTTTTGACATTTAGCATTGTGACATTTGTCATTTGACATCTTTGACATTTGCCATCTTAAAATTTGTTATTTTTGACGTTTTTCATGGTGACACTTTTCATTTTTGACATTTAGCATTGTGACATTTGTCATTTGACATCTTTGACATTTGCCATCTTGAAATTTGTCATTTTTGACATTTTTTATGGTGACACTTTTCATTTTTGACATTTAGCATTGTGACATTTGTCAGTTTTGACATTTGCCATCTTGAAATTTGTCATTTTTGACATTTTTCATGGTGACACTTTTCATTTTTGACATTTAGCATTGTGACATTTGTCATTTGACATCTTTGACATTTGCCATCTTGAAATTTGTCATTTTTGACATTTTTCATGGTGACACTTTTCATTTTTGACATTTAGCATTGTGACATTTGTCATTTGACATCTTTGACATTTGTCATCTTGAAATTTGTCATTTTTGACATTTAGCATTGTGACATTTGTCATTTGACATCTTTGACATTTGCCATCTTGAAATTTGTTATTTTTGACATTTTTCATGGTGACACTTTTCATTTTTGACATTTAGCATTGTGACATTTGTCATTTGACATCTTTGACATTTGCCATCTTGAAATTTGTCATTTTTGACATTTTTCATGGTGACACTTTTCATTTTTGACATTTAGCATTGTGACATTTGTCAGTTTTGACATTTGTCATCTTGAAATTTGTCATTTTTGACATTTTTCATGGTGACACTTTTCATTTTTGACATTTAGCATTGTGACATTTGTCATTTGACATCTTTGACATTTGCCATCTTGAAATTTGTCATTTTTGACATTTTTCATGGTGACACTTTTCATTTTTGACATTTAGCATTGTGACATTTGTCATTTGACATCTTTGACATTTGCCTTCTTGAAATTTGTCATTATTGACATTTTTCATGGGGACACTTTTCATTTTTGACATTTAGCATTGTGACATTTGTCATTTGACATCTTTGACATTTGCCATCTTGAAATTTGTCATTTTTGACATTTTTCATGGTGACACTTTTCATTTTTGACATTTAGCATTGTGACATTTGTCATTTGACATCTTTGACATTTGCCATCTTGAAATTTGTCATTTTTGACATTTTTCACAGTGACACTTTTCATTTTTCACATTTAGCATTGTGACATTTGTCATTTGACATCTTAGACATTTGCCATCTTGAAATTTGTCATTTTTGACACTTTTCATTTTTGACATTTAGCATTGTGACATTTGTCATTTGACATCTTTGACATTTGCCATCTTGAAATTTGTCATTTTTGACATTTTTCATGGTGACACTCTTCATTTTTGACATTTAGCATTGTGACATTTGTCATTTGACATCTTGGACATTTGCCATCTTAAAATTTGTCATTTTTGACATTTTTCATGGTGACACTTATCATTTTTGACATTTAGCATTGTGACATTTGTCAGTTTTGACATTTGCCATCTTGAAATTTGTCATTTTTGACATTTTTCATGGTGACACTTTTCATTTTTGACATTCAGCATTGTGACATTTGTCATTTGACATCTTTGACATTTGCCATCTTGAAATTTGTCATTTTTGACATTTTATGGTTACACTTTTCATTTTTGACATTTGTCATTTGACATCTTTGACATTTGTCATCTTGAAATTTGTCATTTTTGACATTTTTCATGGTGACACTTTTCATTTTTGACATTTAGCATTGTGACATTTGTCATTTGACATCTTTGACATTTGCCATCTTGAAATTTGTCATTTTTGACATTTTTCATGGTGACACTTTTCATTTTTGACATTTAGCATTGTGACATTTGTCATTTGACATCTTTGACATTTGCCATCTTGAAATTTGTCATTTTTGACATTTAGCATTGTGACATTTGTCATTTGACATCTTTGACATGTGCCATCTTGAAATTTGTTATTTTTGACATTTTTCATGGTGACACTTTTCATTTTTGACATTTAGCATTGTGACATTTGTCATTTGACATCTTTGACATTTGTCATCTTGAAATTTGTCATTTTTGACATTTTTCATGGTGACACTTTTTATTTTTGACATTTAGCATTGTGACATTTGTCATTTGACATCTTTGACATTTGCCATCTTGAAATTTGTCATTTTTGACATTTAGCATTGTGACATTTGTCATTTGACATCTTTGACATTTGCCATCTTAAAATTTGTCATTTTTGACATTTTTCATGGTGACACTTATCATTTTTGACATTTAGCATTGTGACATTTGTCAGTTTTGACATTTGCCATCTTGAAATTTGTCATTTTTGACATTTTTTATGGTGACACTTTTCATTTTTGACATTTAGCATTGTGACATTTGTCATTTGACATCTTTGACATTTGCCATCTTAAAATTTGTTATTTTTGACGTTTTTCATGGTGACACTTTTCATTTTTGACATTTAGCATTGTGACATTTGTCATTTGACATCTTTGACATTTGCCATCTTGAAATTTGTCATTTTTGACATTTTTCATGGTGACACTTTTCATTTTTGACATTTAGCATTGTGACATTTGTCAGTTTTGACATTTGCCATCTTGAAATTTGTCATTTTTGCCATTTTATGGTGACACTTTTCATTTTTGACATTTAGCATTGTGACATTTGTCATTTGACATCTTTGACATTTGCCATCTTGAAATTTGTCATTTTTGACATTTTTCATGGTGACACTTTTCATTTTTGACATTTAGCATTGTGACATTTGTCATTTGACATCTTTGACATTTGCCTTCTTGAAATTTGTCATTATTGACATTTTTCATGGGGACACTTTTCATTTTTGACATTTAGCATTGTGACATTTGTCATTTGACATCTTTGACATTTGCCATCTTGAAATTTGTCATTTTTGACATTTTTCATGGTGACACTTTTTATTTTTGACATTTAGCATTGTGACATTTGTCATTTGACATCTTTGACATTTGCCATCTTGAAATTTGTCATTTTTGACATTTAGCATTGTGACATTTGTCATTTGACATCTTGGACATTTGCCATCTTCAAATTTGTCATTTTTGACATTTTTCATGGTGACACTTATCATTTTTGACATTTAGCATTGTGACATTTGTCAGTTTTGACATTTGCCATCTTGAAATTTGTCATTTTTGACATTTTTTATGGTGACACTTTTCATTTTTGACATTTAGCATTGTGACATTTGTCATTTGACATCTTTGACATTTGCCATCTTAAAATTTGTTATTTTTGACGTTTTTCATGGTGACACTTTTCATTTTTGACATTTAGCATTGTGACATTTGTCATTTGACATCTTTGACATTTGCCATCTTGAAATTTGTCATTTTTGACATTTTTTATGGTGACACTTTTCATTTTTGACATTTAGCATTGTGACATTTGTCAGTTTTGACATTTGCCATCTTGAAATTTGTCATTTTTGACATTTTTCATGGTGACACTTTTCATTTTTGACATTTAGCATTGTGACATTTGTCATTTGACATCTTTGACATTTGCCATCTTGAAATTTGTCATTTTTGACATTTTTTATGGTGACACTTTTCATTTTTGACATTTAGCATTGTGACATTTGTCATTTGACATCTTTGACATTTGTCATCTTGAAATTTGTCATTTTTGACATTTAGCATTGTGACATTTGTCATTTGACATCTTTGACATTTGCCATCTTGAAATTTGTTATTTTTGACATTTTTCATGGTGACACTTTTCATTTTTGACATTTAGCATTGTGACATTTGTCATTTGACATCTTTGACATTTGCCATCTTGAAATTTGTCATTTTTGACATTTTTCATGGTGACACTTTTCATTTTTGACATTTAGCATTGTGACATTTGTCAGTTTTGACATTTGTCATCTTGAAATTTGTCATTTTTGACATTTTTCATGGTGAACTTTTCATTTTTGACATTTAGCATTGTGACATTTGTCATTTGACATCTTTGACATTTGCCATCTTGAAATTTGTCATTTTTGACATTTTTTATGGTGACACTTTTCATTTTTGACATTTAGCATTGTGACATTTGTCATTTGACATCTTTGACATTTGCCTTCTTGAAATTTGTCATTATTGACATTTTTCATGGGGACACTTTTCATTTTTGACATTTAGCATTGTGACATTTGTCATTTGACATCTTTGACATTTGCCATCTTGAAATTTGTCATTTTTGACATTTTTCATGGTGACACTTTTCATTTTTGACATTTAGCATTGTGACATTTGTCATTTGACATCTTTGACATTTGCCATCTTGAAATTTGTCATTTTTGACATTTTTCACAGTGACACTTTTCATTTTTGACATTTAGCATTGTGACATTTGTCATTTGACATCTTAGACATTTGCCATCTTGAAATTTGTCATTTTTGACACTTTTCATTTTTGACATTTAGCATTGTGACATTTGTCATTTGACATCTTTGACATTTGCCATCTTGAAATTTGTCATTTTTGACATTTTTCATGGTGACACTCTTCATTTTTGACATTTAGCATTGTGACATTTGTCATTTGACATCTTGGACATTTGCCATCTTAAAATTTGTCATTTTTGACATTTTTCATGGTGACACTTATCATTTTTGACATTTAGCATTGTGACATTTGTCAGTTTTGACATTTGCCATCTTGAAATTTGTCATTTTTGACATTTTTCATGGTGACACTTTTCATTTTTGACATTCAGCATTGTGACATTTGTCATTTGACATCTTTGACATTTGCCATCTTGAAATTTGTCATTTTTGACATTTTTCATGGTGACACTTTTCATTTTTGACATTTAGCATTGTGACATTTGTCAGTTGACATCTTTGACATTTGCCATCTTGAAATTTGTCATTTTTGACATTTTATGGTGACACTTTTCATTTTTGACATTTAGCATTGTGACATTTGTCATTTGACATCTTTGACATTTGCCATCTTGAAATTTGTTATTTTTGACATTTTTCATGGTGACACTTTTCATTTTTGACATTTAGCATTGTGACATTTGTCATTTGACATCTTTGACATTTGTCATCTTGAAATTTGTCATTTTTGACATTTAGCATTGTGACATTTGTCATTTGACATCTTAGACATTTGCCATCTTGAAATTTGTCATTTTTGACATTTTTCATGGTGACACTTATCATTTTTGACATTTAGCATTGTGACATTTGTCAGTTTTGACATTTGTCATCTTGAAATTTGTCATTTTTTATGTTGACACTTTTCATTTTTGACATTTAGCATTGTGACATTTGTCATTTGACATCTTTGACATTTGTCATCTTAAAATTTGTTATTTTTGACGTTTTTCATGGTGACACTTTTCATTTTTGACATTTAGCATTGTGACATTTGTCATTTGACATCTTTGACATTTGCCATCTTGAAATTTGTCATTTTTGACATTTTTCATGGTGACACTTTTCATTTTTGACATTTAGCATTGTGACATTTGTCATTTGACATCTTTGACATTTGCCATCTTGAAATTTGTCATTTTTGACATTTTTCATGGTGACACTTTTCATTTTTGACATTTAGCATTGTGACATTTGTCATTTGACATCTTTGACATTTGTCATCTTGAAATTTGTCATTTTTGACATTTAGCATTGTGACATTTGTCATTTGACATCTTTGACATTTGCCATCTTGAAATTTGTTATTTTTGACATTTTTTATGGTGACACTTTTCATTTTTGACATTTAGCATTGTGACATTTGTCATTTGACATCTTTGACATTTGCCATCTTGAAATTTGTCATTTTTGACATTTTTCATGGTGACACTTTTCATTTTTGACATTTAGCATTGTGACATTTGTTATTTGACATCTTTGATATTTGCCATCTTGAAATTTGTCATTTTTGACATTTCTTATGGTGACACTTTTCATTTTTGACATTTAGAATTGTGACATTTGTCATTTGACATCTTTTGACATTTGCCATCTTGAAATTTGTTATTTTTGACATTTTTCATGGTGACACTTTTCATTTTTGACATTTTTCATGGTGACACTTATCATTTTTGACATTTAGCATTGTGACATTTGTCAGTTTTGACATTTGCCATCTTGAAATTTGTCATTTTTGACATTTTTCATGGTGACACTTTTCATTTTTGACATTTAGCATTGTGACATTTGTCATTTGACATCTTTGCCATTTGCCATCTTGAAATTTGTCATTTTTGACATTTTATGGTGACACTTTTCATTTTTGACATTTAGCATTGTGACATTTGTCATTTGACATCTTTGACATTTGCCATCTTGAAATTTGTCATTTTAGACATTTTTCATGGTGACACTTTTCATTTTTAACGTTTAGCATTGTGACATTTGTCATTTGACATCTTTGACATTTGCCATCTTGAAATTTGTTATTTTTGACATTTTTCATGGTGACACTTTTCATTTTTGACATTTAGCATTGTGACATTTGTCATTTGACATCTTTGACACTTGTCATCTTGAAATTTGTCATTTTTGACATTTAGCATTGTGACATTTGTCATTTGACATCTTGGACATTTGCCATCTTGAAATTTGTCATTTTTGACATTTTTCATGGTGACACTTATCATTTTTGACATTTAGCATTGTGACATTTGTCAGTTTTGACATTTGTCATCTTGCAATTTGTCATTTTTGACATTTTTTATGTTGACACTTTTCATTGTTGACATTTAGCATTGTGACATTTGTCATTTGACATCTTTGACATTTGTCATCTTAAAATTTGTTATTTTTGACGTTTTTCATGGTGACACTTTTCATTTTTGACATTTAGCATTGTGACATTTGTCATTTGACATCTTTGACATTTGCCATCTTGAAATTTGTCATTTTTGACATTTTTCATGGTGACACTTTTCATTTTTGACATTTAGCATTGTGACATTTGTCATTTGACATCTTTGACATTTGCCATCTTGAAATTTGTTATTTTTGACATTTTTCATGGTGACACTTTTCATTTTTGACATTTAGCATTGTAACATTTGTCATTTGACATCTTTGACATTTGCCATCTTGAAATTTGTCATTTTTGACATTTTTCATGGTGACACTTTTCATTTTTGACATTTAGCATTGTGACATTTGTCAGTTTTGACATTTGCCATCTTGAAATTTGTCATTTTTGACATTTTTCATGGTGACACTTTTCATTTTTTACATTTAGCATTGTGACATTTGTCATTTGACATCTTTGACATTTGCCATCTTGAAATTTGTTATTTTTGACATTTTTCATGGTGACACTTTTCATTTTTGACATTTAGCATTGTGACATTTGTTATTTGACATCTTTGATATTTGCCATCTTGAAATTTGTCATTTTTGACATTTCTTATGGTGACACTTTTCATTTTTGACATTTAGAATTGTGACATTTGTCATTTGACATCTTTGACATTTGCCATCTTGAAATTTGTTATTTTTGACATTTTTCATGGTGACACTTTTCATTTTTGACATTTAGCATTGTGACATTTGTCATTTGACATCTTTGACATTTGCCATCTTGAAATTTGTCATTTTTTAAATTTTTCATGGTGACACTTTTCATTTTTGATATTAAGCATTGTGACATTTGTCATTTGACATCTTTGACATTTAACATCTTTGACATTTGCCATCTTGAAATTTGTCATTTTTGACTTTAGCATTGTGACATTTGTCATTTGACATCTTGGACATTTGCCATCTTGAAATTTGTCATTTTTGACATTTTTCATGGTGACACTTATCATTTTTGACATTTAGCATTGTGACATTTGTCAGTTTTGACATTTGCCATCTTAAAATTTGTCATTTTTGACATTTTTCATGGTGACACTTTTTATTTTTGACATTTAGCATTGTGACATTTGTCATTTGACATCTTTGACATTTGCCATCTTGAAATTTGTTATTTTTGACATTTTTCATGGTGACACTTTTCATTTTTGACATTTAGCATTGTGACATTTGTCATTTAACATCTTTGACATTTGCCATCTTGAAATTTGTCATTTTTGACATTTTTCATGGTGACAGTTTTCATTTTTGACATTTAGCATTGTGACATTTGTCATTTGACATCTTTGACATTTGCCATCTTGAAATTTGTCATTATTGACATTTTTCATGGGGACACTTTTCATTTTTGACATTTAGCATTGTGACATTTGTCATTTGACATCTTTGACATTTGCCATCTTGAAATTTGTCATTTTTGACATTTTTCATGGTGACACTTTTCATTTTTGACATTTAGCATTGTGACATTTGTCATTTGACATCTTTGACATTTGACATCTTGAAATTTGTCATTTTTGACATTTTTCACGGTGACACTTTTCATTTTTGACATTTAGCATTGTGACATTTGTCATTTGACATCTTAGACATTTGCCATCTTGAAATTTGTCATTTTTGACACTTTTTATTTTTGACATTTAGCATTGTGACATTTGTCATTTGACATCTTTGACATTGACCATCTTGAAATTTGTCATTTTTGACATTTTTCATGGTGACACTTTTCATTTTTGACATATAGCATTGTGACATTTGTCATTTGACATCTTGGACATTTGCCATCTTGAAATTTGTCATTTTTGACATTTTTCATGGTGACACTTTTCATTTTTGACATTTAGCATTGTGACATTTGTCATTTGACATCTTTGACATTTGCCATCTTGAAATTTGTCATTTTTGACATTTAGCATTGTGACATTTGTCATTTGACATCTTTGACATTTGCCATCTTGAAATTTGTTATTTTTGACATTTTTCATGGTGACACTTTTTATTTTTGACATTTAGCATTGTGACATTTGTCATTTGACATCTTTGACATTTGCCATCTTAAAATTTGTTATTTTTGACGTTTTTCATGGTGACACTTTTCATTTTTGACATTTAGCATTGTGACATTTGTCATTTGACATTTGCCATCTTGAAATTTGTCATTTTTGACATTTTTCATGGTGACACTTTTCATTTTTGACATTTAGCATTGTGACATTTGTCATTTGACATCTTTGACATTTGCCATCTTGAAATTTGTTATTTTTGACATTTTTCATGGTGACACTTTTCATTTTTGACATTTAGCATTGTAACATTTGTCATTTGACATCTTTGACATTTGCCATCTTGAAATTTGTCATTTTTGACATTTTTCATGGTGACACTTTTCATTTTTGACATTTAGCATTGTGACATTTGTCAGTTTTGACATTTGCCATCTTGAAATTTGTCATTTTTGACATTTTTCATGGTGACACTTTTCATTTTTTACATTTAGCATTGTGACATTTGTCATTTGACATCTTTGACATTTGCCATCTTGAAATTTGTTATTTTTGACATTTTTCATGGTGACACTTATCATTTTTGACATTTAGCATTGTGACATTTGTCAGTTTTGACATTTGTCATCTTGAAATTTGTCATTTTTGACATTTTTTATGTTGACACTTTTCATTTTTGACATTTAGCATTGTGACATTTGTCATTTGACATCTTTGACATTTGTCATCTTAAAATTTGTTATTTTTGACGTTTTTCATGGTGACACTTTTCATTTTTGACATTTAGCATTGTGACATTTGTCATTTGACATCTTTGACATTTGCCATCTTGAAATTTGTCATTTTTGACATTTTTTATGGTGACACTTTTCATTTTTGACATTTAGCATTGTGACATATGTCATTTTTGACATTTTTCATGGTGACACTTATCATTTTTGACATTTAGCATTGTGACATTTGTCAGTTTTGACATTTGTCATCTTGACATTTGTCATTTTTGACATTTTTTATGTTGACACTTTTCATTTTTGACATTTAGCATTGTGACATTTGTCATTTGACATCTTTGACATTTGTCATCTTAAAATTTGTTATTTTTGACGTTTTTCATGGTGACACTTTTCATTTTTGACATTTAGCATTGTGACATTTGTCATTTGACATCTTTGACATTTGCCATCTTGAAATTTGTCATTTTTGACATTTTTCATGGTGACACTTTTCATTTTTGACATTTAGCATTGTGACATTTGTCATTTGACATCTTTGACATTTGCCATCTTGAAATTTGTTATTTTTGACATTTTTCATGGTGACACTTTTCATTTTTGACATTTAGCATTGTAACATTTGTCATTTGACATCTTTGACATTTGCCATCTTGAAATTTGTCATTTTTGACATTTTTCATGGTGACACTTTTCATTTTTGACATTTAGCATTGTGACATTTGTCAGTTTTGACATTTGCCATCTTGAAATTTGTCATTTTTGACATTTTTCATGGTGACACTTTTTATTTTTTACATTTAGCATTGTGACATTTGTCATTTGACATCTTTGACATTTGCCATCTTGAAATTTGTTATTTTTGACATTTTTCATGGTGACACTTTTCATTTTTGACATTTAGCATTGTGACATTTGTTATTTGACATCTTTGATATTTGCCATCTTGAAATTTGTCATTTTTGACATTTCTTATGGTGACACTTTTCATTTTTGACATTTAGAATTGTGACATTTGTCATTTGACATCTTTGACATTTGCCATCTTGAAATTTGTTATTTTTGACATTTTTCATGGTGACACTTTTTATTTTTGACATTTAGCATTGTGACATTTGTCATTTGTCATCTTTGACATTTGCCATCTTGAAACTTGTCATTTTTTAAATTTTTCATGGTGACACTTTTCATTTTTGATATTTAGCATTGTGACATTTGTCATTTGACATCTTTGACATTTGACATCTTTGACATTTGCCATCTTGAAATTTGTCATTTTTGACTTTAGCATTGTGACATTTGTCATTTGACATCTTGGACATTTGCCATCTTGAAATTTGTCATTTTTGACATTTTTCATGGTGACACTTATCATTTTTGACATTTAGCATTGTGACATTTGTCAGTTTTGACATTTGCCATCTTAAAATTTGTCATTTTTGACATTTTTCATGGTGACACTTTTTATTTTTGACATTTAGCATTGTGACATTTGTCATTTGACATCTTTGACATTTGCCATCTTGAAATTTGTTATTTTTGACATTTTTCATGGTGACACTTTTCATTTTTGACATTTAGCATTGTGACATTTGTCATTTGACATTTTTGACATTTGCCATCTTGAAATTTGTCATTTTTGACATTTTTCATGGTGACAGTTTTCATTTTTGACATTTAGCATTGTGACATTTGTCATTTGACATCTTTGACATTTGCCATCTTGAAATTTGTCATTATTGACATTTTTCATGGGGACACTTTTCATTTTTGACATTTAGCATTGTGACATTTGTCATTTGACATCTTTGACATTTGTCATCTTGAACTTTGTCATTTTTGACATTTTTCATGGTGACACTTTTCATTTTTGACATTTAGCATTGTGACATTTGTCATTTGAAATCTTTGACATTTGACATCTTGAAATTTGTCATTTTTGACATTTTTCACGGTGACACCTTTCATTTTTGACATTTAGCATTGTGACATTTGTCATTTGACATCTTAGACATTTGCCATCTTGAAATTTGTCATTTTTGACACTTTTCATTTTTGACATTTAGCATTGTGACATTTGTCATTTGACATCTTTGACATTTACCATCTTGAAATTTGTCATTTTTGACATTTTTCATGGTGACACTTTTCATTTTTGACATATAGCATTGTGACATTTGTCATTTGACATCTTGGACATTTGCCATCTTGAAATTTGTCATTATTGACATTTTTCATGGGGACACTTTTCATTTTTGACATTTAGCATTGTGACATTTGTCATTTGACATCTTTGACATTTGCCATCTTGAAATTTGTCATTTTTGACATTTTTCATGGTGACACTTTTCATTTTTGACATTTAGCATTGTGACATTTGTCATTTGACATCTTTGACATTTGACATCTTAAAATTTGTCATTTTTGACATTTTTCACGGTGACACTTTTCATTTTTGACATTTAGCATTGTGACATTTGTCATTTGACATCTTAGACATTTGCCATCTTGAAATTTGTCATTTTTGACACTTTTCATTTTTGACATTTAGCATTGTGACATTTGTCATTTGACATCTTTGATATTTACCATCTTGAAATTTGTCATTTTTGACATTTTTCATGGTGACACTTTTCATTTTTGACATATAGCATTGTGACATTTGTCATTTGACATCTTGGACATTTGCCATCTTGAAATTTGTCATTTTTGACATTTTTCATGGTGACACTTTTCATTTTTGACATTTAGAATTGTGACATTTGTCATTTGACATCTTTGACATTTGCCATCTTGAAATTTGTTATTTTTGACATTTTTCATGGTGACACTTTTCATTTTTGACATTTAGCATTGTGACATTTGTCATTTGACATCTTTGACATTTGCCATCTTGAAATTTGTCATTTTTTTAATTTTTCATGGTGACACTTTTCATTTTTGATATTAAGCATTGTGACATTTGTCATTTGACATCTTTGACATTTAACATCTTTGACATTTGCCATCTTGAAATTTGTCATTTTTGACTTTAGCATTGTGACATTTGTCATTTGACATCTTGGACATTTGCCATCTTGAAATTTGTCATTTTTGACATTTTTCATGGTGACACTTATCATTTTTGACATTTAGCATTGTGACATTTGTCAGTTTTGACATTTGCCATCTTAAAATTTGTCATTTTTGACATTTTTCATGGTGACACTTTTTATTTTTGACATTTAGCATTGTGACATTTGTCATTTGACATCTTTGACATTTGCCATCTTGAAATTTGTTATTTTTGACATTTTTCATGGTGACACTTTTCATTTTTGACATTTAGCATTGTGACATTTGTCATTTAACATCTTTGACATTTGCCATCTTGAAATTTGTCATTTTTGACATTTTTCATGGTGACAGTTTTCATTTTTGACATTTAGCATTGTGACATTTGTCATTTGACATCTTTGACATTTGCCATCTTGAAATTTGTCATTATTGACATTTTTCATGGGGACACTTTTCATTTTTGACATTTAGCATTGTGACATTTGTCATTTGACATCTTTGACATTTGCCATCTTGAAATTTGTCATTTTTGACATTTTTCATGGTGACACTTTTCATTTTTGACATTTAGCATTGTGACATTTGTCATTTGACATCTTTGACATTTGACATCTTGAAATTTGTCATTTTTGACATTTTTCACGGTGACACTTTTCATTTTTGACATTTAGCATTGTGACATTTGTCATTTGACATCTTAGACATTTGCCATCTTGAAATTTGTCATTTTTGACACTTTTTATTTTTGACATTTAGCATTGTGACATTTGTCATTTGACATCTTTGACATTGACCATCTTGAAATTTGTCATTTTTGACATTTTTCATGGTGACACTTTTCATTTTTGACATATAGCATTGTGACATTTGTCATTTGACATCTTGGACATTTGCCATCTTGAAATTTGTCATTTTTGACATTTTTCATGGTGACACTTTTCATTTTTGACATTTAGCATTGTGACATTTGTCATTTGACATCTTTGACATTTGCCATCTTGAAATTTGTCATTTTTGACATTTAGCATTGTGACATTTGTCATTTGACATCTTTGACATTTGCCATCTTGAAATTTGTTATTTTTGACATTTTTCATGGTGACACTTTTCATTTTTGACATTTAGCATTGTGACATTTGTCATTTGACATCTTTGACATTTGCCATCTTAAAATTTGTTATTTTTGACGTTTTTCATGGTGACACTTTTCATTTTTGACATTTAGCATTGTGACATTTGTCATTTGACATTTGCCATCTTGAAATTTGTCATTTTTGACATTTTTCATGGTGACACTTTTCATTTTTGACATTTAGCATTGTGACATTTGTCATTTGACATCTTTGACATTTGCCATCTTGAAATTTGTTATTTTTGACATTTTTCATGGTGACACTTTTCATTTTTGACATTTAGCATTGTAACATTTGTCATTTGACATCTTTGACATTTGCCATCTTGAAATTTGTCATTTTTGACATTTTTCATGGTGACACTTTTCATTTTTGACATTTAGCATTGTGACATTTGTCAGTTTTGACATTTGCCATCTTGAAATTTGTCATTTTTGACATTTTTCATGGTGACACTTTTCATTTTTTACATTTAGCATTGTGACATTTGTCATTTGACATCTTTGACATTTGCCATCTTGAAATTTGTTATTTTTGACATTTTTCATGGTGACACTTATCATTTTTGACATTTAGCATTGTGACATTTGTCAGTTTTGACATTTGTCATCTTGAAATTTGTCATTTTTGACATTTTTTATGTTGACACTTTTCATTTTTGACATTTAGCATTGTGACATTTGTCATTTGACATCTTTGACATTTGTCATCTTAAAATTTGTTATTTTTGACGTTTTTCATGGTGACACTTTTCATTTTTGACATTTAGCATTGTGACATTTGTCATTTGACATCTTTGACATTTGCCATCTTGAAATTTGTCATTTTTGACATTTTTTATGGTGACACTTTTCATTTTTGACATTTAGCATTGTGACATATGTCATTTTTGACATTTTTCATGGTGACACTTATCATTTTTGACATTTAGCATTGTGACATTTGTCAGTTTTGACATTTGTCATCTTGACATTTGTCATTTTTGACATTTTTTATGTTGACACTTTTCATTTTTGACATTTAGCATTGTGACATTTGTCATTTGACATCTTTGACATTTGTCATCTTAAAATTTGTTATTTTTGACGTTTTTCATGGTGACACTTTTCATTTTTGACATTTAGCATTGTGACATTTGTCATTTGACATCTTTGACATTTGCCATCTTGAAATTTGTCATTTTTGACATTTTTCATGGTGACACTTTTCATTTTTGACATTTAGCATTGTGACATTTGTCATTTGACATCTTTGACATTTGCCATCTTGAAATTTGTTATTTTTGACATTTTTCATGGTGACACTTTTCATTTTTGACATTTAGCATTGTAACATTTGTCATTTGACATCTTTGACATTTGCCATCTTGAAATTTGTCATTTTTGACATTTTTCATGGTGACACTTTTCATTTTTGACATTTAGCATTGTGACATTTGTCAGTTTTGACATTTGCCATCTTGAAATTTGTCATTTTTGACATTTTTCATGGTGACACTTTTTATTTTTTACATTTAGCATTGTGACATTTGTCATTTGACATCTTTGACATTTGCCATCTTGAAATTTGTTATTTTTGACATTTTTCATGGTGACACTTTTCATTTTTGACATTTAGCATTGTGACATTTGTTATTTGACATCTTTGATATTTGCCATCTTGAAATTTGTCATTTTTGACATTTCTTATGGTGACACTTTTCATTTTTGACATTTAGAATTGTGACATTTGTCATTTGACATCTTTGACATTTGCCATCTTGAAATTTGTTATTTTTGACATTTTTCATGGTGACACTTTTTATTTTTGACATTTAGCATTGTGACATTTGTCATTTGTCATCTTTGACATTTGCCATCTTGAAACTTGTCATTTTTTAAATTTTTCATGGTGACACTTTTCATTTTTGATATTTAGCATTGTGACATTTGTCATTTGACATCTTTGACATTTGACATCTTTGACATTTGCCATCTTGAAATTTGTCATTTTTGACTTTAGCATTGTGACATTTGTCATTTGACATCTTGGACATTTGCCATCTTGAAATTTGTCATTTTTGACATTTTTCATGGTGACACTTATCATTTTTGACATTTAGCATTGTGACATTTGTCAGTTTTGACATTTGCCATCTTAAAATTTGTCATTTTTGACATTTTTCATGGTGACACTTTTTATTTTTGACATTTAGCATTGTGACATTTGTCATTTGACATCTTTGACATTTGCCATCTTAAAATTTGTTATTTTTGACATTTTTCATGGTGACACTTTTCATTTTTGACATTTAGCATTGTGACATTTGTCATTTGACATTTTTGACATTTGCCATCTTGAAATTTGTCATTTTTGACATTTTTCATGGTGACAGTTTTCATTTTTGACATTTAGCATTGTGACATTTGTCATTTGACATCTTTGACATTTGCCATCTTGAAATTTGTCATTATTGACATTTTTCATGGGGACACTTTTCATTTTTGACATTTAGCATTGTGACATTTGTCATTTGACATCTTTGACATTTGTCATCTTGAAATTTGTCATTTTTGACATTTTTCATGGTGACACTTTTCATTTTTGACATTTAGCATTGTGACATTTGTCATTTGAAATCTTTGACATTTGACATCTTGAAATTTGTCATTTTTGACATTTTTCACGGTGACACCTTTCATTTTTGACATTTAGCATTGTGACATTTGTCATTTGACATCTTAGACATTTGCCATCTTGAAATTTGTCATTTTTGACACTTTTCATTTTTGACATTTAGCATTGTGACATTTGTCATTTGACATCTTTGACATTTACCATCTTGAAATTTGTCATTTTTGACATTTTTCATGGTGACACTTTTCATTTTTGACATATAGCATTGTGACATTTGTCATTTGACATCTTGGACATTTGCCATCTTGAAATTTGTCATTATTGACATTTTTCATGGGGACACTTTTCATTTTTGACATTTAGCATTGTGACATTTGTCATTTGACATCTTTGACATTTGCCATCTTGAAATTTGTCATTTTTGACATTTTTCATGGTGACACTTTTCATTTTTGACATTTAGCATTGTGACATTTGTCATTTGACATCTTTGACATTTGACATCTTAAAATTTGTCATTTTTGACATTTTTCACGGTGACACTTTTCATTTTTGACATTTAGCATTGTGACATTTGTCATTTGACATCTTAGACATTTGCCATCTTGAAATTTGTCATTTTTGACACTTTTCATTTTTGACATTTAGCATTGTGACATTTGTCATTTGACATCTTTGATATTTACCATCTTGAAATTTGTCATTTTTGACATTTTTCATGGTGACACTTTTCATTTTTGACATATAGCATTGTGACATTTGTCATTTGACATCTTGGACATTTGCCATCTTGAAATTTGTCATTTTTGACATTTTTCATGGTGACACTTTTCATTTTTGACATTTAGCATTGTGACATTTGTCATTTGACATCTTTGACATTTGCCATCTTGAAATTTGTTATTTTTGACATTTAGCATTGTGACATTTGTCATTTGACATCTTTGACATTTGCCATCTTGAAATTTGTTATTTTTGACATTTTTCATGGTGACACTTTTCATTTTTGACATTTAGCATTGTGACATTTGTCATTTGACATCTTTGACATTTGCCATCTTAAAATTTGTTATTTTTGACGTTTTTCATGGTGACACTTTTCATTTTTGACATTTAGCATTGTGACATTTGTCATTTGACATTTGCCATCTTGAAATTTGTCATTTTTGACATTTTTCATGGTGACACTTTTCATTTTTGACATTTAGCATTGTGACATTTGTCATTTGACATCTTTGACATTTGCCATCTTGAAATTTGTTATTTTTGACATTTTTCATGGTGACACTTTTCATTTTTGACATTTAGCATTGTAACATTTGTCATTTGACATCTTTGACATTTGCCATCTTGAAATTTGTCATTTTTGACATTTTTCATGGTGACACTTTTCATTTTTGACATTTAGCATTGTGACATTTGTCAGTTTTGACATTTGCCATCTTGAAATTTGTCATTTTTGACATTTTTCATGGTGACACTTTTCATTTTTTACATTTAGCATTGTGACATTTGTCATTTGACATCTTTGACATTTGCCATCTTGAAATTTGTTATTTTTGACATTTTTCATGGTGACACTTTTCATTTTTGACATTTAGCATTGTGACATTTGTTATTTGACATCTTTGATATTTGCCATCTTGAAATTTGTCATTTTTGACATTTCTTATGGTGACACTTTTCATTTTTGACATTTAGAATTGTGACATTTGTCATTTGACATCTTTGACATTTGCCATCTTGAAATTTGTTACTTTTGACATTTTTCATGGTGACACTTTTCATTTTTGACATTTAGCATTGTGACATTTGTCATTTGACATCTTTGACATTTGCCATCTTGAAATTTGTCATTTTTTAAATTTTTCATGGTGACACTTTTCATTTTTGATATTTAGCATTGTGACATTTGTCATTTGACATCTTTGACATTTGACATCTTTGACATTTGCCATCTTGAAATTTGTCATTTTTGACATTTAGCATTGTGACATTTGTCAGTTTTGACATTTGCCATCTTAAAATTTGTCATTTTTGACATTTTTCATGGTGACACTTTTTATTTTTGACATTTAGCATTGTGACATTTGTCATTTGACATCTTTGACATTTGCCATCTTGAAATTTGTTATTTTTGACATTTTTCATGGTGACACTTTTCATTTTTGACATTTAGCATTGTGACATTTGTCATTTGACATCTTTGACATTTGCCATCTTGAAATTTGTCATTTTTGACATTTTTCATGGTGACAGTTTTCATTTTTGACATTTAGCATTGTGACATTTGTCATTTGACATCTTTGACATTTGCCATCTTGAAATTTGTCATTATTGACATTTTTCATGGGGACACTTTTCATTTTTGACATTTAGCATTGTAACATTTGTCATTTGACATCTTTGACATTTGCCATCTTGAAATTTGTCATTTTTGACATTTTTCATGGTGACACTTTTCATTTTTGACATTTAGCATTGTGACATTTGTCATTTGAAATCTTTGACATTTGACATCTTGAAATTTGTCATTTTTGACATTTTTCACGGTGACCCTTTTCATTTTTGACATTTAGCATTGTGACATTTGTCATTTGACATCTTAGACATTTGCCATCTTGAAATTTGTCATTTTTGACACTTTTCATTTTTGACATTTAGCATTGTGACATTTGTCATTTGACATCTTTGACATTTACCATCTTGAAATTTGTCATTTTTGACATTTTTTATGGTGACACTTTTCATTTTTGACATATAGCATTGTGACATTTGTCATTTGACATCTTGGACATTTGCCATCTTGAAATTTGTCATTTTTGACATTTTTCATGGTGACACTTTTCATTTTTGACATTTAGCATTGTGACATTTGTCATTCGACATCTTTGACATTTGCCATCTTGAAATTTGTCATTTTTGACATTTAGCATTGTGACATTTGTCATTTGACATCTTTGACATTTGCCATCTTGAAATTTGTTATTTTTGACATTTTTCATGGTGACACTTTTCATTTTTGACATTTAGCATTGTGACATTTGTCATTTGACATCTTTGACATTTGCCATCTTAAAATTTGTTATTTTTGACGTTTTTCATGGTGACACTTTTCATTTTTGACATTTAGCATTGTGACATTTGTCATTTGACATCTTTGACATTTGCCATCTTGAAATTTGTCATTTTTGACATTTTTCATGGTGACACTTTTCATTTTTGACATTTAGCATTGTGACATTTGTCAGTTTTGACATTTGCCATCTTGAAATTTGTCATTTTTGACATTTTTCATAGTGACACTTTTCATTTTTTACATTTAGCATTGTGACATTTGTCATTTGACATCTTTGACATTTGCCATCTTGAAATTTGTTATTTTTGACATTTTTCATGGTGACACTTTTCATTTTTGACATTTAGCATTGTGACATTTGTTATTTGACATCTTTGATATTTGCCATCTTGAAATTTGTCATTTTTGACATTTCTTATGGTGACACTTTTTATTTTTGACATTTAGAATTGTGACATTTGTCATTTGACATCTTTGACATTTGCCATCTTGAAATTTGTTATTTTTGACATTTTTCATGGTGACACTTTTCATTTTTGACATTTAGCATTGTGACATTTGTCATTTGACATCTTTGACATTTGCCATCTTGAAATTTGTCATTTTTTAAATTTTTCATGGTGACACTTTTCATTTTTGATATTTAGCATTGTGACATTTGTCATTTGACATCTTTGACATTTGACATCTTTGACATTTGATATCTTGAAATTTGTCATTTTTGACTTTAGCATTGTGACATTTGTCATTTGACATCTTGGACATTTGCCATCTTGAAATTTGTCATTTTTGACATTTTTCATGGTGACACTTATCATTTTTGACATTTAGCATTGTGACATTTGTCAGTTTTGACATTTGCCATCTTAAAATTTGTCATTTTTGACATTTTTCATGGTGACACTTTTTATTTTTGACATTTAGCATTGTGACATTTGTCATTTGACATCTTTGACATTTGCCATCTTGAAATTTGTTATTTTTGACATTTTTCATGGTGACACTTTTCATTTTTGACATTTAGCATTGTGACATTTGTCATTTGACATCTTTGACATTTGCCATCTTGAAATTTGTCATTTTTAACATTTTTCATGGTGACAGTTTTCATTTTTGACATTTAGCATTGTGACATTTGTCATTTGACATCTTTGACATTTAACATCTTGAAATTTGTCATTATTAACATTTTTCATGGGGACACTTTTCATTTTTGACATTTAGCATTGTGACATTTGTCATTTGACATCTTTGACATTTGCCATCTTGAAATTTGTCATTTTTGACATTTTTCATGGTAACACTTTTTATTTTTGACATTTAGCATTGTGACATTTGTCATTTGACATCTTTGACATTTGCCATCTTGAAATTTGTCATTTTTGACATTTAGCATTGTAACATTTGTCATTTGACATCTTTGACATTTGCCATCTTGAAATTTGTCATTTTTGACATTTTTCATGGTGACACTTTTCATTTTTTACATTTAGCATTGTGACATTTGTCATTTGACATCTTTGACATTTGCCATCTTGAAATTTGTTATTTTTGACATTTTTCATGGTGACACTTTTCATTTTTGACATTTAGCATTGTGACATTTGTTATTTGACATCTTTGATATTTGCCATCTTGAAATTTGCCATTTTTGACATTTCTTATGGTGACACTTTTCATTTTTGACATTTAGAATTGTGACATTTGTCATTTGACATCTTTGACATTTGTCATCTTGAAATTTGTTATTTTTGATATTTTTCATGGTGACACTTTTCATTTTTGACATTTAGCATTGTGACATTTGTCATTAGACATCTTTGACATTTGCCATCTTGAAATTTGTCATTTTTTAAATTTTTCATGGTGACACTTTTCATTTTTGATATTTAGCATTGTGACATTTGTCATTTGACATCTTTGACATTTGACATCTTTGACATTTGCCATCTTGATATTTTTCATTTTTAACTTTAGCATTGTGACATTTGTCATTTGACATCTTGGACATTTGCCATCTTGAAATTTGTCATTTTTGACATTTTTCATGGTGACACTTATCATTTTTGACATTTAGCATTGTGACATTTGTCAGTTTTGACATTTGCCATCTTAAAATTTGTCATTTTTGACATTTGTCATGGTGACACTTTTTATTTTTGACATTTAGCATTGTGACATTTGTCATTTGACATCTTTGACATTTGCCATCTTGAAATTTGTTATTTTTGACATTTTTCATGGTGACACTTTTCATTTTTGACATTTAGCATTGTGACATTTGTCATTTGACATCTTTGACATTTGCCATCTTGAAATTTGTCATTTTTGACATTTTTCATGGTGACAGTTTTCATTTTTGACATTTAGCATTGTGACATTTGTCATTTGACATCTTTGACATTTGCCATCTTGAAATTTGTCATTATTGACATTTTTTATGGGGACACTTTTCATTTTTGACATTTAGCATTGTGACATTTGTCATTTGACATCTTTGACATTTGCCATCTTGAAATTTGTCATTTTTGACATTTTTCATAGTGACACTTTTCATTTTTGACATTTAGCATTGTGACATTTGTCATTTGACATCTTTGACATTTGACATCTTGAAATTTGTCATTTTTGACATTTTTCACGGTGACACTTTTCATTTTTGACATTTAGCATTGTGACATTTGTCATTTGACATCTTAGACATTTGCCATCTTGAAATTTGTCATTTTTGACACTTTTCATTTTTGACATTTAGCATTGTGACATTTGTCATTTGACATCTTTGACATTTACCATCTTGAAATTTGTCATTTTTGACATTTTTCATGGTGACACTTTTCATTTTTGACATATAGCATTGTGACATTTGTCATTTAACATCTTGGACATTTGCCATCTTGAAATTTGTCATTTTTGACATTTTTCATGGTGACACTTTTCATTTTTGACATTTAGCATTGTGATATTTGTCATTTGACATCTTTGACATTTGCCATCTTGAAATTTGTCATTTTTGACATTTAGCATTGTGACATTTGTCATTTGACATCTTTGACATTTGCCATCTTGAAATTTGTTATTTTTGACATTTTTCATGGTGACACTTTTCATTTTTGACATTTAGCATTGTGACATTTGTCATTTGACATCTTTGACATTTGCCATCTTAAAATTTGTTATTTTTGACGTTTTTCATGGTGACACTTTTCATTTTTGACATTTAGCATTGTGACATTTGTCATTTGACATTTGCCATCTTGAAATTTGTCATTTTTGACATTTTTCATGGTGACACTTTTCATTTTTGACATTTAGCATTGTGACATTTGTCATTTGACATCTTTGACATTTGCCATCTTGAAATTTGTTATTTTTGACATTTTTCATGGTGACACTTTTCATTTTTGACATTTAGCATTGTAACATTTGTCATTTGACATCTTTGACATTTGCCATCTTGAAATTTTTCATTTTTGAAATTTTTCATGGTGACACTTTTCATTTTTGACATTTAGCTTTGTGACATTTGTCAGTTTTGACATTTGCCATCTTGAAATTTGTCATTTTTGACATTTTTCATGGTGACACTTTTCATTTTTTACATTTAGCATTGTGACATTTGTCATTTGACATCTTTGACATTTGCCATCTTGAAATTTGTTATTTTTGACATTTTTCATAATGACACTTTTCATTTTTGACATTTAGCATTGTGACATTTGTTATTTGACATCTTTGATATTTGCCATCTTGAAATTTGTCATTTTTGACATTTCTTATGGTGACACTTTTCATTTTTGACATTTAGAATTGTGACATTTGTCATTTGACATCTTTGACATTTGCCATCTTGAAATTTGTTATTTTTGACATTTTTCATGGTGACACTTTTCATTTTTGACATTTAGCATTGTGACATTTGTCATTTGACATCTTTGACATTTGCCATCTTGAAATTTGTCATTTTTTAAATTTTTCATGGTGACACTTTTCATTTTTGATATTTAGCATTGTGACATTTGTCATTTGACATCTTTGACATTTGACATCTTTGACATTTGATATCTTGAAATTTGTCATTTTTGACTTTAGCATTGTGACATTTGTCATTTGACATCTTGGACATTTGCCATCTTGAAATTTGTCATTTTTGACATTTTTCATGGTGACACTTATCATTTTTGACATTTAGCATTGTGACATTTGTCAGTTTTGACATTTGCCATCTTAAAATTTGTCATTTTTGACATATTTTATGGTGACACTTTTTATTTTTGACATTTAGCATTGTGACATTTGTCATTTGACATCTTTGACATTTGCCATCTTGAAATTTGTTATTTTTGACATTTTTCATGGTGACACTTTTCATTTTTGACATTTAGCATTGTGACATTTGTCATTTGACATCTTTGACATTTGCCATCTTGAAATTTGTCATTTTTGACATTTTTCATGGTGACAGTTTTCATTTTTGACATTTAGCATTGTGACATTTGTCATTTGACATCTTTGACATTTGCCATCTTGAAATTTGTCATTTTTGACATTTTTCATGGTGACACTTTTCATTTTTGACATTTAGCATTGTGACATTTGTCATTTGACATCTTTGACATTTGATATCTTGAAATTTGTCATTTTTGACTTTAGCATTGTGACATTTGTCATTTGACATCTTGGACATTTGCCATCTTGAAATTTGTCATTTTTGACATTTTTCATGGTGACACTTATCATTTTTGACATTTAGCATTGTGACATTTGTCAGTTTTGACATTTGCCATCTTAAAATTTGTCATTTTTGACATTTTTCATGGTGACACTTTTTATTTTTGACATTTAGCATTGTGAAATTTGTCATTTGACATCTTTGACATTTGCCATCTTGAAATTTGTTATTTTTGACATTTTTCATGGTGACACTTTTTATTTTTGACATTTAGCATTGTGACATTTGTCATTTGACATCTTTGACATTTGCCATCTTGAAATTTGTCATTTTTGACATTTTTCATGGTGACAGTTTTCATTTTTGACATTTAGCATTGTGACATTTGTCATTTGACATCTTTGACATTTGCCATCTTGAAATTTGTCATTATTGACATTTTTCATGGGGACACTTTTCATTTTTGACATTTAGCATTGTGACATTTGTCATTTGACATCTTTGACATTTGCCATCTTGAAATTTGTCATTTTTGACATTTTTCATGGTGACACTTTTCATTTTTGACATTTAGCATTGTGACATTTGTCATTTGACATCTTTGACATTTGACATCTTGAAATTTGTCATTTTTGACATTTTTCACGGTGACACTTTTCATTTTTGACATTTAGGATTGTGACATTTGTCAGTTGACATCTTAGACATTTGCCATCTTGAAATTTGTCATTTTTGACACTTTTCATTTTTGACATTTAGCATTGTGACATTTGTCATTTGACATCTTTGACATTTACCATCTTGAAATTTGTCATTTTTGACATTTTTCATGGTGACACTTTTCATTTTTGATATATATCATTGTGACATTTGTCATTTGACATCTTGGACATTTGCCATCTTGAAATTTGTCATTTTTGACATTTTTCATGGTGACACTTTTCATTTTTGACATTTAGCATTGTGACATTTGTCATTTGACATCTTTGACATTTGCCATCTTGAAATTTGTCATTTTTGACATTTAGCATTGTGACATTTGTCATTTGACATCTTTGATATTTGCCATCTTGAAATTCGTTATTTTTGACATTTTTCATGGTGACACTTTTCATTTTTGACATTTAGCATTGTGACATTTGTCATTTGACATCTTTGACATTTGCCATCTTGAAATTTGTTATTTTTGACATTTTTCATGGTGACACTTTTCATTTTTGACATTTAGCATTGTAACATTTGTCATTTGACATCTTTGACATTTGCCATCTTGAAATTTGTCATTTTTGAAATTTTTCATGGTGACACTTTTCATTTTTGACATTTAGCTTTGTGACATTTGTCAGTTTTGACATTTGCCATCTTGAAATTTGTCATTTTTGACATTTTTCATGGTGACACTTTTCATTTTTTACATTTAGCATTGTGACATTTGTCATTTGACATCTTTGACATTTGCCATCTTGAAATTTGTTATTTTTGACATTTTTCATAATGACACTTTTCATTTTTGACATTTAGCATTGTGACATTTGTTATTTGACATCTTTGATATTTGCCATCTTGAAATTTGTCATTTTTGACATTTCTTATGGTGACACTTTTCATTTTTGACATTTAGAATTGTGACATTTGTCATTTGACATCTTTGACATTTGCCATCTTGAAATTTGTTATTTTTGACATTTTTCATGGTGACACTTTTCATTTTTGACATTTAGCATTGTGACATTTGTCATTTGACATCTTTGACATTTGCCATCTTGAAATTTGTCATTTTTAAAATTTTTCATGGTGACACTTTTCATTTTTGATATTTAGCATTGTGACATTTGTCATTTGACATCTTTGACATTTGACATCTTTGACATTTGATATCTTGAAATTTGTCATTTTTGACTTTAGCATTGTGACATTTGTCATTTGACATCTTGGACATTTGCCATCTTGAAATTTGTTATTTTTGACATTTTTCATGGTGACACTTTTCATTTTTGACATTTAGCATTGTGACATTTGTCAGTTTTGACATTTGCCATCTTAAAATTTGTCATTTTTGACATATTTTATGGTGACACTTTTTATTTTTGACATTTAGCATTGTGACATTTGTCATTTGACATCTTTGACATTTGCCATCTTGAAATTTGTTATTTTTGACATTTTTCATGGTGACACTTTTCATTTTTGACATTTAGCATTGTGACATTTGTCATTTGACATCTTTGACATTTGCCATCTTGAAATTTGTCATTTTTGACATTTTTCATGGTGACAGTTTTCATTTTTGACATTTAGCATTGTGACATTTGTCATTTGACATCTTTGACATTTGCCATCTTGAAATTTTTCATTATTGACATTTTTCATGGGGACACTTTTCATTTTTGACATTTAGCATTGTGACATTTGTCATTTGACATCTTTGACATTTGCCATCTTGAAATTTGTCATTTTTGACATTTTTCATGGTGACACTTTTCATTTTTGACATTTAGCATTGTGACATTTGTCATTTGACATCTTTGACATTTGATATCTTGAAATTTGTCATTTTTGACTTTAGCATTGTGACATTTGTCATTTGACATCTTGGACATTTGCCATCTTGAAATTTGTCATTTTTGACATTTTTCATGGTGACACTTATCATTTTTGACATTTAGCATTGTGACATTTGTCAGTTTTGACATTTGCCATCTTAAAATTTGTCATTTTTGACATTTTTCATGGTGACACTTTTTATTTTTGACATTTAGCATTGTGAAATTTGTCATTTGACATCTTTGACATTTGCCATCTTGAAATTTGTTATTTTTGACATTTTTCATGGTGACACTTTTTATTTTTGACATTTAGCATTGTGACATTTGTCATTTGACATCTTTGACATTTGCCATCTTGAAATTTGTCATTTTTGACATTTTTCATGGTGACAGTTTTCATTTTTGACATTTAGCATTGTGACATTTGTCATTTGACATCTTTGACATTTGCCATCTTGAAATTTGTCATTATTGACATTTTTCATGGGGACACTTTTCATTTTTGACATTTAGCATTGTGACATTTGTCATTTGACATCTTTGACATTTGCCATCTTGAAATTTGTCATTTTTGACATTTTTCATGGTGACACTTTTCATTTTTGACATTTAGCATTGTGACATTTGTCATTTGACATCTTTGACATTTGACATCTTGAAATTTGTCATTTTTGACATTTTTCACGGTGACACTTTTCATTTTTGACATTTAGGATTGTGACATTTGTCATTTGACATCTTAGACATTTGCCATCTTGAAATTTGTCATTTTTGACACTTTTCATTTTTGACATTTAGCATTGTGACATTTGTCATTTGACATCTTTGACATTTACCATCTTGAAATTTGTCATTTTTGACATTTTTCATGGTAACACTTTTCATTTTTGATATATAGCATTGTGACATTTGTCATTTGACATCTTTGACATTTGCCATCTTGAAATTTGTCATTTTTGACATTTAGCATTGTGACATTTGTCATTTGACATCTTTGATATTTGCCATCTTGAAATTCGTTATTTTTGACATTTTTCATGGTGACACTTTTCATTTTTGACATTTAGCATTGTGACATTTGTCAGTTTTGACATTTGCCATCTTGAAATTTGTCATTTTTGACATTTTTCATGGTGACACTTTTCATTTTTGACATTTAGCATTGTGACATTTGTCATTTGACATCTTAGACGTTTGCCATCTTGAAATTTGTCATTTTTGACACTTTTCATTTTTGACATTTAGCATTGTGACATTTGTCATTTGACATCTTTGACATTTGCCATCTTGAAATTTGTCATTTTGGACATTTTTCATGGTGACACTTATTATTTTTGACATTTAGCATTGTGACATTTGTCAGTTTTGACATTTGCCATCTTGAAATTTGTCAGTTTTGACATTTTTCGTGGTGACACTTTTCATTTTTGACATTTAGCATTGTGACATTTGTCATTTGACATCTTTGACATTTGCCATCTTGAAATTTGTCATTTTTGACATTTTTCATGGTGACACTTTTCACTTTTGACATTTAGCATTGTGACATTTGTCATTTGACATCTTTGACATTTGCCATCTTAAAATTTGTCATTTTTGACATTTTTCATGGTGACACTTTTCATTTTTGACATTTAGCATTGTGACATTTGTCATTTGACATCTTTGACATTTGCCATCTTGAAATTTGTCATTTTTGACATTTTTCATGGTGACACTTTTCATTTTTGACATTTAGCATTGTGACATTTGTCATTTGACATCTTTGACATTTGCCATCTTGAAATTTGTCATTTTTGACATATTTTATGGTGACACTTTTCATTTTTGACATTTAGCATTGTGACATTTGTCATTTGACATCTTTGACATTTGCCATCTTGAAATTTGTCATTTTTGACATTTTTCATGGTGACACTTTTCATTTTTGACATTTAGCATTGTGACATTTGTCATTTGACATCTTTGACATTTGCCATCTTGAAATTTGTCATTTTTGACATTTAGCATTGTGACATTTGTCATTTGACATCTAGGACATTTGCCAACTTGAAATTTGTCATTTTTGACATTTCAAATTCAAATTCAAATTCAGACACTTTATTTTGCCATTGAATAAGATATTACATAGCTTTAACTTACACTAACAGTCTGACAAAAAAGGATGGTCTTACGATTATGACAACCGATTACATCCAGCCCATCTATATAGAATGGACTGATGCAAGAACACCCTACTATATTACATTTGACATATAAAAATAGGTAATATTTTATGTATTAATACACATATTAAGAAAAGGTACAAACAAAAATTAAATTTGAAAAAAAATATATATAATTATATTCTGCAAACGCTATCAGTTTTTTTAATGACAAGGGGGAAGAGTGAAGCCTGCAACGGGAGTGAAAGGAGAAAGGGAAGACGCAGAGTTTACGGTGTCGACGAGGAACCACAAGGTTTTGTTTTTCCAAATGCAAGGAATTATCTTAAAAGTCTCTGTTCTTCAAAGAGTTTTTCTTTTATTTTTTTTGAGAATAACTTTTTGTTTTTATTTTTAATATCATTTTGCAGGAGATTCCACATTCTAATTGCATTAAAAATAAACGACTTCTGAAATGAGGCCGTTCTGTGTCTAGGTAATACAAAATTTTGTGTATTGTTTCTCCTATATCTACCAGATAGGGGTGTAAACTTTTTTCTTAGATATCTTGGTTTTCCATTTTTTAATATTTTGTAAATAAAGTTATACATGTGGTGTTTTCGCCTATTTATCATGTTTAAAACTTTGTTGCTATTTAAATATGGAGTGATGTGGTTTCTAAAATGTATGTTAAAAGCTAGTCTCATGCATGTATTCTGGACTTTTTGAATTGACATTTTTGATTGTGAGGATAAGGAGTCGCTATATACTACATCACCGTAATCAAACAATGATAGGATCAAACTTTCACACAAGAATAACATTTGTTTTGGTGGTAACATTTTTTTTATTTTATAAATATTTTTTAATCTGAAATATGAAGCTGTACACTTTTGTTTAATATGCTTTTCGAAGGACAAAGAGGCATCAAATGTAATTCCCAGATTTTTTGCCCTTTGAACAATAGGAACAGGTTTATTTTCGATATTTATGTTTAAATTTTGTTCTACATATTCTCTAGAGACTTTGTTTTTATTAAAAATTATCATCTGGGACTTATCAGCATTTAGTTTTAGATTATGATTTCTTGAGAATTTATTTATCCTCCGAAGATCACTGCTAAGTTTATCCTGCACCTCCTGAATGTTTTTTTCATTTATAGGTATGTTTAATTCACTGTCATCAGCATATTGTCCAAAATCAGCGTTGTGGACTTGATCTTTCATGTCAGCCACATACAGTGAAAAAAATAAAGTCGAAAGTACCGAACCTTGCGGAACTCCGTTTTTTATAGCTTTAAAATCCGACCTTTCAACAGATGTTCCCTTTCTAACAGCAACGCACCCAAACCGACCATCCAAAAGATTGCCCAATAAACTAACAGCGCCCTCTGAGAAACCGAAGTACTGCAATTTAGCCCGTAACATATCGTGACTTATTGTATCATATGCTTTGCTAAAATCTAACATGACAAGACATGTCATGTTCTTATTTTCTTCATTTTCCCTAATATTGTCTACTAGGTTTACTAAAGTGGTACTGGTGCTATAATCTTTTCTAAATCCGAAATGGCAGTCGGGAATAATCTCGTTTCTGTCCAAAAAAGCAACGATTTGTCCATATAAAAACTTTTCAAACACTTTTGACAAAGCCGGTAGTTCACTTATGGGTCTCAGATCTTTGTATTGCTTGGGGTTGGTAATTTTTCCCAAAGGTTTAATTATTGCCCTTTTTCAGATACTAGGATAGGTTTGAGACAAAATGCTTGAATTAATTATATTTAAAAGAGGGTTCACACAAAAAGGCATACATAATTTAATATCTCTTATTGATAATTCATCGTAGCCAACTGCATTTGATAAAATACTAATACATTTTTCATGGTGACACTTATCATTTTTGACATTTAGCATTGTGACATTTGTCAGTTTTGACATTTGCCATCTTGAAATTTGTCATTTTTGACATTTTTCATGGTGACACTTTTTATTTTTGACATTAAGCATTGTGACATTTGTCATTTGACATCTCTGACATTTGCCATCTTGAAATTTGTTATTTTTGACATTTTTCATGGTGACACTTTTCATTTTTGACATTTCGCATTGTGACATTTGTCATTTGACATCTTTGACATTTGCCATCTTGAAATTTGTCATTTTTGATATTTTTCATGGTGACACTTTTCATTTTTGACATTTAGCATTGTGACATTTGTCATTTGACATCTTTGACATTTGCCATCTTGAAATTTGTTATTTTTGACATTTTTCATGGTGACACTTTTCATTTTTGACATTTAGCATTGTGACATTTGTCATTTGACATCTTTGATATTTGCCATCTTGAAATTTGTCATTTTGACATTTTTCATGGTGACACTTTTCATTTTTGGCATTTAGCATTGTGACATTTGTCATTTGACATCTGTGACATTTGCCATCTTGAAATTTGTCATTTTTGACATTTTTTATGGTGACTTTTTTATGGTGACACTTTTCATTTTTGACATTTAGCATTGTGACATTTGTCATACTCGACATCTTTGACATTTGCCATCTTGAAATTTGTCATTTTTGACATTTAGCATTGTGACATTTGTCATTTGACATCTTGGACATTTGTCATCTTGAAATTTGTCATTTTTGACATTTTTCATGGTGACACTTATCATTTTTGACATTTAGCATTGTGACATTTGTCAGTTTTGACATTTGCCATCTTGAAATTTGTCATTTTTGACATTTTTCATGGTGACACTTTTCATTTTTGACATATAGCATTGTGACATTTGTCATTTGACATCTTTGACATTTGCCATCTTGAAATTTGTTATTTTTGACATTTTTCATGGTGACACTTTTCATTTTTGACATTTAACATTGTGACATTTGTCATTTGACATTTTTGACATTTGCCATCTTGAAATTTGTCATTTTTGACATTTTTCATGGTGACACTTTTCATTTTTGACATTTAGCATTGTGACATTTGTCATTTGACATCTTTGACATTTGCCATCTTGAAATTTGTCATTATTGACATTTTTCATGGGGACACTTTTCATTTTTGACATTTAGCATTGTGACATTTGTCATTTGACATCTTTGATATTTGCCATCTTGAAATTTGTCATTTTTGACATTTTTCATGGTGACACTTTTCATTTTTGACATTTAGCATTGTGACATTTGTCATTTGACATCTTTGACATTTGACATCTTGAAATATGTCATTTTTGAAATTTTTTACGGTGACACTTTTCATTTTTGACATTTAGCATTGTGACATTTGTCATTTGACATCTTAGACATTTGCCATCTTGAAATTTGTCATTTTTGACACTTTTCATTTTTGACATTTAGCATTGTGACATTTGTCATTTGACATCTTTGACATTTACCATCTTGAAATTTCTCATTTTTGACATTTTTCATGGTGACACTTTTCATTTTTGACATATAGCATTGTGACATTTGTCATTTGACATCTTGGACATTTGCCATCTTGAAATTTGTCATTTTTGACATTTTTCATGGTGACACTTTTCATTTTTGACATTTAGCATTGTGACATTTGTCATTTGACATCTTTGACATTTGCCATCTTGAAATTTGTCATTTTTGACATTTAGCATTGTGACATTTGTCATTTGACATCTTTGACATTTGCCATCTTGAAATTTGTTATTTTTAACATTTTTCATGGTGACACTTTTCATTTTTGACATTTAGCATTGTGACATTTGTCATTTGACATCTTTGACATTTGCCATCTTAAAATTTGTTATTTTTGACGTTTTTCATGGTGACACTTTTCATTTTTGACATTAAGCATTGTGACATTTGTCATTTGACATCTTTGACATTTGCCATCTTGAAATTTGTCATTTTTGACATTTTTCATGGTGACACTTTTCATTTTTGACATTTAGCATTGTGACATTTGTCATTTGACATCTTTGACATTTGCCATCTTGAAATTTGTTATTTTTGACATTTTTCATGATGACACTTTTCATTTTTGACATTTAGCATTGTAACATTTGTCATTTGACATCTTTGACATTTGCCATCTTGAAATTTGTCATTTTTGACATTTTTCATGGTGACACTTTTCATTTTTGACATTTAGCATTGTGACATTTGTCAGTTTTGACATTTGCCATCTTGAAATTTGTCATTTTTGACATTTTTCATGGTGACACTTTTCACTTTTTACATTTAGCATTGTGACATTTGTCATTTGACATCTTTGACATTTGCCATCTTGAAATTTGTTATTTTTGACATTTTTCATGGTGACACTTTTCATTTTTGACATTTAGCATTGTGACATTTGTTATTTGACATCTTTAATATTTGCCATCTTGAAATTTGTCATTTTTGACATTTCTTATGGTGACACTTTTCATTTTTGACATTTAGAATTGTGACATTTGTCATTTGACATCTTTGACATTTGCCATCTTGAAATTTGTTATTTTTGACATTTTTCATGGTGACACTTTTCATTTTTGACATTTAGCATTGTGACATTTGTCATTTGACATCTTTGACATTTGCCATCTTGAAATTTGTCATTTTTTAAATTTTTCATGGTGACACTTTTCATTTTTGATATTTAGCATTGTGACATTTGTCATTTGACATCTTTGACATTTGACATCTTTGACATTTGATATCTTGAAATTTGTCATTTTTGACTTTAGCATTGTGACATTTGTCATTTGACATCTTGGACATTTGCCATCTTGAAATTTGTCATTTTTGACATTTTTCATGGTGACACTTATCATTTTTGACATTTAGCATTGTGACATTTGTCAGTTTTGACATTTGCCATCTTAAAATTTGTCATTTTTGACATTTTTCATGGTGACACTTTTTATTTTTGAAATTTAGCATTGTGACATTTGTCATTTGACATCTTTGACATTTGCCATCTTGAAATTTGTTATTTTTGACATTTTTCATTGTGACACTTTTCATTTTTGACATTTAGCATTGTGACATTTGTCATTTGACATCTTTGACATTTGCCATCTTGAAATTTGTCATTTTTGACATTTTTCATGGTGACAGCTTTCATTTTTGACATTTAGCATTGTGACATTTGTCATTTGACATCTTTGACATTTGCCATCTTGAAATTTGTCATTATTGACATTTTTCATGGGGACACTTTTCATTTTTGACATTTAGCATTGTGGCATTTGTCATTTGACATCTTTGACATTTGCCATCTTGAAATTTGTCATTTTTGACATTTTTCATGGTGACACTTTTCATTTTTGACATTTAGCATTGTGACATTTGTCATTTGACATCTTTGACATTTGACATCTTGAAATTTGTCATTTTTGACATTTTTCACGGTGACACTTTTCATTTTTGACATTTAGCATTGTGACATTTGTCATTTGACATCTTAGACATTTGCCATCTTGAAATTTGTCATTTTTGACACTTTTCATTTTTAACATTTAGCATTGTGACATTTGTCATTTGACATCTTTGACATTTACCATCTTGAAATTTGTCATTTTTGACATTTTTCATGGTGACACTTTTCATTTTTGACATATAGCATTGTGACATTTGTCATTTGACATCTTGGACATTTGCCATCTTAAAATTTGTCATTTTTGACATTTTTCATGGTGACACTTTTCATTTTTGACATTTAGCATTGTGACATTTGTCATTTGACATCTTTGACATTTGCCATCTTGAAATTTGTCATTTTTGACATTTAGCATTGTGACATTTGTCATTTGACATCTTTGACATTTGCCATCTTGAAATTCGTTATTTTTGACATTTTTCATGGTGACACTTTTCATTTTTGACATTTAGCATTGTGACATTTGTCAGTTTTGACATTTGCCATCTTGAAATTTGTCATTTTTGACATTTTTCATGGTGACACTTTTCATTTTTGACATTTAGCATTGTGACATTTGTCATTTGACATCTTAGACATTTGCCATCTTGAAATTTGTCATTTTTGACACTTTTCATTTTTGACATTTAGCATTGTGACATTTGTCATTTGACATCTTTGACATTTGCCATCCTGAAATTTGTCATTTTGGACATTTTTCATGGTGACACTTATTATTTTTGACATTTAGCATTGTGACATTTGTCAGTTTTGACATTTGCCATCTTGAAATTTGTCAGTTTTGACATTTTTCGTGGTGACACTTTTCATTTTTGACATTTAGCATTGTGACATTTGTCATTTGACATCTTTGACATTTGCCATCTTGAAATTTGTCATTTTTGACATTTTTCATGGTGACACTTTTCACTTTTGACATTTAGCATTGTGACATTTGTCATTTGACATCTTTAACATTTGCCATCTTAAAATTTGTCATTTTTGACATTTTTCATGGTGACACTTTTCATTTTTGACATTTAGCATTGTGACATTTGTCATTTGACATCTTTGACATTTGCCATCTTGAAATTTGTCATTTTTGACATTTTTCATGGTGACACTTTTCATTTTTGACATTTAGCATTGTGACATTTGTCATTTGACATCTTTGACATTTGCCATCTTGAAATTTGTCATTTTTGACATTTTTCATGGTGACACTTTTCATTTTTGACATTTAGCATTGTGACATTTGTCATTTGACATCTTTGACATTTGCCATCTTGAAATTTGTCATTTTTGACATTTTTCATGGTGACACTTTTCATTTTTGACATTTAGCATTGTGACATTTGTCATTTGACATCTTTGACATTTGCCATCTTGAAATTTGTCATTTTTGACATTTAGCATTGTGACATTTGTCATTTGACATCTAGGACATTTGCCAACTTGAAATTTGTCATTTTTGACATTTCAAATTCAAATTCAAATTCAGACACTTTATTTTGCCATTGAATAAGATATTACATAGCTTTAACTTACACTAACAGTCTGACAAAAAAGGATGGTCTTACGATTATGACAACCGATTACATCCAGCCCATCTATATAGAATGGACTGATGCAAGAACACCCTACTATATTACATTTGACATATAAAAATAGGTAATATTTTATGTATTAATACACATATTAAGAAAAGGTACAAACAAAATTTAAATTTGAAAAAAAATATATATAATTATATTCTGCAAACGCTATCAGTTTTTTTAATGACAAGGGGGAAGAGTGAAGCCTGCAACGGGAGTGAAAGGGGAAAGGGAAGACGCAGAGTTTACGGTGTCGACGAGGAACCACAAGGTTTTGTTTTTCCAAATGCAAGGAATTATCTTAAAAGTCTCTGTTCTTCAAAGAGTTTTTCTTTTATTTTTTTTGAGAATAACTTTTTGTTTTTATTTTTAATATTATTTTGCAGGAGATTCCACATTCTAATTGCATTAAAAATAAACGACTTCTGAAATGAGGCCGTTCTGTGTCTAGGTAATACAAAATTTTGTGTATTGTTTCTCCTATATCTACCAGATAGGGGTGTAAACTTTTTTCTTAGATATCTTGGTTTTCCACTTTTTAATATTTTGTAAATAAAGTTATACATGTGGTGTTTTCGCCTATTTATCATGTTTAAAACTTTGTTGCTATTTAAATATGGAGTTATGTGGTTTCTAAAATGTATGTTAAAAGCTAGTCTCATGCATGTATTCTGGACTTTTTGAATTGACCGTTTTGTTTGTGAGGATAAGGAGTCGCTATATACTACATCACCGTAATCAAACAATGATAGGATCAAACTTTCACACAAGAATAACATTTGTTTTGGTGGTAACATTTTTTTTATTTTATAAATATTTTTTAATCTGAGATATGAAGCTGTACACTTTTGTTTAATATGCTTTTCGAAGGACAAAGAGGCATCAAATGTAATTCCCAGATTTTTTGCCCTTTGAACAATAGGAACAGGTTTATTTTCGATATTTATGTTTAAATTTTGTTCTACATATTCTCTAGAGACTTTGTTTTTATTAAAAATTATCATCTGGGACTTATCAGCATTTAGTTTTAGATTATGATTTCTTGAGAATTCATTTATCCTCCGAAGATCACTGCTAAGTTTATCCTGCACCTCCTGAATGTTTTTTTCATTTATAGGTATGTTTAATTCACTGTCATCAGCATATTGTCCAAAATCAGCGTTGTGGACTTGATCTTTCATGTCAGCCACATACAGTGAAAAAAATAAAGTCGAAAGTACCGAACCTTGCGGAACTCCGTTTTTTATAGCTTTAAAATCCGACCTTTCAACAGATGTTCCCTTTCTAACAGCAACGCACCCAAACCGACCATCCAAAAGATTGCCCAATAAACTAACAGCGCCCTCTAAAAAACCGAAGTACTGCAATTTAGCCCGTAACATATCGTGACTTATTGTATCATATGCTTTGCTAAAATCTAACATGACAAGACATGTCATGTTCTTATTTTCTTCATTTTCCCTAATATTGTCTACTAGGTTTACTAAAGTGGTACTGGTGCTATAATCTTTTCTAAATCCGGACTGGCAGTCGGGAATAATCTCGTTTCTGTCCAAAAAAGCAACGATTTGTCCATATAAAAACTTTTCAAACACTTTTGACAAAGCCGGTAGTTCACTTATGGGTCTCAGATCTTTGTATTGCTTGGGGTTGGTAATTTTTCCCAAAGGTTTAATTATTGCCCTTTTCCAGATACTAGGATAGGTTTGACACAAAATGCTTGAATTAATTATATTTAAAAGAGGGTTCACACATAAAGGCATACATAATTTAATATCTCTTATTGATAATTCATCGTAGCCAACTGCATTTGATGAAATACTAATACATTTTTCATGGTGACACTTATCATTTTTGACATTTAGCATTGTGACATTTGTCAGTTTTGACATTTGCCATCTTGAAATTTGTCATTTTTGACATTTTTCATGGTGACACTTTTCATTTTTGACATTTAGCATTGTGACATTTGTCATTTGACATCTCTGACATTTGCCATCTTGAAATTTGTTATTTTTGACATTTTTTATGGTGACACTTTTCATTTTTGACATTTAGCATTGTGACATTTGTCATTTGACATCTTTGACATTTGCCATCTTGAAATTTGTCATTTTTGACATTTTTCATGGTGACACTTTTCATTTTTGACATTTAGCATTGTGACATTTGTTATTTGACATCTTTGACATTTGCCATCTTGAAATTTGTTATTTTTGACATTTTTCATGGTGACACTTTTTATTTTTGACATTTTGCATTGTGACATTTGTCATTTGACATCTTTGACATTTGCCATCTTGAAATTTGTCATTTTTGACCTTTAGCATTGCGACATTTGTCATTTGACATCTTTGATATTTGCCATCTTGAAATTTGTCATTTTGACATTTTTCATGGTGACACTTTTCATTTTTGACATTTAGCATTGTGACATTTGTCATTTGACATCTTTGACATTTGCCATCTTGAAATTTGTCATTTTTGACATTTTTTATGGTGACACTTTTCATTTTTGACATTTAGCATTGTGACATTTGTCATACTCGACATCTTTGACATTTGCCATCTTGAAATTTGTCATTTTTGACATTTAGCATTGTGACATTTGTCATTTGACATCTTGGACATTTGTCATCTTGAAATTTGTCATTTTTGACATTTTTCATGGTGACACTTATCATTTTTGACATTTAGCATTGTGACATTTGTCAGTTTTGACATTTGCCATCTTGAAATTTGTCATTTTTGACATTTTTCATGGTGACACTTTTCATTTTTGACATATAGCATTGTGACATTTGTCATTTGACATCTTTGACATTTGCCATCTTGAAATTTGTTATTTTTGACATTTTTCATGGTGACACTTTTCATTTTTGACATTTAACATTGTGACATTTGTCATTTGACATCTTTGACATTTGCCATCTTGAAATTTGTCATTTTTGACATTTTTCATGGTGACACTTTTCATTTTTGACATTTAGCATTGTGACATTTGTCATTTGACATCTTTGACATTTGCCATCTTGAAATTTGTCATTTTTGACATTTAGCATTGTGACATTTGTCATTTGACATCTTGGACATTTGCCATCTTGAAATTTGTCATTTTTGACATTTTTCATGGTGACACTTATCATTTTTGACATTTAGCATTGTGACATTTGTCAGTTTTGACATTTGCCATCTTGAAATTTGTCATTTTTGACATTTTTCATGGTGACACTTTTCATTTTTGACATTTAGCATTGTGACATTTGTCATTTGACATCTTTGACATTTGCCATCTTGAAATTTGTTATTTTTGACATTTTTCATGGTGACACTTTTCATTTTTGACATTTAGCATTGTGACATTTGTGATTTGACATCTTTGACATTTGCCATCTTGAAATTTGTCATTTTTGACATTTTTCATGGTGACACTTTTCATTTTTGACATTTAGCATTGTGACATTTGTCATTTGACATCTTTGACATTTGCCATCATGAAATTTGTTATTTTTGACATTTTTCATAGTGACACTTTTCATTTTTGACATTTAGCATTGTGACATTTGTCATTTGACATCTTTGACATTTGCCATCTTAAAATTTGTCATTTTTGACATTTTTCATGGTGACACTTTTCATTTTTGACATTTAGCATTGTGACATTTGTCATTTGACATCTTTGACATTTGCCATTTTGAAATTTGTCATTTGTGACATTTAGCATTGTGACATTTGTCATTTGACATCTTTGATATTTGCCATCTTGAAATTTGTCATTTTTGACATTTTTCATGGTGTCACTTTTCATTTTTGACATTTAGCATTGTGACATTTGTCATTTGACATCTTTGACATTTGCCATCTTGAAATTTGTCATTTTTGACATTTTTCATGGTGACACTTTTCATTTTTGACATTTAGCATTGTGACATTTGTCATATTCGACATCTTTGACATTTGCCATCTTGAAATTTGTCATTTTTGACATTTTTCATGGTGACACTTTTTATTTTTGACATTTAGCATTGTGACATTTGTCATTTGACATCTTTGACATTTGCCATCTTGAAATTTGTCATTATTGACATTTTTCATGGGGACACTTTACATTTTTGACATTTAGCATTGTGACATTTGTCATTTGACATCTTTGACATTTGCCATCTTGAAATTTGTCATTTTTGACATTTTTCATGGTGACACTTTTCATTTTTGACATTTAGCATTGTGACATTTGTCATTTGACATCTTTGACATTTGCCATCTTGAAATTTGTCATTTTTGACATTTTTCACGGTGACACTTTTCATTTTTGACATTTAGCATTGTGACATTTGTCATTTGACATCTTAGACATTTGCCATCTTGAAATTTGTCATTTTTGACACTTTTCAGTAGGTAAGGCGCCGGTTCTGCCAGACAGACTTTACCCCCTCCACTACACCCTTGTGACGTCACTGTCGTCAACTTCAGGTCGGTCGGTAAGTTAGGGATCTTACCCCCTCCACTACACCCTTGTGACGTAATTGTCGCCAACTTCAGGTCGGTCGGTAAGTTAGGGATCGGCGGTTCCGCCAGACAGACACAGCTTCTAAATTTCGCCGCTAGATGGCACCACAGGTGGCGCTGTTGGTTGAAATCTGTGCTAAATGGTTCGTAACTTGGCTAAAGCGCGCCAAATTTGAATTTTTAAATCTATAGGGGGCGCTAGCAGTCAACTGTCAATAGTTTTCGAACATAACCTCACTTTTTTCGAACATAACCTTACTTTCTTTTTTCAAGAGGCAGAACACCTATCGTTAGCGCTGGAGCCCTGGCGCTCTGGCAGTTATTCTTTTTTCGAGTGGCCTTTTACGTTTGACACATGCAGCCAATTCTTCTTTTTGTTATATTTTTGAATTTTTCGCGCTTTGCTGTCATCGTACCAACTTTACATGCTACCAACCTTACAGTGCTACCAACTTTCGCGTTAAAATCACCTGTACCTGTAATTTTTGTCACCGTACCTTGACCACCCCTCATCACTACCCCAATGTCATTTTAGTCACCCTACCACCCCTTATCATCAACCCCAGTGCCCAAATAGAACTTAGAATAATTTTGTATAAAAATAAATGTAGAAAAAAATTCTGTGTGATGCCGGTTGTAGGATTTGAACCCACAAACTCATGTGTACAAATTTGACGCCTTAACCAACAGGGCTATGAACTGACTTGGAAAATAAAGTTGAAATGTGTTAGACAAACAGTTCCGTCTACGTCACATACGGTTGTAGATGATAATAAGTTAGCAAAGGCGTACTGTCGAGGTGACGTCATCGTACCAACAGACTTTAGGTCGTTTTCAAAATAATAAAACGTTTAATAATATTTAAAATAATCTTTTACTTGAACCGTAAAATTCATCATATTTATAAGTACAAACCAAATTGTTATCAGAAGGTATATTTTCAACATTTGTGCGTTATAGCACTAGTCAATAGAGTCGAAAAACATAAAACGCATTCGACGATAAGCGTTAAAACATTTTTTTGCTATTACTTTTACCCATAAAATAAACTTCTTATGGATGATGCAATACTTTTAAGGTCACGTGACAAATTTAAAAAACAATATCAAGTCTGAACAAGTTAAAAGTGACGTCACCTTAATTAGATTTTCACGAAAACCGGAAACTCTTATCAACATCAACTAATTTTATTGAAAAACATGTTTTTTTTAAAACGTTATCATATCAAAAGTTATATAATTTTATTAGTGACATATAATAAATTATATTCACTATATTAAAAATAAAAATAAAAAAAACGAGTAATATTTATTTGAACTTGTTTAAAAAATTTCTTATACGAAGTAACGAAGATATATTTTGAAGTAAATTATTGCAAAATCAGGTACATATTTAAAATTGCAATATTTAGATAAGCCTCTGATTTACGTTGAAAAGGAATTTGCGTTCTCATCAACTTTGTAGATATATACCGGTGGTATCAAAAGTAAGTGTCTCTGTAGATTATTGTTATAAATTGAGAGAGATTATTGATTTAAAACTATTTATCAGTCGTTTGATTATTTGCCAATTTAAGGCTACCTAATAAGACGGTTGTTATAGAGGGTCCATACTTTGCTCTATTGTGCACTGCTATGCTCTGCTATGATGCTCTGCTACACTCTGCTACCGTCTGCTACGCTTTGACGTTAAATGGTTGGGGTTTGATAGTTCACATAATAGCTGGATCGAAAAACTCCGTTGTTTCTTACTTTGAACATTTTTTACACATATTCTTATGACAAACAAGATACGTTTTTACAGCTTCCGGGGGCCTTTTTGATTCATATCATCTATTACTCAAACCGTTCAGTCTACGGTCCGACTAAAAAGTTTGACTTGGAAAAACATTTTTTTTTTAATTTAGTTTCAAACAAAATGTTGCAAGATAGTGGTTATAGTAGTCAAGACTTGGTGGAGTATTTTGCGAGTAGTAGTGAAGATTCTATCTATATGGAAGAAGTAAATAGAATTTTAAATTTTTACGAAGACAAAGTAAAACGTGAAAATTATTTGCTGCTTCAATCATCTTTCGCAATTAAGGGGTATGTTATAACAGTTGGTTTATCTCCCGCAAGAACATTTTCTCCAGCTATTATTTTACCAGAATACTGTAAGCCAAGTAAATTGTCGTTTGGAAAAATAGAATGGCTTGATCTTATTGAATTTTTAAGCAGAAGCACATTTTTTATTGAACCACTACCAACCTACGTAGATGAGTATGATCCAGTAACATTTTCATGTGGAGATTTTTGTACAATACGGCAGTTGGTATACGATGACACCAAGTTCATAGAAGTTGCAAAACATGGTGTAGGATATCATCTAACGGAAAAGGATGTAGATGAACTTGTTAGAGTACATCATTTTATTGTAGCTTATCAGATTTCACTTATAGAAAATATTAACTTGAATTGTTATTATAATAATGTTATAGATATTATTAAAAGAAATTTTAATGATAACTGTTTTCAAGCATTAAATGTATTTTGTGAAATATGTACTGATCCTTTATTATGTAACGCTTTGCGTCAGTAAATTTACTTTTATAAACAAAATGTAATAAGAGATTTAGAAAATATGTAATAAACTTTTATAAAAAAATAATGACTTTTATTTCAAAATCGATAATTTTAGTGTCAAAAAATGTTATTTTACCGTTACAAAATTCATGAACGTCACAGTTCCAAAATGTGAAACGTCCAAACGTTAAAATAGCGCTAAAATTTGTCGCAATAACGCTTCAAAAAACTGATAAGAAAAAATTTACGATTTACATGTATTTCTTATGGAAAAACATAATTTCAAAGTGTCAAAAATGCTTCAGTTTTCGCTATTTTATCGCTACTAAATTCATGACCGTCAAAGTGTCAAAAATAGACGTTTACACGATGAATTTGAACGTTTTTTGATCGTTTTTAATGGAAAATATTAAAAAAAATAATACACCATAGATTCAGATTAAAAATTTATTGGATACATAAAAATTTTAGACGTACACTAGACAATAGAAAACTCAAAAACTAACCTAATTAATTTACAACTGCTTTTTCTTTTGTAATTTTCGGTAACACATCTATCCACCTGTACGTACCGTTTAAACCGGTGGTATCGAAAGTAAGTGTCTCTGTAGATTATTGTTATAAATTAAGAGAAATTATTGATTTAAAATTATTTATCAGTCGTTTGATTATTATTTACCAATTTAAGGCTACCTTATAAGACGGTTATTATAGAGGGTCCATACTTTGCTCTATTGTGCACTGCTACGCTCTGCTATGCTCTGCTATGCTCTGCTATGATGCTCTGCTACCGTCTGCTACAAAGACGTCACCTTGAAAAATGTAGATCAATGTGGAAAACAGGGTAAGAAGAAACCTGTGTGAATACAGATGGAAAGTTCATTTTTTTATTATTTTAGTTGTATATAATAGTTTAAAGTAGGGTCTTAGGGATTTTAGATTAGTATGTCGGTACATTTCCCCACCACCTAAGAGGTATTACCGTGGCGCGTTAGTTTTTTTTTTAGTGGAAAACTTCGCCAATAGCCCTATTAAAACCACTTTAAGGCTCCGACTTTATTTAAATTGGCTACCTCAAAAAACTTTTTACATCGGCAAATAATTTTTTTGGTTATTTAGCACATCTTTTTTTCTATATTTCTGGTGCATCAGACATCTTTTTAGGAAGCAATCCTTAAATTAATGAGAACGAGTCTTTAATTTGTAATTAATTATAACTCAATAAAGGATATATCAGTTTCTCAAGGCTCCAACTTTATTCAAATTGGCTACCTCAAAAAACATTCTAGATAAATATAAAGTTTTCGATCCTTTAGCACATCTTTTTTTCTATATTTCTGGTGCATCAGACATCGTTTTATTAGGCAGCACGCCTAACGGTCCTAAAATTAATAAGAATGAGTCATTAATAAGCCATTATTTTTGTAACTAAAAATTTGTCAAGGCTCCAACTTTATTCAAATTGGCTACCTCAAAAAACATTCTAGATAAATATAAAGTTTTTGGTCCTTTAGCACATCTTTTTTTTTCTATATTTTTGGTGCATCAGAAATCTTTGTATTAGGAAGCAAAAACCATTCTCAAATTAATGAGAACGAGTCTTTAATTTGTTATTAATTATAACTCAATTAAAGGATATATCAGTTTCTCAAGGCTCCAACTTTATTCAAATTGGCTACCTCAAAAAACATTCTAGATAAATATAAAGTTTTTGATCCTTTAGCACATCTTTTTTTCTATATTTTTGGTGCATCAGACATCGTTTTATTAGGCAGCACGACCAACGGTCGTCAAATTAATGAGAATGAGTCATTAATTAGCCATTATTTTTGTAACTAAAAATTTGTCAAGGCTCCAACTTTATTCAAATTGGCTACCTCAAAAAACATTCTAGATAAATATAAAGTTTTTGGTCCTTTAGCACATCTTTTTTTTCTATATTTTTGGTGCATCAGAAATCTTTGTATTAGGAAGCAAAAATCATTCTCAAATTAATGAGAACGAGTCTTTAATTTGTTATTAATTATAACTCAATTAAAGGATATAACAGTTTCTCAAGGCTCCAACTTTATTCAAATTGGCTACCTCAAAAAACATTCTAGATAAATATAAAGTTTTTGGTCCTTTAGCACATCTTTTTTTCTATATTTCTGGTGCATCAGACATCTTTTTAGGAAGCAATCCTCAAATTAATGAGAACGAGTCTTTAATTTGTTATTAATTATAACTCAATTAAAGGATATAATAGTTTCTCAAGGCTCCAACTTTATTCAAATTGGCTACCTCAAAAAACCTTCTAGATAAATATGAAGTTTTAGGTCCTTTAGCACATTTTTTTTTTCTATATTTTTGGTGCATCAGACATCTTTTTAGGAAGCAATCCTCAAATTAATGAGTCATTAATTAACCATTAAAACTGAAAATTCAATGCTCTTATGTTTCCATAAGCTACCTTGAATCACTAAACATTAATTCTTAAAAATAAAAATCAAGGCTCTTCTGTCTCCATAAGTTACCTCGAAATACTACATACTCTTAAAACTAAAAATCAAGGCTCCAATTCTCATGGGCTACCTAAAACTAAAAATTATTCTAATTTTTGTTGTTTATATCCGTAAGGAACAGAGGTCCCGTCATCAAAAAACTTCCTCTTCATAGAAAGAGGTTTATAAATTTTTTCAAAACTTCTAGTGACCACATCGTGCTCCTTCGTTCGTGCTATTTGTCTACATATAATACTTATAGAATCAGATTTTTCTGATATCATTTCCTTAATTTTTTCAAAATTAACTATACGGCTTGTCGTGTAGTTTAAGGAAATACCTTTAACTTTACATACAATCTTTTCCTCTAGTTTTTGGGCCCTCCAGAAACGAACTCTGTAATATAACCACCACCCAATTCATCGGTTAAATCACCAATACAATCACCTGTAGGAAGATCAGGGTAACGAGGGTGAGATAAATAGATAACACTATCTGTATCATAATATAGCACCCTATCTTCTATTTGCTCAAGATAGGAATATAATTTTAGTCTAGCTAGAGCTGTGACGTAGGCTGCTAAGACCACATTAACCGTAGGAGAAAGATTGTAAGCTTCCTCCTTATACTCCCACGTTACGATTAACGTCTCCTCATTAACAGGAAGAATGGTGTTAACGTATATAGCAGGGTTTGTCATCATAGTGTAAAATTCTTGACTAGTTCGTACAATACTTGTTTTGGGCAAATTTTCACGTTGGGCGAACTTTCCCCAAAATGAATTTAACATTAATTTAGCGAGACAACGAAGTCCAGGGTTTTCCGTAATCTCGCCAAACTCCAATAAAACATCTTCCCTTTGCAAAAATTTTTCGATATGTTGATTTTCTTCTTCTTTCGTTATGTACTGTTTTCGCCATCCCGACGCTTGTTGTTTTATTTTGATGAATTTATTCATCATCTTTGAAAACAGATCATCCTGCTCTTTAGTAAGTTGAATGGTGTCGTACGACCAAATCTCATACGTTGTCATCAGTTTATAGCCTTTTTCAACAGCTTTGACAACTTCTTTTATCACCCACGTTCCTGTTAAGGCCCTCTCCTCCGCAGAATGCGTACACTCATCTTTAATAAAGTCTTCACCACACTTTCGGCATAGTGTAAACATGCATTTGTTGTTCATCTTAGCGGGAAGAACAGGGTGATAGAGATTGGTAGGAGGCAATACTTTACATTTAATCAACCCAGACAGCGAGAAAATGTCAACATCACGACAATCATCACCTACAAAGAGTTTTGGGTGGCCAACAGGAAATTTTCCGTATTTGCACACCCAGGGGTAAAGTGAGCAAACATCTACATACTTGATCTTTTCTTCTACCTTGGATTTACAATATTCCACGGTATTACCTGTTCTTCCACCATATAAAGAGTCTCGAGGATTTAAAGGTAGATTTTTCAAACAGGGATGATTTTCTGTGTATTGTTTAATGTTTTTGCTTATTTGTTTACGAAAATCACATTCTTGCATTTCAATAACTTCATACCCTAAATTCCTTAATCTTTCTATTTTGGCTATGGTTCTTTCATACCTGTTTTCCAGACAGTCTGTTGGGTCATCGTGTAACGGTTGTGTACGATTATGTGTAAAACATCTAGTACAACCGTGATAAAGACACCCTTGAAATTCAAATACTGTCTTCTCAAAAAGTCCGTCAACTTTACATCCTCCGACAAGAGCTTCAGGACCACGACCAGCGTGTTGTATCATTATTCCCCTTTGATGTTCTTCCCACAACAGCCACTGTAGAGCTATTTTAGATTGATTTTCGCGCCATCTATACCCTCCTTTGGGTATCAATCCTATTGTATTAGGTTGTAAAAAATTACGCCTAAATACCTTGTTACAAGCTGACGCTATAGTACTAGCTTCTGTGAAGGGGCAAGCGTTAGATGTTGCCAGAAGCTGTTGACGGAATTTCAGGCATGCATTTGTAAGAATATCAACATCAGATGTACAATATTCTTCAATCTCTTTAATAAAGTCTTCACCACACTTTCGGCATAGTGTAAACATGCATTTGTTGTTCATATTAGTGGGAAGAACAGGGTGATAGAGATTGGTAGGAGGCAATACTTTACATTTAATCAACCCAGACAGCGAGGAAATGTCAACATCACGACAATCATCACCTACAAAGACTTTTGGATGGCCAACAGGAAATTTTCCGTATTTGCACACCCAGGGGTAAAGTGAGCAAACATCTACATACTTGATCTTTTCTTCTACCTTGGATTTACAATATTCCACGGTATTACCTGTTCTTCCACCATATAAAGAGTCTCGAGGATTTAAAGGTAGATTTTTCAAATAGGGATGATTTTCTGTGTATTGTTTAATGTTTTTGCTCATTTGTTTACGAAAATCACATTCCCGCATTTCAATAACTTCATACCCTAAATTCCTTAAACTTTCTATTTTGGCTATGGTTCTTTCATACCTGTTTTCCAGACAGTCTGTTGGGTCATCGTGTAACGGTTGTGTACGATTATGTGTAAAACATCTAGTACAACCGTAATAAAGACACCCTTGAAATTCAAATACTGTCTTCTCAAAAAGTCCGTCAACTTTACATCCTCCGACAAGAGCTTCAGGACCACGACCAGCGTGTTGTATCATTATTCCCCTTTGATGTTCTTCCCACAACAGCCACTGTAGAGCTATTTTAGATTGATTTTCGCGCCATCTATACCCTCCTTTGGGTATCAATCCTATTGTATTAGGTTGTAAAAAATTACGCCTAAATACCTTGTTACAAGCTGACGCTATAGTACTAGCTTCGGTGAAGGAGCAAACGTTAGATGTTGCCAGAAGCTGTTGACGGAATTTCAGGCATGCATTTGTAAGAATATCAACATCAGATGTACAATATTCTTCAATCTCTTTCTGAAAATCAAAAACGTAATTCTCAGACACCCTTTCTGTATACCATTTAATTAATTTTTCACGTGCATCCTCCTTTAAATTATCAGGGTCGTAAAAAGTCAAAGCAGGCAACGGTCCTATATAATTTTGATTTTCCACTCTGTTAAACAGGTGTGGAAAATAACCCTTTTTTAATTCTGTCAAACCAAAAGCCTTAGGAAGAGAAGAGAGAGGCATAGGAAAATAGTTTACACTATCAAGAAATTTAACATTAGCAACTATCATTAAAATTAATTTTGTCCCCCGCATTACAAGTTCAGGAGTAAGGTCTGTTTTCATCAAAACATGATTTAGTATAAACTGGTGGTCAAAACCACCTCCATTGTGTGCAAGAACAACAACTTTCTTGAACAACTTTCGTTGATTTAAAATAAACTCCACTAACCGTTCAATAACATTAAATCTTAGTATCTGTAATTTAACCCCACATTTGTTACAAATTTTACTATTTGAACCAATACATGCATCACAACACTGCCGAAATACGCAAAGATTGGGTTCGTGTAGAAGAGAACCGTCAGCGTTATTCTTTTCCTGACGTGTCTCTAGATCGTAAAAAACAAAGAGTATATCAGAAGTTTTTGGAAAACCCGTGTCTGGTTGCATATAACACAAATGACCAGGGAGTTGATGTTTATTGCATATTTTACAGAATATTTCACCGCAGTGGTGCTCCCTTTCCTGCTTTACTGTTTTAAAACACTCAGGACATTTGCTGATTTTACCGCAAATGTTTGGCAAGTGTATTTTAAAACACTCCTCACCGTAAAAGAAGCGGTTACAATCAACACACCTCTTCTTTAATACATCTTTAGGGCAAGCCGGTAAACGCTGACACCCAGGACAGGTTCCTCCACAACGGTGTGCATTTTTGTGATCATAAGGCATGTGACATGATTCACAAAAATATCTACACAGAAAGGCCGCTGTAAGTGAGGTTATAGTGTTGTAATGTCCCTCATGGTAGAGCAAGTTTAGAGAGGGGGCATCGTTTTCACCACTAAAAACTACATCTCGCCCTTTGCAACCATACGAATACACTGTTATCTTATAATTTCTGAGGTACTTCTGAAACTGTTGAAGTTCTGGTATACCTGCTCCCTCAGAAGGAATGACAACACCAGAACCTTTTAGCAACTCTGTAGCTCGTTTGGTTTGTAGTTTCCCAGTATCTTTTCGCACTTTGATATATAACGGGTCCTTGTCAATGTAGGCCATAGCAACGACGAAAGCACGAGGTAGACACAAATTGTCTTTATTATTAATTACCACTATACCTCTCCGCTTGGTACATTCCTCGTTAAAGTTATTGTAGTTGCAACCTCTAGGTGAACCTGTTCCTCGAGGCATCTTGACTGTAGTAACACCTAGACAAAATGTTTCGGTGTTTAAACCACAACTATTGGATTGGTAAATGGAAGAAATTTCAGACCAAACATCATCATAGGTCACTTCACTTGCGGGTTTAAAGGCCATCCAACCCTCACCTCTAGCAAAATCTTTGGAACAAAATGTAAACCCCAACTGGTCAGAGGGGTCTACATCTTCTACCCCTTTTGCTATAATACCCTCGATAGCATCCTTGACCCACCCTACAGGCTCTTCATTTTTAGGAATAGATTTAATTTTAAATTCCAGAGTTCGTCCCTGTACCCCAAATTTGCGTACTTTCTTAACGACGTCTTTAAGTATAAGGTATTTCTGCATTATCAAAATATATTTAAAACTTTTAAAACTTCGAAAAAAATCAATTTTTTTTATAAAAACTCAAAAAAAAAAAATAAAACTTACAGCAGCTGATAACAACTTGACAGCAACAACAGAAATGATCCAGACGCTGAGAAGGCCGCTCTTTATAGGTTTTTGAAACGGTCACGTGGTACTCACTGATAAAAATGTGATGAGTAAAAAGTAAAAACTCAAAAATTTCGAAAAAATCAAAAATTTTTTTTAAAATCAAAAAAATTCAAACAACAAAATTGTAGACTTACGGTAAAACTTAATAAAATAGTTAAAAACTCAAAAAAAAAATTTCGAAAAAATTTAAAACTTTTCTTAAAAACTCAAAAAACACTCACAAAATTACAGCGACTGGTAGCAGCGGTAGCAGGAGCAGAAATGAGCCAGACGCTGAGAAGACCCGCTCTTTATAGGTTTTCGAAACGGTCACGTGGTATTCTCTGATAAGGTGAAAGGGTGTAAGAAAATGCTGTTTGAGAAAAATCGGGGGTGTTTATTTTTAATTTTTTGTGAAAACAGCTGATTTGTGTGTATAAAACACTACAATTAGTCATTTTATAAAATACCTGTTGTAAATTATCTATATTTTCGAGTTGAGGTTTTCATGCTGTGATAAAAATTTAAAAGCTAGTTTATTTAAAATAATAATATTTTATAATTTTATAATATAAATGACCCTCATTGAACTCTATAGAATATTTCACATTTGATACATCAGCATTTTTTCTATCGATTAACTATTAATTTGCTGACTGCAATAATCTTTGTAAAAGTATAAAAAATTTTATATGTTTGGCTATTAAAGGTTTTGAGATAAAAACAATTATTAGCGGTTTAAAATTGTCTATTTAAATAATTACAACGGTAGTATAATATTAACAGACCATTGACGTAGATGTTCTGAATTTCTCTGAGTGCAGAGTCCATAAGTAAAATGCTTTAAACATGACTTTGAGTTAGAGTTGAATTTCCCAGTGGCGTGGGGTGTTTCATCAAATTTAACAACATCCACAATAACAACATTGAAAATTTCAAATTCTTCACACTTCTTTCGCAAAAGATCAGCTTTCTGTTTACCTCTTACATAGACGTAGTCGACAATGTAAAGTAAATAGTTTTTCAAAATATTATTAAGTTTACAGATTTTATTAAATCCATTGTGCTACCACAAATTTTAGTAGTAGCTATTAAATATTTTGAAATTAACATGTAAATGCAACTGTTGTTAACTTGTTACTATTAATAAATAAATAAATAAATAAATAAATAAATAAATAAATAAATAAATAAATAAATAAATAAATAAATAAATAAATAAATAAATAAATAAATAAATAAATAAATAAATAAATAAATAAATAAATAAATAAATAAATAAATAAATAAATAAATAAATAAATAAATAAATAAATAAATAAATAAATAAATAAATAAATAAATAAATAAATAAATAAATAAATAAATAAATAAATAAATAAATAAATAAATAAATAAATAAATAAATAAATAAATCCCATGCACATGGTTTTCTATATATCTCACAGTCTTTTTATCTGTATAGCTTAATGATTGATAAGTTTGTGGTGGTTCAAATAGAACATGTTGTTGTTTGAATCCAAATTCAATGCTAAGTTCTTTAGGATAAAATATTTCGTTAATTTGAAAACCCTGAATGTCAGCGAAAGCAATCTTCATAATGTCCGGTTAAAGAATAAATATCACACTTTAGCATGGGGTCATCGCGATATAATGCTCGACTAATGTTAATCATAATTAGGAAATAAAAAACAGTTGTAAATTAATTAGGTTAGTTTTTTAGTTTTCTATTGTTTAGTGTATGTATACAATAAATTTTTAATCTGAATCTATGGTGTAATATTTTTTTTAATATGTTCCATTAAAAACGATCAAAAAACGTTCAAATTCATCGTTTAAACGTCTATTTTTGACACTTTGACGGTCATGAATTTAGTAGCGATAAAATAGCGAAAACTGAACCATTTTTACACTTTGAAATTATGTTTTTCCATAAGAAATACATGTAAATCGTAAATTTTTTCTTATCAGTTTTTTAAAGCGTTATTGCGACAAATTTTAGCGCTATTTTAACGTTTGGACGTTTCACATTTTGGAACTGTGACGTAAATCAGAGGCTTATCTAAATATTGCAATTTTAGATATGTACCTGATTTTGCAATAATTTACTTCAAAATATATCTTCGTTACTTCGTATAAGAAATTTTTTAAACAAGTTCAAATAAATATTACTCGTTTTTTTTTTATTTTTATTTTTAATATAGTAAATATAATTTATTATATGTCACTGATAAAATTATATAACTTTTGATATGATAACGTTTTAAAAAATACATGTTTTTCAATAAAATTAGTTAATGTTAATAAGAGATTCCGGTTTACGTAAAAATCTAATTAAGGTGACGTCACTTTTAACTTGTTCAGACTTAATATTGTTTTTTTTAAATTTGTCACGTGACCTTAAAAGTATTGCATCATCCAGATCCAGAGTAATAAGATAAAATTATAACAATAATCTACAGAGACACTTACTTTTGATACCACCGGTATATATCTACAAAGTTGATGAGAACGCAAATTCCTTTTCAACGTAAATCAGAAGCTTATCTAAATATTGCAATTTTAGATATGTACCTGATTTTGCAATAATTTACTTCAAAATATATCTTCGTTACTTCGTATAAGAAATTTTTTAAACAAGTTCAAATAAATATTACTCGTATTTTTTATTTTTATTTTTAATATATTGAATATAATTTATTATATGTCACTGATAAAATTATATAACTTTTGATATGATAACGTTTTAAAAAATACATGTTTTTTAATAAAATTAGTTGATGTTGATAAGAGTTTCCGGTTTTCGTGAAAATCTAATTAAGGTGACGTCACTTTTAACTTGTTCAGACTTGATATTGTTTTTTAAATTTGTCACGTGACCTTAAAAGTATTGCATCATCCATAAGAAGTTTATTTTATGGGTAAAAGTAATAGCAAAAAAATGTTTTAACGCTTATCGTCGAATGCGTTTTATGTTTTTCGACTCTATTGACTAGTGCTATAACGCACAAACGGTGAAAATATACCTTCTGATAACAATTTGGTTTGTACTTATAAATATGATGAATTTTACGGTTCAAGTAAAAGATTATTTTAAATATTATTAAACGTTTTATTATTTTGAAAACGACCTAAAGTCTGTTGGTACGATGACGTCACATCGACAGTACGCCTTTGCTAACTTATTATCATCTACAACCGTATGTGACGTAGACGGAACTGTTTGTCTAACACATTTCAACTTTATTTTCCAAATCAGTTCATAGCCCTGTTGGTTAAGGCGTCAAATTTGTACACATGAGTTTGTGGGTTCAAATCCTACAACCGGCATCACACAGAATTTTTTTCTACATTTATTTTCATACAAAATTATTCTATTTGGGCACTGGGGTTGATGATGAGGGGTGGTAGGGTGACTAAAATGACATTGGGGTAGTGATGAGGGGTAGTCAAGGTACGGTGATAAAAATTACAGGTACAGGTGATTTAACGCGAAAGTTGGTAGCACTGTAAGGTTGGTAGCATGTAAAGTTGGTACGATGACAGCAAAGCGCGAAAAATTCAAAAATATAACGAAAAGAAGAATTGGCTGCATGTGTCAAACGTAAAAGGCCACTCGAAAAAAGAAAAACTGCCAGAGCGCCAGGGCTTCAGCGCTAACGATAGGTGTTCTGCCTCTTGAAAAAAAAAGTAAGGTTATGTTCGAAAAAAGTGAGGTTATGTTCGATAACTATTGACAGTTGACTGCTAGCGCCCCCTATAGATTTAAAAATTCAAATTTGGCGCGCTTTAGCCAAGTTACGAACCATTTAGCACAGATTTCAACCAACAGCGCCACCTGTGGCGCCATCTAGCGGCGAAATTTAGAAGCTGTGTCTGTCTGGCGGAACCGCCAATCCCTAACTTACCGACCGACCTGAAGTTGGCGACAATGACGTCACAAGGGTGTAGTGGAGGGGGTTAGATCCCTAACTTACCCACCGACCTGAAGTTGGCGACAGTGACGTCACAAGGGTGTAGTGGAGGGGGTAAAGTCTGTCTGGCGGAACCGGCGGCTTACCTACTCTTTTCATTTTTGACATTTAGCATTGTGACATTTGTCATTTGACATCTTTGACATTTGCCATCTTGAAATTTGTCATTTTTGACATTTTTCATGGTGACACTTTTCATTTTGGCATTTAGCATTGTGACATTTGTCATTTGACATCTTGGACATTTGCCATCTTGAAATTTGTCATTTTTGACATTTTTCATGGTGACACTTATCATTTTTGACATTTAGCATTGTGACATTTGTCAGTTTTGACATTTGCCATCTTAAAATTTGTCATTTTTGACATTTTTCATGGTGACACTTTTCATTTTTGACATTTAGCATTGTGACATTTGTCATTTGACATCTTTGACATTTGCCATCTTGAAATTTGTCATTTTTGACATTTTTCATGGTGACACTTTTCATTTTTGACATTTAGCATTGTGACATTTGTCATTTGACATCTTTGACATTTGCCATCTTGAAATTTGTCATTTTTGACATTTAGCATTGTGACATTTGTCATTTGACATCTTGGACATTTTCCATCTTAAAATTTGTTATTTTTGACATTTTTCATGGTGACACTTATCATTTTTGACATTTAGCATTGTGACATTTGTCAGTGTTGACATTTGCCATCTTGAAATTTATCATTTTTGACATTTTTCATGGTGACACTTTTCATTTTTGACATTTAGCATTGTGACATTTGTCATTTGACATCTTTGACATTTGCCATCTTGATCTTAATTTTATAACTCTGACATTTCTGAGATCGAAAGTGTTCAGGTCAAATTTGCTAGATATATTGCATTTAAAATGGGCACATACAGGGATTTTAACTACGTAAATACTTTGTCTATTCTAAAGATGCAAAAATGAATTGTACGGCGCCAAGTAACTGATTGTACTGTTATCTATAAAATATTACACAATGTCATTGACTGTCCGGAGTTACTTGCATTGATATATTTTAACATTAATGTATATAATACTAGAAATAGGGAGCTTTTTAATGTGACGTTATGCTAACTACAGTCCTATCCCGAGAACGCTACGTCTCTTAAACAATATCAGCCCTAGAATTGATCTTTTTACAATATCACTAGATGCTTTTAAACAACAAATAACCAATAGTATCGTTAATGTTACATAAACCAGTTCCCACAGCCACTCTTTTTTGAAGTCCTTGTACAAATTTTTTATATTTTAAATATTTAATTTTTGAGTATGTTGTGTCTGTTATTTTTATATGTTTTTAATATTCAGTATTGACAGCAATTGTTACTTATTTACTATTGTATTTTTTTATATGTAAATGGAGGATCCGTGAATAAATAAATAAATAAATTTGAAATTTGTTATTTTTGAGATTTTTCATGGTGACACTTTTCATTTTTGACATTTAGCATTGTGACATTTGTCATTTGACATCTTTGACATTTGCCATCTTGAAATTTGTCATTTTTGACATTTTTCATGGTGACACTTTTCATTTTTGACATTTAGCATTGTGACATTTGTCATTTGACATCTTTGACATTTGCCATCTTGAAATTTGTTATTTTTGATATTTTTCATGGTGACACTTTACCTTTTTGACATTTAGCATTGTGACATTTGTCATTTGACATCTTTGACATTTGCCATCTTGAAATTTGTCATTTTTGACATTTTTCATGGTGACACTTTTCATTTTTGACATTTAGCATTGTGACATTTGTCATTTGACATCTTTAACATTTGCCATCTTGAAATTTGTCATTTTTGACATTTAGCATTGTGACATTTGTCATTTGACATCTTTGATATTTGCCATCTTGAAATTTGTTATTTTTGACATTTTTCATGGTGACACTTTTCATTTTTGACATTTAGCATTGTGACATTTGTCATATTCGACATCTTTGACCTTTGCCATCTTGAAATTTGTCATTTTTGACATTTTTCATGGTGACACTTTTTATTTTTGACATTTAGCATTGTGACATTTGTCATTTGACATTTGCCATCTTGAAATTTGTCATTATTGACATTTTTCATGGGGACTCTTTTCATTTTTGACATTTAGCATTGTGACATTTGTCATTTGACATCTTTGACATTTGCCATCTTGAAATTTGTCATTTTTGACATTTTTCATGGTGACACTTTTCATTTTTGACATTTAGCATTGTGACATTTGTCATTTGACATCTTTGACATTTGCCATCTTGAAATTTGTCATTTTTGACATTTAGCATTGTGAGATTTGTCATTTGACATCTTGGACATTTGCCATCTTGAAATTTGTCATTTTTGACATTTTTTATGGTGACACTTTTCATTTTTGACATTTTTCATTTTTGACATTTAGCATTGTGACATTTGTCATTTGACATCTTTGACATTTCCCATCTTGAAATTTGTTATTTTTGACATTTTTCATGGTGACACTTTTCATTTTTGACATTTAGCATTGTGACATTTGTCAGTTTTGACATTTGCCATCTTAAAATTTGTCATTTTTGACATTTTTCATGGTGACACTTTTCATTTTTGACATTTTTCATTTTTGACATTTAGCATTGTGACATTTGTCATTTGACATCTTTGACATTTCCCATCTTGAAATTTGTTATTTTTGACATTTTTCATGCTGACACTTTTCATTTTTGACATTTAGCATTGTGACATTTGTCATATTCGACATCTTTGACCTTTGCCATCTTGAAATTTGTCATTTTTGACATTTTTCATGGTGACACTTTTTATTTTTGACATTTAGCATTGTGACATTTGTCATTTGACATTTGCCATCTTGAAATTTGTCATTATTGACATTTTTCATGGGGACCCTTTTCATTTTTGACATTTAGCATTGTGACATTTGTCATTTGACATCTTTGACATTTGCCATCTTGAAATTTGTCATTTTTGACATTTTTCATGGTGACACTTTTCATTTTTGACATTTAGCATTGTGACATTTGTCATTTGACATCTTTGACATTTGCCATCTTGAAATTTGTCATTTTTGACATTTAGCATTGTGACATTTGTCATTTGACATCTTGGACATTTGCCATCTTGAAATTTGTCATTTTTGACATTTTTTATGGTGACACTTATCATTTTTGACATTTAGCATTGTGACATTTGTCAGTTTTGACATTTGCCATCTTAAAATTTGTCATTTTTGACATTTTTCATAATGACACTTTTCATTTTTGACATTTAGCTTTGTGACATTTGTCATTTGACATCTTTGACATTTGCCATCTTGAAATTTGTTATTTTTGACATTTTTCATGGTGACACTTTTCATTTTTGACATTTAGCATTGTGACATTTGTCATTTGACATCTTTGACATTTGCCATCTTGAAATTTGTCATTTTTGACATTTTTTATGGTGACACTTTTCATTTTTGACATTTAGCATTGTGACATTTGTCATTTGACATCTTTGACATTTGCCATCTTGAAATTTGTCATTATTGATATTTTTCATGGGGACACATTTCATTTTTGACATTTAGCATTGTGACATTTGTCATTTGACATCTTTGACATTTGCCATCTTGAAATTTGTCATTTTTGACATTTTTCATGGTGACAGTTTTCATTTTTGACATTTAGCATTGTGCCATTTGTCATTTGACATCTTTGACATTTGCCATCTTGAAATTTGTCATTATTGACATTTTTCATGGGGACACTTTTTATTTTTGACATTTAGCATTCTGAAATTTGTCATTTGACATCTTTGACATTTGCCATCTTGAAATTTGTCATTTTTGACATTTTTCATGGTGACACTTTTCATTTTTGACATTTAGCATTGTGACATTTGTCATTTGACATCTTTGACATTTGCCATCTTGAAATTTGTCATTTTTGACATTTTTCACGGTGACACTTTTCATTTTTGACATTTAGCTTTGTGACATTTGTCATTTGACATCTTAGACATTTGCCATCTTGAAATTTGTCATTTTTGACACTTTTCATTTTTGACATTTAGCATTGTGACATTTGTCATTTGACATCTTTGACATTTACCATCTTGAAATTTGTCATTTTTGACATTTTTCATGGTGACACTTTTTATTTTTAACATATAGCATTGTGACATTTGTCATTTGACATCTTGGACATTTGCCATTTTGAAATTTGTCATTTTTGACATTTTTCATGGTGACACTTTTCATTTTTGACATTTAGCATTGTGACATTTGTCATTTGACATCTTTGACATTTGCCATCTTGAAATTTGTCATTTTTGACATTTAGCATTGTGACATTTGTCATTTGACATCTTTGACATTTGCCATCTTGAAATTTGTTATTTTTGACATTTTTCATGGTGACACTTTTCATTTTTGACATTTAGCATTGTGACATTTGTCAGTTTTGACATTTGCCATCTTGAAATTTGTCATTTTTGATATTTTTCATGGTGACACTTTTCATTTTTGACATTTAGCATTGTGACATTTGTCATTTGACATCTTAGACATTTGCCATCTTGAAATTTGTCATTTTTGACATTTAGCATTGTGACATTTGTCATTTGACATCTTTGACATTTGCCATCTTGAAATTTGTCATTTTTGACATTTTTTATGGTGACACTTATTATTTTTGACATTTAGCATTGTGACATTTGTCAGTTTTGACATTTGCCATCTTGAAGTTTGTCAGTTTTGACATTTTTCATGGTGACACTTTTCATTCTTGACATTTAGCATTGTGACATTTGTCATTTGACATCTTTGACATTTGCCATCTTGAAATTTGTCATTTTTGACATTTTTTATGGTGACACTTTTCACTTTTGACATTTAGCATTGTGACATTTGCCATTTCACATCTTTGACATTTGCCATCTTAAAATTTGTCATTTTTGACATTTTTCATGGTGACACTTTTTATTTTTGACATTTAGCATTGTGACATTTGTCATTTGACATCTTTGACATTTGTCATCTTGAAATTTGTAATTTTTGACATTTTTCATGGTGACACTTTTCATTTTTGACATTTAGCATTGTGACATTTGTCATTTGACATCTTTGACATTTGCCATCTTGAAATTTGTTATTTTTGACATTTTTCATGGTGACACTTTTCATTTTTGACATTTAGCATTGTGACATTTGTCATTTGACATCTTTGACAATTGCCATCTTGAAATTTGTCATTTTTGACATTTAGCATTGTGACATTTGTCATTTGACATCTTGGACATTTTCCATCTTAAAATTTGTTATTTTTGACATTTTTCATGGTGACACTTATCATTTTTGACATTTAGCATTGTGACATTTGTCAGTGTTGACATTTGCCATCTTGAAATTTATCATTTTTGACATTTTTCATGGTGACACTTTTCATTTTTGTTATTTAGCATTGTGACATTTGTCATTTGACATCTTTGACATTTGCCATCTTGATCTTAATTTTATAACTCTGACATTTCTGAGATCGAAAGTGTTCAGGTCAAATTTGCTAGATATATTGCATTTAAAATGGGCACATACAGGGATTTTAACTACGTAAATACTTTGTCTATTCTAAAGATGCAAAAATTAATTGTACGGCGCCAAGTAACTGATTGTACTGTTATCTATAAAATATTACACAATGTCATTGACTGTCCGGAGTTACTTGCATTGATATATTTTAACATTAATGTATATAATACTAGAAATAGGGAGCTTTTTAATGTGACGTTATGCTAACTACAGTCCTATCCCGAGAACGCTACGTCTCTTAAACAATATCAGCCCTAGAATTGATCTTTTTACAATATTACTAGATGCTTTTAAACAACAAATAACCAATAGTATCGTTAATGTTACATAAACCAGTTCCCACAGCCACTCTTTTTTGAAGTCCTTGTACAAATTTTTTATATTTTAAATATTTAATTTTTGAGTATGTTGTGTCTGTTATTTTTATATGTTTTTAATATTCAGTATTGACAGCAATTGTTACTTATTTACTATTGTATTTTTTTATATGTAAATGGAGGATCCGTGAATAAATAAATAAATAAATTTGAAATTTGTTATTTTTGAGATTTTTCATGGTGACACTTTTCATTTTTGACATTTAGCATTGTGACATTTGTCATTTGACATCTTTGACATTTGCCATCTTGAAATTTGTCATTTTTGACATTTTTCATGGTGACACTTTTCATTTTTGACATTTAGCATTGTGACATTTGTCATTTGACATCTTTGACATTTGCCATCTTGAAATTTGTTATTTTTGATATTTTTCATGGTGACACTTTACATTTTTGACATTTAGCATTGTGACATTTGTCATTTGACATCTTTGACATTTGCCATCTTGAAATTTGTCATTTTTGACATTTTTCATGGTGACACTTTTCATTTTTGACATTTAGCATTGTGACATTTGTCATTTGACATCTTTAACATTTGCCATCTTGAAATTTGTCATTTTTGACATTTAGCATTGTGACATTTGTCATTTGACATCTTTGATATTTGCCATCTTGAAATTTGTCATTTTTGACATTTTTCATGGTGACACTTTTCATTTTTGACATTTAGCATTGTGACATTTGTCATATTCGACATCTTTGACCTTTGCCATCTTGAAATTTGTCATTTTTGACATTTTTCATGGTGACACTTTTTATTTTTGACATTTAGCATTGTGACATTTGTCATTTGACATTTGCCATCTTGAAATTTGTCATTATTGACATTTTTCATGGGGACCCTTTTCATTTTTGACATTTAGCATTGTGACATTTGTCATTTGACATCTTTGACATTTGCCATCTTGAAATTTGTCATTTTTGACATTTTTCATGGTGACACTTTTCATTTTTGACATTTAGCATTGTGACATTTGTCATTTGACATCTTTGACATTTGCCATCTTGAAATTTGTCATTTTTGACATTTAGCATTGTGACATTTGTCATTTGACATCTTGGACATTTGCCATCTTGAAATTTGTCATTTTTGACATTTTTTATGGTGACACTTATCATTTTTGACATTTAGCATTGTGACATTTGTCAGTTTTGACATTTGCCATCTTAAAATTTGTCATTTTTGACATTTTTCATAATGACACTTTTCATTTTTGACATTTAGCTTTGTGACATTTGTCATTTGACATCTTTGACATTTGCCATCTTGAAATTTGTTATTTTTGACATTTTTCATGGTGACACTTTTCATTTTTGACATTTAGCATTGTGACATTTGTCATTTGACATCTTTGACATTTGCCATCTTGAAATTTGTCATTTTTGACATTTTTCATGGTGACAGTTTTCATTTTTGACATTTAGCATTGTGACATTTGTCATTTGACATCTTTGACATTTGCCATCTTGAAATTTGTCATTATTGAAATTTTTCATGGGGACACATTTCATTTTTGACATTTAGCATTGTGACATTTGTCATTTGACATCTTTGACATTTGCCATCTTGAAATTTGTCATTTTTGACATTTTTCATGGTGACAGTTTTCATTTTTGACATTTAGCATTGTGACATTTGTCATTTGACATCTTTGACATTTGCCATCTTTAATTTGTCATTATTGACATTTTTCATGGGGACACTTTTTATTTTTGACATTTAGCATTCTGACATTTGTCATTTGACATCTTTGACATTTGCCATCTTAAAATTAGTCATTTTTGACATTTTTCATGGTGACACTTTTCATTTTTGACATTTAGCATTGTGACATTTGTCATTTGACATCTTTGACATTTGCCATCTTGAAATTTGTCATTTTTGACATTTTTCACGGTGACACTTTTCATTTTTGACATTTAGCATTGTGACATTTGTCATTTGACATCTTAGACATTTGCCATCTTGAAATTTGTCATTTTTGACACTTTTCATTTTTGACATTTAGCATTGTGACATTTGTCATTTGACATCTTTGACATTTACCATCTTGACATTTGTCATTTTTGACATTTTTCATGGTGACACTTTTTATTTTTGACATATAGCATTGTGACATTTGTCATTTGACATCTTGGACATTTGCCATTTTGAAATTTGTCATTTTTGACATTTTTCATGGTGACACTTTTCATTTTTGACATTTAGCATTGTGACATTTGTCATTTGACATCTTTGACATTTGCCATCTTGAAATTTGTCATTTTTGACATTTAGCATTGTGACATTTGTCATTTGACATCTTTGACATTTGCCATCTTGAAATTTGTTATTTTTGACATTTTTCATGGTGACACTTTTCATTTTTGACATTTAGCATTGTGACATTTGTCAGTTTTGACATTTGCCATCTTGTAATTTGTCATTTTTGATATTTTTCATGGTGACACTTTTCATTTTTGACATTTAGCATTGCGACATTTGTCATTTGACATCTTAGACATTTGCCATGTTGAAATTTGTCATTTTTGACATTTAGCATTGTGACATTTGTCATTTGACATCTTTGACATTTGCCATCTTAAAATTTGTCATTTTTGACATTTTTCATAGTGACACTTATTATTTTTGACATTTAGCATTGTGACATTTGTCAGTTTTGACATTTGCCATCTTGAAGTTTGTCAGTTTTGACATTTTTCATGGTGACACTTTTCATTCTTGACATTTAGCATTGTGACATTTGTCATTTGACATCTTTGACATTTCCCATCTTGAAATTTGTTATTTTTGACATTTTTCATGCTGACACTTTTCATTTTTGACATTTAGCATTGTGACATTTGTCATATTCGACATCTTTGACCTTTGCCATCTTGAAATTTGTCATTTTTGACATTTTTCATGGTGACACTTTTTATTTTTGACATTTAGCATTGTGACATTTGTCATTTGACATTTGCCATCTTGAAATTTGTCATTATTGACATTTTTCATGGGGACCCTTTTCATTTTTGACATTTAGCATTGTGAGATTTGTCATTTGACATCTTTGACATTTGCCATCTTGAAATTTGTCATTTTTGACATTTTTCATGGTGACACTTTTCATTTTTGACATTTAGCATTGTGACATTTGTCATTTGACATCTTTGACATTTGCCATCTTGAAATTTGTCATTTTTGACATTTAGCATTGTGACATTTGTCATTTGACATCTTGGACATTTGCCATCTTGAAATTTGTCATTTTTGACATTTTTTATGGTGACACTTATCATTTTTGACATTTAGCATTGTGACATTTGTCAGTTTTGACATTTGCCATCTTAAAATTTGTCATTTTTGACATTTTTCATAATGACACTTTTCATTTTTGACATTTAGCTTTGTGACATTTGTCATTTGACATCTTTGACATTTGCCATCTTGAAATTTGTTATTTTTGACATTTTTCATGGTGACACTTTTCATTTTTGACATTTAGCATTGTGACATTTGTCATTTGACATCTTTGACATTTGCCATCTTGAAATTTGTCATTTTTGACATTTTTTATGGTGACAGTTTTCATTTTTGACATTTAGCATTGTGACATTTGTCATTTGACATCTTTGACATTTGCCATCTTGAAATTTGTCATTATTGACATTTTTCATGGGGACACATTTCATTTTTGACATTTAGCATTGTGACATTTGTCATTTGACATCTTTGACATTTGCCATCTTGAAATTTGTCATTTTTGACATTTTTCATGGTGACAGTTTTCATTTTTGACATTTAGCATTGTGACATTTGTCATTTGACATCTTTGACATTTGCCATCTTGAAATTTGTCATTATTGACATTTTTCATGGGGACACTTTTTATTTTTGACATTTAGCATTCTGAAATTTGTCATTTGACATCTTTGACATTTGCCATCTTGAAATTTGTCATTTTGACATTTTTCATGGTGACACTTTTCATTTTTGACATTTAGCATTGTGACATTTGTCATTTGACATCTTTGACATTTGCCATCTTGAAATTTGTCATTTTTGACATTTTTCACGGTGACACTTTTCATTTTTGACATTTAGCTTTGTGACATTTGTCATTTGACATCTTAGACATTTGCCATCTTGAAATTTGTCATTTTTGACACTTTTCATTTTTGACATTTAGCATTGTGACATTTGTCATTTGACATCTTTGACATTTACCATCTTGAAATTTGTCATTTTTGACATTTTTCATGGTGACACTTTTTATTTTTAACATATAGCATTGTGACATTTGTCATTTGACATCTTGGACATTTGCCATTTTGAAATTTGTCATTTTTGACATTTTTCATGGTGACACTTTTCATTTTTGACATTTAGCATTGTGACATTTGTCATTTGACATCTTTGACATTTGCCATCTTGAAATTTGTCATTTTTGACATTTAGCATTGTGACATTTGTCATTTGACATCTTTGACATTTGCCATCTTGAAATTTGTTATTTTTGACATTTTTCATGGTGACACTTTTCATTTTTGACATTTAGCATTGTGACATTTGTCAGTTTTGACATTTGCCATCTTGAAATTTGTCATTTTTGATATTTTTCATGGTGACACTTTTCATTTTTGACATTTAGCATTGTGACATTTGTCATTTGACATCTTAGACATTTGCCATCTTGAAATTTGTCATTTTTGACATTTAGCATTGTGACATTTGTCATTTGACATCTTTGACATTTGCCATCTTGAAATTTGTCATTTTTGACATTTTTCATGGTGACACTTATTATTTTTGACATTTAGCATTGTGACATTTGTCAGTTTTGACATTTGCCATCTTGAAGTTTGTCAGTTTTGACATTTTTCATGGTGACACTTTTCATTCTTGACATTTAGCATTGTGACATTTGTCATTTGACATCTTTGACATTTGCCATCTTGAAATTTGTCATTTTTGACATTTTTTATGGTGACACTTTTCACTTTTGACATTTAGCATTGTGACATTTGCCATTTCACATCTTTGACATTTGCCATCTTAAAATTTGTCATTTTTGACATTTTTCATGGTGACACTTTTTATTTTTGACATTTAGCATTGTGACATTTGTCATTTGACATCTTTGACATTTGTCATCTTGAAATTTGTAATTTTTGACATTTTTCATGGTGACACTTTTCATTTTTGACATTTAGCATTGTGACATTTGTCATTTGACATCTTTGACATTTGCCATCTTGAAATTTGTTATTTTTGACATTTTTCATGGTGACACTTTTCATTTTTGACATTTAGCATTGTGACATTTGTCATTTGACATCTTTGACAATTGCCATCTTGAAATTTGTCATTTTTGACATTTAGCATTGTGACATTTGTCATTTGACATCTTGGACATTTTCCATCTTAAAATTTGTTATTTTTGACATTTTTCATGGTGACACTTATCATTTTTGACATTTAGCATTGTGACATTTGTCAGTGTTGACATTTGCCATCTTGAAATTTATCATTTTTGACATTTTTCATGGTGACACTTTTCATTTTTGTTATTTAGCATTGTGACATTTGTCATTTGACATCTTTGACATTTGCCATCTTGATCTTAATTTTATAACTCTGACATTTCTGAGATCGAAAGTGTTCAGGTCAAATTTGCTAGATATATTGCATTTAAAATGGGCACATACAGGGATTTTAACTACGTAAATACTTTGTCTATTCTAAAGATGCAAAAATTAATTGTACGGCGCCAAGTAACTGATTGTACTGTTATCTATAAAATATTACACAATGTCATTGACTGTCCGGAGTTACTTGCATTGATATATTTTAACATTAATGTATATAATACTAGAAATAGGGAGCTTTTTAATGTGACGTTATGCTAACTACAGTCCTATCCCGAGAACGCTACGTCTCTTAAACAATATCAGCCCTAGAATTGATCTTTTTACAATATTACTAGATGCTTTTAAACAACAAATAACCAATAGTATCGTTAATGTTACATAAACCAGTTCCCACAGCCACTCTTTTTTGAAGTCCTTGTACAAATTTTTTATATTTTAAATATTTAATTTTTGAGTATGTTGTGTCTGTTATTTTTATATGTTTTTAATATTCAGTATTGACAGCAATTGTTACTTATTTACTATTGTATTTTTTTATATGTAAATGGAGGATCCGTGAATAAATAAATAAATAAATTTGAAATTTGTTATTTTTGAGATTTTTCATGGTGACACTTTTCATTTTTGACATTTAGCATTGTGACATTTGTCATTTGACATCTTTGACATTTGCCATCTTGAAATTTGTCATTTTTGACATTTTTCATGGTGACACTTTTCATTTTTGACATTTAGCATTGTGACATTTGTCATTTGACATCTTTGACATTTGCCATCTTGAAATTTGTTATTTTTGATATTTTTCATGGTGACACTTTACATTTTTGACATTTAGCATTGTGACATTTGTCATTTGACATCTTTGACATTTGCCATCTTGAAATTTGTCATTTTTGACATTTTTCATGGTGACACTTTTCATTTTTGACATTTAGCATTGTGACATTTGTCATTTGACATCTTTAACATTTGCCATCTTGAAATTTGTCATTTTTGACATTTAGCATTGTGACATTTGTCATTTGACATCTTTGATATTTGCCATCTTGAAATTTGTCATTTTTGACATTTTTCATGGTGACACTTTTCATTTTTGACATTTAGCATTGTGACATTTGTCATATTCGACATCTTTGACCTTTGCCATCTTGAAATTTGTCATTTTTGACATTTTTCATGGTGACACTTTTTATTTTTGACATTTAGCATTGTGACATTTGTCATTTGACATTTGCCATCTTGAAATTTGTCATTATTGACATTTTTCATGGGGACCCTTTTCATTTTTGACATTTAGCATTGTGACATTTGTCATTTGACATCTTTGACATTTGCCATCTTGAAATTTGTCATTTTTGACATTTTTCATGGTGACACTTTTCATTTTTGACATTTAGCATTGTGACATTTGTCATTTGACATCTTTGACATTTGCCATCTTGAAATTTGTCATTTTTGACATTTAGCATTGTGACATTTGTCATTTGACATCTTGGACATTTGCCATCTTGAAATTTGTCATTTTTGACATTTTTTATGGTGACACTTATCATTTTTGACATTTAGCATTGTGGCATTTGTCAGTTTTGACATTTGCCATCTTAAAATTTGTCATTTTTGACATTTTTCATAATGACACTTTTCATTTTTGACATTTAGCTTTGTGACATTTGTCATTTGACATCTTTGACATTTGCCATCTTGAAATTTGTTATTTTTGACATTTTTCATGGTGACACTTTTCATTTTTGACATTTAGCATTGTGACATTTGTCATTTGACATCTTTGACATTTGCCATCTTGAAATTTGTCATTTTTGACATTTTTCATGGTGACAGTTTTCATTTTTGACATTTAGCATTGTGACATTTGTCATTTGACATCTTTGACATTTGCCATCTTGAAATTTGTCATTATTGACATTTTTCATGGGGACACATTTCATTTTTGACATTTAGCATTGTGACATTTGTCATTTGACATCTTTGACATTTGCCATCTTGAAATTTGTCATTTTTGACATTTTTCATGGTGACAGTTTTCATTTTTGACATTTAGCATTGTGACATTTGTCATTTGACATCTTTGACATTTGCCATCTTTAATTTGTCATTATTGACATTTTTCATGGGGACACTTTTTATTTTTGACATTTAGCATTCTGACATTTGTCATTTGACATCTTTGACATTTGCCATCTTAAAATTTGTCATTTTTGACATTTTTCATGGTGACACTTTTCATTTTTGACATTTAGCATTGTGACATTTGTCATTTGACATCTTTGACATTTGCCATCTTGAAATTTGTCATTTTTGACATTTTTCACGGTGACACTTTTCATTTTTGACATTTAGCATTGTGACATTTGTCATTTGACATCTTAGACATTTGCCATCTTGAAATTTGTCATTTTTGACACTTTTCATTTTTGACATTTAGCATTGTGACATTTGTCATTTGACATCTTTGACATTTACCATCTTGACATTTGTCATTTTTGACATTTTTCATGGTGACACTTTTTATTTTTGACATGTAGCATTGTGACATTTGTCATTTGACATCTTGGACATTTGCCATTTTGAAATTTGTCATTTTTGACATTTTTCATGGTGACACTTTTCATTTTTGACATTTAGCATTGTGACATTTGTCATTTGACATCTTTGACATTTGCCATCTTGAAATTTGTCATTTTTGACATTTAGCATTGTGACATTTGTCATTTGACATCTTTGACATTTGCCATCTTGAAATTTGTTATTTTTGACATTTTTCATGGTGACACTTTTCATTTTTGACATTTAGCATTGTGACATTTGTCAGTTTTGACATTTGCCATCTTGTAATTTGTCATTTTTGATATTTTTCATGGTGACACTTTTCATTTTTGACATTTAGCATTGCGACATTTGTCATTTGACATCTTAGACATTTGCCATGTTGAAATTTGTCATTTTTGACATTTAGCATTGTGACATTTGTCATTTGACATCTTTGACATTTGCCATCTTAAAATTTGTCATTTTTGACATTTTTCATAGTGACACTTATTATTTTTGACATTTAGCATTGTGACATTTGTCAGTTTTGACATTTGCCATCTTGAAGTTTGTCAGTTTTGACATTTTTCATGGTGACACTTTTCATTCTTGACATTTAGCATTGTGACATTTGTCATTTGACATCTTTGACATTTGCCATCTTGAAATTTGTCATTTTTGACATTTTTTATGGTGACACTTTTCACTTTTGACATTTAGCATTGTGACATTTGCCATTTCACATCTTTGACATTTGCCATCTTAAAATTTGTCATTTTGGACATTTTTCATGGTGACACTTTTTATTTTTGACATTTAGCATTGTGACATTTGTCATTTGACATCTTTGACATTTGTCATCTTGAAATTTGTAATTTTTGACATTTTTCATGGTGACACTTTTCATTTTTGACATTTAGCATTGTGACATTTGTCATTTGACATCTTTGACATTTGCCATCTTGAAATTTGTTATTTTTGACATTTTTCATGGTGACACTTTTCATTTTTGACATTTAGCATTGTGACATTTGTCATTTGACATCTTTGACAATTGCCATCTTGAAATTTGTCATTTTTGACATTTAGCATTGTGACATTTGTCATTTGACATCTTTGATATTTGCCATCTTGAAATTTGTCATTTTTGACATTTTTCATGGTGACACTTTTCATTTTTGACATTTAGCATTGTGACATTTGTCATATTCGACATCTTTGACCTTTGCCATCTTGAAATTTTTCATGGTGACACTTTTTATTTTTGACATTTAGCATTGTGACATTTGTCATTTGACATTTGCCATCTTGAAATTTGTCATTATTGACATTTTTCATGGGGACTCTTTTCATTTTTGACATTTAGCATTGTGACATTTGTCATTTGACATCTTTGACATTTGCCATCTTGAAATTTGTCATTTTTGACATTTTTCATGGTGACACTTTTCATTTTTGACATTTAGCATTGTGACATTTGTCATTTGACATCTTTGACATTTGCCATCTTGAAATTTGTTATTTTTGACATTTAGCATTGTGACATTTGTCATTTGACATCTTGGACATTTGCCATCTTGAAATTTGTCATTTTTGACATTTTTTATGGTGACACTTATCATTTTTGACATTTAGCATTGTGACATTTGTCAGTTTTGACATTTGCCATCTTAAAATTTGTCATTTTTGACATTTTTCATGGTGACACTTTTCATTTTTGACATTTTTCATTTTTGACATTTAGCATTGTGACATTTGTCATTTGACATCTTTGACATTTCCATCTTGAAATTTGTTATTTTTGACATTTTTCATGGTGACAATTTTCATTTTTGACATTTAGCATTGTGACATTTGTCATTTGACATCTTTGACATTTGCCATCTTGAAATTTGTCATTTTTGACATTTAGCATTGTGACATTTGTCATTTGACATCTTTGACATTTGCTATCTTGAAATTTGTCATTTTTGACATTTTTCATGGTGACACTTTTCATTTTTGACATTTAGCATTGTGACATTTGTCATTTGACATCTTTGACATTTGCCATCTTGAAATTTGTCATTTTTGACATTTTTCACGGTGACACTTTTCATTTTTGACATTTAGCATTGTGACATTTGTCATTTGACATCTTAGACATTTGCCATCTTGAAATTTGTCATTTTTGACACTTTTCATTTTTGACATTTAGCATTGTGACATTTGTCATTTGACATCTTTGACATTTGCCATCTTGAAATTTGTCATTTTTGACATTTAGCATTGTGACATTTGTCATATTCGACATCTTTGACCTTTGCCATCTTGAAATTTGTCATTTTTGACATTTTTCATGGTGACACTTTTTATTTTTGACATTTAGCATTGTGACATTTGTCATTTGACATTTGCCATCTTGAAATTTGTTATTATTGACATTTTTCATGGGGACTCTTTTCATTTTTGACATTTAGCATTGTGACATTTGTCATTTGACATCTTTGACATTTGCCATCTTGAAATTTGTCATTTGTGACATTTTTCATGGTGACACTTTTCATTTTTGACATTTAGCATTGTGACATTTGTCATTTGACATCTTTGACATTTGCCATCTTGAAATTTGTCATTTTTGACATTTTTTATGGTGACACTTATGATTTTTGACATTTAGCATTGTGACATTTGTCAGTTTTGACATTTGCCATCTTAAAATTTGTCATTTTTAACATTTTTCATGGTGACACTTTTCATTTTTGACATTTAGCATTGTGACATTTGTCATTTGACATCTTTGACATTTGCCATCTTGAAATTTGTTATTTTTGACATTTTTCATGGTGACACTTTTCATTTTTGACATTTAGCATTGTGACATTTGTCATTTGACATCTTTGACATTTGCCATCTTGAAATTTGTCATTTTTGACATTTAGCATTGTGACATTTGTCATTTGACATCTTTGACATTTGCCATCTTGAAATTTGTCATTATTGACATTTTTCATGGGGACACTTTTCATTTTTGACATTTAGCATTGTGACATTTGTTATTTGACATCTTTGACATTTGCCATCTTGAAATTTGTCATTTTTGACATTTTTCATGGTGACACTTTTCATTTTTGACACTTAGCATTGTGACATTTGTCATTTGACATCTTTGACATTTGCCATCTTGAAATTTGTCATTTTTGACATTTTTCACGGTGACACTTTTCATTTTTGACATTTAGCATTGTGACATTTGTCATTTGACATCTTAGACATTTGCCATCTTGAAATTTGTCATTTTTGACACTTTTCATTTTTGACATTTAGCATTGTGACATTTGTCATTTGACATCTTTGACATTTGCCATCTTGAAATTTGTCATTTTTGACATTTAGCATTGTGACATTTGTCATTTGACATCTTTGACATTTGCCATCTTGAAATTTGTTATTTTTGACATTTTTCATGGTGACACTTTTCATTTTTGACATTTAGCATTGTGACATTTGTCAGTTTTGACATTTGCATCTTGAAATTTGTCATTTTTGACATTTTTCATGGTGACACTTTTCATTTTTGACATTTAGCATTGTGACATTTGTCATTTAACATCTTAGACATTTGCCATCTTGAAATTTGTCATTTTTGACACTTTTCATTTTTGACATTTAGCATTGTGACATTTGTCATTTGACATCTTTGACATTTGTCATCTTGAAATTTGTCATTTTTGACATTTTTCATGGTGACACTTTTCATTTTTGACATTTAGCATTGTGACATTTGTCATTTGACATCTTTGACATTTGCCATCTTGAAATTTGTTATTTTTGACATTTTTCATGGTGACACTTTTCATTTTTGACATTTAGTATTGTGACATTTGTCTTTTGACATCTTTGACAATTGCCATCTTGAAATTTGTCATTTTTGACATTTAGCATTGTGACATTTGTCATTTGACATCTTTGATATTTGCCATCTTGAAATTTGTCATTTTTGACATTTTTCATGGTGACACTTTTCATTTTTGACCTTTAGCATTGTGACATTTGTCATATTCGACATCTTTGACTTTTGCCATCTTGAAATTTGTCATTTTTGACATTTTTCATGGTGACACTTTTTATTTTTGACATTTAGCATTGTGACATTTGTCATTTGACATTTGCCATCTTGAAATTTGTCATTATTGACTTTTTTCATGGAGACCCTTTTCATTTTTGACATTTAGCATTGTGACATTTGTCATTTGACATCTTTGACATTTGCCATCTTGAAATTTGTCATTTTTGACATTTAGCATTGTGACATTTGTCATTTGACATCTTGGACATTTGCCATCTTGAAATTTGTCATTTTTGACATTTTTTATGGTGACACTTATCATTTTTGACATTTAGCATTGTGACATTTGTCAGTTCTGACATTTGCCATCTTAAAATTTGTCATTTTTGACATTTTTCATGGTGAGACTTTTCATTTTTGACATTAAGCATTGTGACATTTGTCATTTGACATCTTTGACATTTGCTATCTTGAAATTTGTTATTTTTGACATTTTTCATGGTGACACTTTTCATTTTTGACATTTAGCATTGTGACATTTGTCATTTGACATCTTTGACATTTGCCATCTTAAAATTTGTCATTTTTGACATTTAGCATTGTGACATTTGTCATTTGACATCTTTGACATTTGCCATCTTGAAATTTGTCATTATTGACATTTTTCATGGGGACACTTTTCATTTTTGACATTTAGCATTGTGACATTTGTCATTTGACATCTTTGACATTTGCCATGTTGAAATTTGTCATTTTTGACATTTTTCATGGTGACACTTTTCATTTTTGACATTTAGCATTGTGACATTTGTCATTTGAGATCTTTGACATTTGCCATCTTGAAATTTGTCATTTTTGACATTTTTCACGGTGACACTTTTCATTTTTGACATTTAGCATTGTGACATTTGTCATTTAACATCTTAGACATTTGCCATCTTAAAATTTGTCATTTTTGACACTTTTCATTTTTGACATTTAGCATTGTGACATTTGTCATTTGACATCTTTGACATTTACCATCTTGAAATTTGTCATTTTTGACATTTTTCATGGTGACACTTTTCATTTTTGACATATAGCATTGTGACATTTGTCATTTGACATCTTGGACATTTGCCATCTTGAAATTTGTCATTTTTGACATTTTTCATGGTGACACTTTTCATTTTTGACATTTAGCATTGTGACATTTGTCATTTGACATCTTTGACATTTGCCATCTTGAAATTTGTCATTTTTGACATTTAGCATTGTGACATTTGTCATTTGACATCTTTGACATTTGCCATCTTGAAATTTGTTATTTTTGACATTTTTCATGGTGACACTTTTCATTTTTGACATTTAGCATTGTGACATTTGTCAGTTTTGACATTTGCATCTTGAAATTCGTCATTTTTGACATTTTTCATGGTGACACTTTCTATTTTTGACATTTAGCATTGTGACATTTGTCATTTGACATCTTAGACATTTGCCATCTTGAAATTTGTCATTTTTAACACTTTTCATTTTTGACATTTAGCATTGTGACATTTGTCATTTGACATCTTTGACATTTGCCATCTTGAAATTTGTCATTTTTGACATTTTTCATGGTGACACTTATTATTTTTGACATTTAGCATTGTGACATTTGTCAGTTTTGACATTTGCCATCTTGAAATTTGTCAGTTTTGACATTTTTCATGGTGACACTTTTCATTTTTGACATTTAGCATTGTGACATTTGTCATTTGACATCTTTGACATTTGCCATCTTGAAATTTGTCATTTTTGGCATTTTTCATGGTGACACTTTTCACTTTTGACATTTAGCATTGTGACATTTGTCATTTGACATCTTTGACATTTGCCATCTTAAAATTTGTCATTTTTAACATTTTTGATGGTGACACTTTTTATTTTTGACATTTAGCATTGTGACATTTGTCATTTGACATCTTTGACATTTGTCATCTTGAAATTTGTCATTTTTGACATTTTTCATGGTGACACTTTTCATTTTTGACATTTAGCATTGTGACATTTGTCATTTGACATCTTTGACATTTGCCATCTTGAAATTTGTCATTTTTGACATTTTTCATGGTGACAATTTTCATTTTTGACATTTAGCATTGTGACATTTGTCATTTGACATCTTTGACATCTTTGACATTTGCCATCTTGAAATTTGTCATTGTTGACATTTAGCATTGTGACATTTGTCATTTGACATCTTTGATATTTGCCATCTTGAAATTTGTCATTTTTGACATTTTTCATGGTGACACTTTTCATTTTTGACATTTAGCATTGTGACATTTGTCATTTGACATCTTTGACATTTGCCATCTTGAAATTTGTCATTTTTGACATTTTTCATGGTGACACTTTTCATTTTTGACATTTAGCATTGTGACATTTGTCATTTGACATCTTTGACATTTGCCTTCTTGAAATTTGTCATTATCGACATTTTTCATGGGGACACTTTTCATTTTTGACATTTAGCATTGTGACATTTGTCATTTGACATCTTTGACATTTGCCTTCTTGAAATTTGTCATTATTGACATTTTTCATGGGGACACTTTTCATTTTTGACATTTAGCATTGTGACATTTGTCATTTGACATCTTTGACATTTGCCATCTTGAAATTTGTCATTTTTGACATTTTTCGTGGTGACACTTTTCATTTTTGACATTTAGCATTGTGACATTTGTCATTTGACATCTTTGACATTTGCCATCTTGAAATTTGTCATTTTTGACATTTTTCACAGTGACACTTTTCATTTTTGACATTTAGCATTGTGACATTTGTCATTTGACATCTTAGACATTTGCCATCTTAAAATTTGTCATTTTTGACACCTTTCATTTTTGACATTTAGCATTGTGACATTTGTCATTTGACATCTTTGACATTTGCCATCTTGAAATTTGTCATTTTTGACATTTTTCATGGTGACACTTATCATTTTTGACATTTAGCATTGTGACATTTGTCAGTTTTGACATTTTCCATCTTGAAATTTGTCATTTTTGACATTTTTCATGGTGACACTTTTCATTTTTGACACTTAGCATTGTGACATTTGTCATTTGACATCTTTGACATTTGCCATCTTAAAATTTGTCATTTTTGACATTTTTCATGGTGACACTTTTCATTTTTGACATTTAGCATTGTGACATTTGTCATTTGACATCTTTGACATTTGCCATCTTGAAATTTGTCATTTTTGACATTTTATGGTGACACTTTTCATTTTTGACATTTAGCATTGTGACATTTGTCATTTGACATCTTTGACATTTGCCATCTTGAAATTTGTCATTTTTGACATTTTTCATGGTGACACTTTTCATTTTTAACATTTAGCATTGTGACATTTGTCATTTGACATCTTTGACATTTGCCATCTTGAAATTTGTTATTTTTGACATTTTTCATGGTGACACTTTTCATTTTTGACATTTAGCATTGTGACATTTGTCATTTGACATCTTTGACATTTGTCATCTTGAAATTTGTCATTTTTGACATTTTTCATGGTGACACTTTTCATTTTTGACATTTAGCATTGTGACATTTGTCATTTGACATCTTTGACATTTGCCATCTTGAAATTTGTCATTTTTGACATTAAGCATTGTGACATTTGTCATTTGACATCTTGGACATTTGCCATCTTGAAATTTGTCATTTTTGACATTTTTCATGGTGACACTTATCATTTTTGACATTTAGCATTGTGACATTTGTCAGTTTTGACATTTGCCATCTTGAAATTTGTCATTTTTGACTTTTTTTATGGTGACACTTTTCATTTTTGACATTTAGCATTGTGACATTTGTCATTTGACATCTTTGACATTTGCCATCTTAAAATTTGTTATTTTTGACGTTTTTCATGGTGACACTTTTCATTTTTGACATTTAGCATTGTGACATTTGTCATTTGACATCTTTGACATTTGCCATCTTGAAATTTGTCATGTTTGACATTTAGCATTGTGACATTTGTCATTTGACATCTTTGATATTTGCCATCTTGAAATTTGTCATTTTTGACATTTTTCATGGTGACACTTTTCATTTTTGACATTTAGCATTGTGACATTTGTCATTTGACATCTTTGACATTTGCCATCTTGAAATTTGTCATTTTTGACATTTTTCATGGTGACACTTTTAATTTTTGACATTTAGCATTGTGACATTTGTCATTTGACATCTTTGACATTTGCCTTCTTAAAATTTGTCATTATTGACATTTTTCATGGGGACACTTTTTATTTTTGACATTTAGCATTGTGACATTTGTCATTTGACATCTTTGACATTTGCCATCTTGAAATTTGTCATTTTTGACATTTTTCGTGGTGACACTTTTCATTTTTGACATTTAGCATTGTGACATCTGTCATTTGACATCTTTGACATTTGCCATCTTGAAATTTGTTATTTTTGACATTTTTCATGGTGACACTTTTCATTTTTGACATTTAGCATTGTGACATTTGTCATTTGACATCTTTGACAATTGCCATCTTGAAATTTGTCATTTTTGACATTTTTCATGGTGACACTTTTCATTTTTGACATTTAGCATTGTGACATTTGTCAGTTTTGACATTTGCCATCTTGAAATTTGTCATTTTTGACATTTTTCATGGTGACACTTTTCATTTTTGACATTTAGCATTGTGACGTTTGTCATTTGACATCTTTGACATTTGCCATCTTGAAATTTGTCATTTTTGACATTTTTCATGGTGACACTTTTCATTTTTGACATTTAGCATTGTGACATTTGTCATTTGTCATCTTTGACATTTGCCATCTTGAAATTTGTCATTTTTGACATTTTATGGTGACACTTTTCATTTTTGACATTTAGCATTGTGACATTTGTCATTTGACATCTTTGACATTTGCCATCTTGAAATTTGTCATTTTTGACATTTTTCATGGTGACACTTTTCATTTTTAACATTTAGCATTGTGACATTTGTCATTTGACATCTTTGACATTTGCCATCTTGAAATTTGTCATTATTGACATTTTTCATGGGGACACTTTTCATTTTTGACATTTAGCATTGTGACATTTGTCATTTGACATCTTTGACATTTGCCATCTTGAAATTTGTCATTTTTGACATTTTTCATGGTGACACTTTTTATTTTTGACATTTAGCATTGTGACATTTGTTATTTGACATCTTTGATATTTGCCATTTTGAAATTTGTCATTTTTGACATTTTTCATGGTGACACTTTTGATTTTTGACATTTAGAATTGTGACATTTGTCATTTGACATCTTTGACATTTGCCATCTTGAAATTTGTTATTTTTGACATTTTTCATGGTGACACTTTTCATTTTTGACATTTAGCATTGTGACATTTGTCATTTGACATCTTTGACATTTGCCTTCTTGAAATTTGTCATTATTGACATTTTTCATGGTGACACTTATCATTTTTGACATTTAGCATTGTGACATTTGTCAGTTTTGACATTTGCCATCTTGAAATTTGTCATTTTTGACATTTTTCATGGTGACACTTTTCATTTTTGACATTTAGCATTGTGACATTTGTCATTTGACATCTTTGACATTTGCCATCTTGAAATTTGTCATTTTTGACATTTTTCATGGTGACACTTTTCATTTTTGACATTTAGCATTGTGACATTTGTCATTTGACATCTTTGACATTTGCCATCTTGAAATTTGTCATTTTTGACATTTTATGGTGACACTTTTCATTTTTGACATTTAGCATTGTGACATTTGTCATTTGACATCTTTGACATTTGCCATCTTGAAATTTGTCATTTTTGACATTTTTCATGGTGACACTTTTCATTTTTAACATTTAGCATTGTGATATTTGTCATTTGACATCTTTGATATTTGCCATCTTGAAATTTGTTATTTTTGACATTTTTCATGGTGATACTTTTCATTTTTGACATTTAGCATTGTGACATTTGTCATTTGACATCTTTGACATTTGTCATCTTGAAATTTGTCATTTTTGACATTTTTTATGGTGACACTTTTCATTTTTGACATTTAGCATTGTGACATTTGTCATTTGACATCTTTGACATTTGCCATCTTGAAATTTGTCATTTTTGACATTTAGCATTGTGACATTTGTCATTTGACATCTTGGACATTTGCCATCTTGAAATTTGTCATTTTTGACATTTTTCATGGTGACACTTATCATTTTTGACATTTAGCATTGTGACATTTGTCAGTTTTGACATTTGCCATCTTGAAATTTGTCATTTTTGACTTTTTTTATGGTGACACTTTTCATTTTTGACATTTAGCATTGTGACATTTGTCATTTGACATCTTTGACATTTGCTATCTTAAAATTTGTTATTTTTGACGTTTTTCATGGTGACACTTTTCGTTTTTGACATTTAGCATTGTGACATTTGTCATTTGACATCTTTGACATTTGCCATCTTGAAATTTGTCATGTTTGACATTTAGCATTGTGACATTTGTCATTTGACATCTTTGATATTTGCCATCTTGAAATTTGTCATTTTTGACATTTTTCATGGTGACACTTTTCATTTTTGACATTTAGCATTGTGACATTTGTCATTTGACATCTTTGACATTTGCCATCTTGAAATTTGTCATTTTTGACATTTTTCATGGTGACACTTTTAATTTTTGACATTTAGCATTGTGACATTTGTCATTTGACATCTTTGACATTTGCCTTCTTGAAATTTGTCATTATTGACACTTTTCATGGGGACACTTTTTATTTTTGACATTTAGCATTGTGACATTTGTCATTTGACATCTTTGACATTTGCCATCTTGAAATTTGTCATTTTTGACATTTTTCGTGGTGACACTTTTCATTTTTGACATTTAGCATTGTGACATTTGTCATTTGACATCTTTGACATTTGCCATCTTGAAATTTGTTATTTTTGACATTTTTCATGGTGACACTTTTCATTTTTGACATTTAGCATTGTGACATTTGTCATTTGACATCTTTGACAATTGCCATCTTGAAATTTGTCATTTTTGACATTTCTCATGGTGACACTTTTCATTTTTGACATTTAGCATTGTGACATTTGTCAGTTTTGACATTTGCCATCTTGAAATTTGTCATTTTTGACATTTTTCAGGGTGACACTTTTCATTTTTGACATTTAGCATTGTGACGTTTGTCATTTGACATCTTTGACATTTGCCATCTTGAAATTTGTTATTTTTAACATTTTTCATGGTGACACTTTTTATTTTTGACATTTAGCATTGTGACATTTGTTATTTGACATCTTTGATATTTGCCATTTTGAAATTTGTCATTTTTGACATTTTTCATGGTGACACTTTTGATTTTTGACATTTAGAATTGTGACATTTGTCATTTGACATCTTTGACATTTGCCATCTTGAAATTTGTTATTTTTGACATTTTTCATGGTGACACTTTTCATTTTTGACATTTAGCATTGTGACATTTGTCATTTGACATCTTTGACATTTGCCATCTTGAAATTTGTCATTTTTGACATTTTTTATGGTGACACTTTTCATTTTTGACATTTGTCATTTGACATCTTTGACATTTGCCATCTTAAAATTTGTCATTTTTGACATTTAGCATTGTGACATTTGTCATTTGACATCCTGGACATTTGCCATCTTGAAATTTGTCATTTTTGACATTTTTCATGGTGACACTTATCATTTTTGACATTTAGCATTGTGACATTTGTCAGTTTTGACATTTGCCATCTTAAAATTTGTCATTGTTGACATTTTTCCTGGTGACACTTTTCATTTTTGACATTTAGCATTGTGACATTTGTCATTTGACATCTTCGACTTTTGCCATCTTGAAATTTGTTATTTTTGACATTTTTGATGGTGACACTTTTCATTTTTGACATTTAGCATTGTGACATTTGTCATTTGACATCTATGACATTTGCCATCTTGAAATTTGTCATTTTTGACATTTTTCATGGTGACAGTTTTCATTTTTGACATTTAGCATTGTGACATTTGTCATTTGACTTCTTTGACATTTGCCATCTTGAAATTTGTCATTATTGACATTTTTCATGGGGACACTTTTCATTTTTGACATTTAGCATTGTGACATTTGTCATTTGACATCTTTGACATTTGCCATCTTGAAATTTGTCATTTTTGACATTTTTCATGGTGACACTTTTCATTTTTGACATTTAGCATTGTGACATTTGTCATTTGACATCTTTGACATTTGCCATCTTGAAATTTGTCATTTTTGACATTTTTCACGGTGACACTTTTCATTTTTGACATTTAGCATTGTGACATTTGTCATTTGACATTTTAGACATTTGCCATCTTGAAATTTGTCATTTTTGACACTTTTCATTTTTGACATTTAGCATTGTGACATTTGTCATTTGACATCTTTGACATTTACCATCTTAAAATTTGTCATTTTTGACATTTTTCATGGTGACACTTTTCATTTTTGACATATAGCATTGTGACATTTGTCATTTGACATCTTGGACATTTGCCATTTTGAAATTTGTCATTTTTGACATTTTTCATGGTGACACTTTTCATTTTTGACATTTAGCATTGTGACATTTGTCATTTGACATCTTTGACATTTGCCATCTTGAAATTTGTCATTTTTGACACTTTTCATTTTTGACATTTAGCATTGTGACATTTGTCATTTGACATCTTTGACATTTGCCATCTTGAAATTTGTCATTTTTGACATTTTTCATGGTGACACTTTTCATTTTTGACATTTAGCATTGTGACATTTGTCAGTTTTGACATTTGCCATCTTGAAATTTGTCATTTTTGATATTTTTCATGGTGACACTTTTCATTTTTGACATTTAGCATTGTGACATTTGTCATTTGACATCTTAGACATTTGCCATCTTGAAATTTGTCATTTTTGACACTTTTCATTTTTGACATTTAGCATTGTGACATTTGTCATTTGACATCTTTGACATTTGCCATCTTGAAATTTGTCATTTTTGACATTTTTCATGGTGACACTTATTATTTTTGACATTTAGCATTGTGACATTTGTCAGTTTTGACATTTGCTATCTTAAAATTTGTCAGTTTTGACATTTTTCATGGTGACACTTTTCATTCTTGACATTTAGCATTGTGACATTTGTCATTTGACATCTTTGACATTTGCCATCTTGAAATTTGTCATTTTTAACATTTTTCATGGTGACACTTTTCACTTTTGACATTTAGCATTGTGACATTTGCCATTTCACATCTTTGACATTTGCCATCTTAAAATTTGTCATTTTTGACATTTTTCATGGTGACACTTTTCATTTTTGACATTTAGCATTGTGACATTTGTTTTTTGACATCTTTGACATTTGTCATCTTGAAATTTGTCATTTTTGACATTTTTCATGGTGACACTTTTCATTTTTGACATTTAGCATTGTGACATTTGTCATTTGACATCTTTGACATTTGCCATCTTGAAATTTGTTATTTTTGACATTTTTCATGGTGACACTTTTCATTTTTGACATTTAGCATTGTGACATTTGTCATTTGACATCTTTGACAATTGCCATCTTGAAATTTGTCATTTTTGACATTTAGCATTGTGACATTTGTCATTTGACATCTTTGATATTTGCTATCTTGAAATTTGTCATTTTTGACATTTTTCATGGTGACACTTTTCATTTTTGACATTTAGCATTGTGACATTTGTCATATTCGACATCTTTGACCTTTGCCATCTTGAAATTTGTCATTTTTGACATTTTTTATGGTGACACTTTTTATTTTTGACATTTAGCATTGTGACATTTGTCATTTGACATTTGCCATCTTGAAATTTGTCATTATTGACATTTTTCATGGGGAATCTTTTCATTTTTGACATTTAGCATTGTGACATTTGTCATTTGACATCTTTGACATTTGCCATCTTGAAATTTGTCATTTTTGACATTTTTCATGGTGACACTTTTATTTTTGACATTTAGCATTGTGACATTTGTCATTTGACATCTTTGACATTTGCCATCTTGAAATTTGTCATTTTTGACATTTAGCATTGTGACATTTGTCATTTGACATCTTGGACATTTGCCATCTTGAAATTTGTCATTTTTGACACTTTTCATTTTTGACATTTAGCATTGTGACATTTGTCATTTGACATCTTTGACATTTGCCATCTTGAAATTTGTCATTTTTGACATTTTTCATGGTGACACTTATTATTTTTGACATTTAGCATTGTGACATTTGTCAGTTTTGACATTTGCCATCTTGAAATTTGTCAGTTTTGACATTTTTCATGGTGACACTTTTCATTTTTGACATTTAGCATTGTGACATTTGTCATTTGACATCTTTGACATTTGCCATCTTGAAATTTGTCATTTTTGACATTTAGCATTGTGACATTTGTCATTTGACATCTTGGACATTTGCCATCTTGAAATTTGTCATTTTTGACACTTTTCATTTTTGACATTTAGCATTGTGACATTTGTCATTTGACATCTTTGACATTTGCCATCTTGAAATTTGTTATTTTTGACATTTTTCATGGTGACACTTTTCATTTTTGACATTTAGCATTGTGACATTTGTTATTTGACATCTTTGACAATTGCCATCTTGAAATTTGTCATTTTTGACATTTAGCATTGTGACATTTGTCATTTGACATCTTTGATATTTGCCATCTTGAAATTTGTCATTTTTGACATTTTTCATGGTGACACTTTACATTTTTGACCTTTAGCATTGTGACATTTGTCATATTCGACATCTTTGACTTTTGCCATCTTGAAATTTGTCATTTTTGACATTTTTCATGGTGACACTTTTTATTTTTGACATTTAGCATTGTGACATTTGTCATTTGACATTTGCCATCTTGAAATTTGTCATTATTGACTTTTTTCATGGAGACCCTTTTCATTTTTGACATTTAGCATTGTGACATTTGTCATTTGACATCTTTGACATTTGCCATCTTGAAATTTGTCATTTTTGACATTTTTCATGGTGACACTTTTCATTTTTGACATTTAGCATTGTGACATTTGTCATTTGACATCTTTGACATTTGCCATCTTGAAATTTGTCATTTTTGACATTTAGCATTGTGACATTTGTCATTTGACATCTTGGACATTTGCCATCTTGAAATTTGTCATTTTTGACATTTTTCGTGGTGACACTTTTCATTTTTGACATTTAGCATTGTGACATTTGTCATTTGACATCTTTGACATTTGCCATCTTGAAATTTGTCATTTTTGACATTTTTCATGGTGACACTTTTCATTTTTGACATTTAGCATTGTGACATTTGTCATTTGACATCTTTGACTTTTGCCATCTTGAAATTTGTCATTTTTGACATTTTTCATGGTGACACTTTTTATTTTTGACATTTAGCATTGTGACATTTGTCATTTGACATCTGCCATCTTGAAATTTGTCATTATTGACTTTTTTCATGGGGACCCTTTTCATTTTTGACATTTAGCATTGTGACATTTGTCATTTGACATCTTTGACATTTGCCATCTTAAAATTTGTCATTTTTGACATTTTTCATGGTGACACTTTTCATTTTTGACATTTAGCATTGTGACATTTGTCATTTGACATCTTTGACATTTGCCATCTTGAAATTTTTCATTTTTGACATTTTTCATGGTGACACTTTTCATTTTTGACATTTAGCATTGTGACATTTGTCATTTGACTTCTTTGACATTTGCCATCTTGAAATTTGTCATTATTGACATTTTTCATGGGGACACTTTTTATTTTTGACATTTAGCATTGTGACATTTGTCATTTGACATCTTTGACATTTGCCATCTTGAAATTTGTCATTTTTGACATTTTTCATGGTGACACTTTTTATTTTTGACATTTAGCATTGTGACATTTGTCATTTGACATCTTTGACATTTGCCATCTTGAAATTTGTCATTTTTGACATTTTTCACGGTGACACTTTTCATTTTTGACATTTAGCATTGTGACATTTGTCATTTTAGACATTTGCCATCTTGAAATTTGTCATTTTTGACACTTTTCATTTTTGACATTTAGCATTGTGACATTTGTCATTTGACATCTTTGACATTTACCATCTTAAAATTTGTCATTTTTGACATTTTTCATGGTGACACTTTTCATTTTTGACATATAGCATTGTGACATTTGTCATTTGACATCTTGGACATTTGCCATTTTGAAATTTGTCATTTTTGACATTTTTCATGGTGACACTTTTCATTTTTGACATTTAGCATTGTGACATTTGTCATTTGACATCTTTGACATTTGCCATCTTGAAATTTGTCATTTTTGACACTTTTCATTTTTGACATTTAGCATTGTGACATTTGTCATTTGACATCTTTGACATTTGCCATCTTGAAATTTGTCATTTTTGACATTTTTCATGGTGACACTTTTCATTTTTGACATTTAGCATTGTGACATTTGTCAGTTTTGACATTTGCCATCTTGAAATTTGTCATTTTTGATATTTTTCATGGTGACACTTTTCATTTTTGACATTTAGCATTGTGACATTTGTCATTTGACATCTTAGACATTTGCCATCTTGAAATTTGTCATTTTTGACACTTTTCATTTTTGACATTTAGCATTGTGACATTTGTCATTTGACATCTTTGACATTTGCCATCTTGAAATTTGTCATTTTTGACATTTTTCATGATGACACTTATTATTTTTGACATTTAGCATTGTGACATTTGTCAGTTTTGACATTTGCCATCTTAAAATTTGTCAGTTTTGACATTTTTCATGGTGACACTTTTCATTCTTGACATTTAGCATTGTGACATTTGTCATTTGACATCTTTGACATTTGCCATCTTGAAATTTGTCATTTTTGACATTTTTCATGGTGACACTTTTCACTTTTGACATTTAGCATTGTGACATTTGCCATTTCACATCTTTGACATTTGCCATCTTAAAATTTGTCATTTTTGACATTTTTCATGGTGACACTTTTCATTTTTGACATTTAGCATTGTGACATTTGTTATTTGACATCTTTGACATTTGTCATCTTGAAATTTGTCATTTTTGACATTTTTCATGGTGACACTTTTCATTTTTGACATTTAGCATTGTGACATTTGTCATTTGACATCTTTGACATTTGCCATCTTGAAATTTGTTATTTTTGACATTTTTCATGGTGACACTTTTCATTTTTGACATTTAGCATTGTGACATTTGTCATTTGACATCTTTGACAATTGCCATCTTGAAATTTGTCATTTTTGACATTTAGCATTGTGACATTTGTCATTTGACATCTTTGATATTTGCCATCTTGAAATTTGTCATTTTTGACATTTTTCATGGTGACACTTTTCATTTTTGACATTTAGCATTGTGACATTTGTCATATTCGACATCTTTGACCTTTGCCATCTTGAAATTTGTCATTTTTGACATTTTTCATGGTGACACTTTTTATTTTTGACATTTAGCATTGTGACATTTGTCATTTGACATCTTTGACATTTGCCATCTTGAAATTTGTCATTTTTGACATTTTTCATGGTGACACTTTTCATTTTTGACATTTAGCATTGTGACATTTGTCATTTGACATCTTTGACATTTGCCATCTTGAAATTTGTCATTTTTGACATTTAGCATTGTGACATTTGTCATTTGACATCTTGGACATTTGCCATCTTGAAATTTGTCATTTTTGACACTTTTCATTTTTGACATTTAGCATTGTGACATTTGTCATTTGACATCTTTGACATTTGCCATCTTGAAATTTGTCATTTTTGACATTTTTCATGGTGACACTTATTATTTTTGACATTTAGCATTGTGACATTTGTCAGTTTTGACATTTGCCATCTTGAAATTTGTCATTATTGACATTTTTCATGGGGAATCTTTTCATTTTTGACATTTAGCATTGTGACATTTGTCATTTGACATCTTTGACATTTGCCATCTTGAAATTTGTCATTTTTGACATTTTTCATGGTGACACTTTTCATTTTTGACATTTAGCATTGTGACATTTGTCATTTGACATTTTTGACATTTGCCATCTTGAAATTTGTCATTTTTGACATTTAGCATTGTGACATTTGTCATTTGACATCTTGGACATTTGCCATCTTGAAATTTGTCATTTTTGACACTTTTCATTTTTGACATTTAGCATTGTGACATTTGTCATTTGACATCTTTGACATTTGCCATCTTGAAATTTGTCATTTTTGACATTTTTCATGGTGACACTTATTATTTTTGACATTTAGCATTGTGACATTTGTCAGTTTTGACATTTACCATCTTGAAATTTGTCAGTTTTGACATTTTTCATGGTGACACTTTTCATTTTTGACATTTAGCATTGTGACATTTGTCATTTGACATCTTTGAAATTTGTCATCTTGAAATTTGTCATTTTTGACATTTTTCATGGTGACACTTTTCATTTTTGACATTTAGCATTGTGACATTTGTCATTTGACATCTTTGACATTTGCCATCTTGAAATTTGTTATTTTTGACATTTTTCATGGTGACACTTTTCATTTTTGACATTTAGCATTGTGACATTTGTTATTTGACATCTTTGACAATTGCCATCTTGAAATTTGTCATTTTTGACATTTAGCATTGTGACATTTGTCATCTTTGATATTTGCCATCTTGAAATTTGTCATTTTTGACATTTTTCATGGTGACACTTTTCATTTTTGACCTTTAGCATTGTGACATTTGTCATATTCGACATCTTTGACTTTTGCCATCTTGAAATTTGTCATTTTTGACATTTTTCATGGTGACACTTTTTATTTTTGACATTTAGCATTGTGACATTTGTCATTTGACATTTGCCATCTTGAAATTTGTCATTATTGACTTTTTTCATGGGGACCCTTTTCATTTTTGACATTTAGCATTGTGACATTTGTCATTTGACATCTTTGACATTTGCCATCTTAAAATTTGTCATTTTTGACATTTTTCATGGTGACACTTTTCATTTTTGACATTTAGCATTGTGACATTTGTCATTTGACATCTTTGACATTTGCCATCTTGAAATTTTTCATTTTTGACATTTTTCATGGTGACACTTTTCATTTTTGACATTTAGCATTGTGACATTTGTCATTTGACTTCTTTGACATTTGCCATCTTGAAATTTGTCATTATTGACATTTTTCATGGGGACACTTTTTATTTTTGACATTTAGCATTGTGACATTTGTCATTTGACATCTTTGACATTTGCCATCTTGAAATTTGTCATTTTTGACATTTTTCATGGTGACACTTTTTATTTTTGACATTTAGCATTGTGACATTTGTCATTTGACATCTTTGACATTTGCCATCTTGAAATTTGTCATTTTTGACATTTTTCACGGTGACACTTTTCATTTTTGACATTTAGCATTGTGACATTTGTCATTTTAGACATTTGCCATCTTGAAATTTGTCATTTTTGACACTTTTCATTTTTGACATTTAGCATTGTGACATTTGTCATTTGACATCTTTGACATTTACCATCTTAAAATTTGTCATTTTTGACATTTTTCATGGTGACACTTTTCATTTTTGACATATAGCATTGTGACATTTGTCATTTGACATCTTGGACATTTGCCATTTTGAAATTTGTCATTTTTGACATTTTTCATGGTGACACTTTTCATTTTTGACATTTAGCATTGTGACATTTGTCATTTGACATCTTTGACATTTGCCATCTTGAAATTTGTCATTTTTGACACTTTTCATTTTTGACATTTAGCATTGTGACATTTGTCATTTGACATCTTTGACATTTGCCATCTTGAAATTTGTCATTTTTGACATTTTTCATGGTGACACTTTTCATTTTTGACATTTAGCATTGTGACATTTGTCAGTTTTGACATTTGCCATCTTGAAATTTGTCATTTTTGATATTTTTCATGGTGACACTTTTCATTTTTGACATTTAGCATTGTGACATTTGTCATTTGACATCTTAGACATTTGCCATCTTGAAATTTGTCATTTTTGACACTTTTCATTTTTGACATTTAGCATTGTGACATTTGTCATTTGACATCTTTGACATTTGCCATCTTGAAATTTGTCATTTTTGACATTTTTCATGATGACACTTATTATTTTTGACATTTAGCATTGTGACATTTGTCAGTTTTGACATTTGCCATCTTAAAATTTGTCAGTTTTGACATTTTTCATGGTGACACTTTTCATTCTTGACATTTAGCATTGTGACATTTGTCATTTGACATCTTTGACATTTGCCATCTTGAAATTTGTCATTTTTGACATTTTTCATGGTGACACTTTTCACTTTTGACATTTAGCATTGTGACATTTGCCATTTCACATCTTTGACATTTGCCATCTTAAAATTTGTCATTTTTGACATTTTTCATGGTGACACTTTTCATTTTTGACATTTAGCATTGTGACATTTGTTATTTGACATCTTTGACATTTGTCATCTTGAAATTTGTCATTTTTGACATTTTTCATGGTGACACTTTTCATTTTTGACATTTAGCATTGTGACATTTGTCATTTGACATCTTTGACATTTGCCATCTTGAAATTTGTTATTTTTGACATTTTTCATGGTGACACTTTTCATTTTTGACATTTAGCATTGTGACATTTGTCATTTGACATCTTTGACAATTGCCATCTTGAAATTTGTCATTTTTGACATTTAGCATTGTGACATTTGTCATTTGACATCTTTGATATTTGCCATCTTGAAATTTGTCATTTTTGACATTTTTCATGGTGACACTTTTCATTTTTGACATTTAGCATTGTGACATTTGTCATATTCGACATCTTTGACCTTTGCCATCTTGAAATTTGTCATTTTTGACATTTTTCATGGTGACACTTTTTATTTTTGACATTTAGCATTGTGACATTTGTCATTTGATATCTTTGACATTTGCCATCTTGAAATTTGTCATTTTTGACATTTTTCATGGTGACACTTTTCATTTTTGACATTTAGCATTGTGACATTTGTCATTTGACATCTTTGACATTTGCCATCTTGAAATTTGTCATTTTTGACATTTAGCATTGTGACATTTGTCATTTGACATCTTGGACATTTGCCATCTTGAAATTTGTCATTTTTGACACTTTTCATTTTTGACATTTAGCATTGTGACATTTGTCATTTGACATCTTTGACATTTGCCATCTTGAAATTTGTCATTTTTGACATTTTTCATGGTGACACTTATTATTTTTGACATTTAGCATTGTGACATTTGTCAGTTTTGACATTTGCCATCTTGAAATTTGTCATTATTGACATTTTTCATGGGGAATCTTTTCATTTTTGACATTTAGCATTGTGACATTTGTCATTTGACATCTTTGACATTTGCCATCTTGAAATTTGTCATTTTTGACATTTTTCATGGTGACACTTTTCATTTTTGACATTTAGCATTGTGACATTTGTCATTTGACATTTTTGACATTTGCCATCTTGAAATTTGTCATTTTTGACATTTAGCATTGTGACATTTGTCATTTGACATCTTGGACATTTGCCATCTTGAAATTTGTCATTTTTGACACTTTTCATTTTTGACATTTAGCATTGTGACATTTGTCATTTGACATCTTTGACATTTGCCATCTTGAAATTTGTCATTTTTGACATTTTTCATGGTGACACTTATTATTTTTGACATTTAGCATTGTGACATTTGTCAGTTTTGACATTTACCATCTTGAAATTTGTCAGTTTTGACATTTTTCATGGTGACACTTTTCATTTTTGACATTTAGCATTGTGACATTTGTCATTTGACATCTTTGAAATTTGTCATCTTGAAATTTGTCATTTTTGACATTTTTCATGGTGACACTTTTCATTTTTGACATTTAGCATTGTGACATTTGTCATTTGACATCTTTGACATTTGCCATCTTGAAATTTGTTATTTTTGACATTTTTCATGGTGACACTTTTCATTTTTGACATTTAGCATTGTGACATTTGTTATTTGACATCTTTGACAATTGCCATCTTGAAATTTGTCATTTTTGACATTTAGCATTGTGACATTTGTCATCTTTGATATTTGCCATCTTGAAATTTGTCATTTTTGACATTTTTCATGGTGACACTTTTCATTTTTGACCTTTAGCATTGTGACATTTGTCATATTCGACATCTTTGACTTTTGCCATCTTGAAATTTGTCATTTTTGACATTTTTCATGGTGACACTTTTTATTTTTGACATTTAGCATTGTGACATTTGTCATTTGACATTTGCCATCTTGAAATTTGTCATTATTGACTTTTTTCATGGGGACCCTTTTCATTTTTGACATTTAGCATTGTGACATTTGTCATTTGACATCTTTGACATTTGCCATCTTGAAATTTGTCATTTTTGACATTTTTCATGGTGACACTTTTCATTTTTGACATTTAGCATTGTGACATTTGTCATTTGACATCTTTGACATTTGCCATCTTGAAATTTGTCATTTTTGACATTTTTCATGGTGACACTTGTTGTGAAACGGATTGATAGATTTCCAATCAACCGACGATGTAACTTATGCTTCGAAGGACCGTTGTTAATGTTATTTAATTTAATTATGGTTGTTAAAGATCAATAAAGAGATGCTTTCTGCTTTGAGTCATTTATTATTCTGACATCTAACCTAATTGACATGTGTGTTTTTAGCCGCTCTCGATTAGAGAACATTTTTGAAATTAATGTGCGGCGTTGCCGGGTTTATAAAAAAACAGATAAAGAAAATAAAAAGAACAATAACTTGCAGTGAGCTGCAACATGCCGCCCCCTTTGAAAGGTTTAGCCTTGAACCTTCAAAACGAAATAAAATACAATTATCAAAAATACATAAATAAACAAAACATTAGTCACTCTCATTAGGTAGAACACATAGTTTTGAGACAGGCCTTTTTAACACTGCACTCGCTGTTTTTACCGTTACCACTCTCGTTATTCCGTCACTTCCCGGGTGAAGTTCGACGATTCTCCCTAGACGCCATTGAAGAGGTGGTAGCTGATCTTCCTTTATAAGAACAAGTATTTCAGTTTTTAGAAGTGTTGGGTAATGCTGTTTCCACCTTCTCCTAACTTGGAGCTCGGATATATATTCCTTGGACCAGCGTGACCAGAAATCGTGTGCCATTTTATTACAGCGCTTCAATCTTGATAACGATGATTCCTTCATGTTAGTCCAATTTTGTGTTGGTAAAGCCGTAAGAGATTCCCCGATCAAGAAATGTGCTGGGGTTATAGGGTTAAGATCTGTAGGGTCGCAGGAAAGAGGATAGAGTGGTCGCGAATTCAAACATGCCTCGATCTGCGCAAGTACCGTAATAAATTCTTCATAAGTGAGTACTGAATCTCCAATGACACGTTTTATATGATATTTAGTTGACTTGACCCCCGATTCCCATATACCTCCAAAATTTGGAGATCTTGGCGGGATAAAATGCCAATTAATTCCTTGCTGACCCATTTCAGTTAGAATTTTGCCTTCAGCTGATTTCAAGAAATTTTGAATTTCAGCATTGGCGCCTACATAGGTTTTGGCATTATCAGAATAAATATTTGCGCATTTACCACGCCTTGACATGAAGCGATGTAACGCGGCAAAAAATGATTCCGTACTTAGATCGCTAGTAACTTCTAAATGTATTGCTTTCGTGGACAGGCAGACAAACAGACAAATATATCCCTTTGTTATAAGAAATTTTCGCGTTTTTCGATCTCTTAATTTAAATGGACCGCAATAGTCTATGCCATAGTTTAAAAATGATCTACTTGGAGTTACTCGAACATTTGGTAAATCACCCATTAAATAATTTATTGCCTTGGGTTTTACTCGAAAACACGTAACACAATTGTGTATAGTTTTTTTTATTAAATTGCGCGCCGATATTATCCAATATCGTTCTCGTAAAGATGCTAAAACTTGTTGAGGACCGGCGTGCAATAGACGGATATGTTCGTATTGTACTATTAATTTTGATAGAATATGTTTGCTGGACAGTATTATCGGGAATTTCTTATTAAAATTAAAATTTAATTTGGTTAATCTTCCACCAACTCTGAGAACACCTGCGCTGTCTACGAATGGGTTTAATTGTAACAGGTTAATCTTTTTGTTTACTGTTTTGGTTTGGTGTAGATCGGATATTTCAGTAGAAAAAGATTCAGTTTGAGAAATTTTAATTAGTGTATTTAACGAATTTTCTAATTCTTTACAAGTTAACGGACCGTACTCTTTATGTTCCATCATTTTGAATGCGTTGTTTCGGAATCTCAATATGTATGCTACTACACGTTGTAGTTTGGTCAATTTCGAATATTTATTAAATAAATTTAAACTGTCGATTGCTACTAAAGCCGTTGACGGTTTGACTTGCAATTCCATCTTGATTTCTTGCGAACAATTTAGGTTTACGTCATTTGTGATATCAATAGGCCAATTATCTTCTGATAATTGTAACCACTCAGGACCTGACCACCATAATTGTGAATTTTCTAAAATGTTAGGATATACACCTCTGGATATGATATCCGCGGGATTCGACGAAGTATTAATATATCTCCAATCGGCTTTATCAGTCAAAGTCTGAATTTCAGTTACCCGGTTGGCAACGAATACCTTCCATACACTTGGTATAGACTTTATCCAGTGGAGTGTTATCGTAGAATCACTCCACAAAAATGTTTCACTGATTAATAATCGTAATGACAATTTAACTTTATTTACAAGTCTTGCGAGAAGAAGAGCTGCGCATAACTCTAATCGCGGTATTGTAACGAGGTTTAATGGAGCTACTTTCGATTTTGCGCAGAGTAAACTGATTTGGCAATTTCCAGTATTATTTGTAGAACGCAAGTATACGCAAGCACCATAAGAAGTTTTGGATGCGTCGGCAAACCCATGTAACTGTATTAGCACTATGTTGTCGCATAACACATGACGAGGAACTTGAATGGTTTGTAGACGATGCAATTGATTATAAAACGTTTGCCACTCATATAAAATATCTGTGGGTATTTCACTATCCCAATCAATTTTTTTTTGCCATAATTTCTGAAGTAATATTTTTGCGATTATAATTACTGGACCAAGTAGTCCTAAAGGGTCATATATCTGAGCTATCACTGACAGCATTGTGCGCTTGTTAATTAACCTTGTATTATTAAATTCCCGTATTGTGTAACTTAAAGTATCCGAATTAGAATGCCATAGTAATCCCAAAGTATGTGTTTTGTTTTCTTTGCCAATATTTAATATAACATTTGATTGTGAATTGCAAATATTTTCCAATAAGTTGTTACTATTCGAAATCCACTTATTCAATGAAAATTGACCTGACTTTAATATTAAACTTATTTCGTGATATAAATTTTGTAATTCTTCCAAGTTATCTGAACCTGTTAAAAGGTCGTCGACATAAAAATCATTTAGAATTATTTTGCTTGCAATGGGGTAAGTTTCTGAATGTTGATAAGCTAATTCATGAAGACAACGAATAGCCAAAAATGGCGCGGATGCTGTGCCATATGTTACTGTGTTTAATTCATATTGTTCGATCGGGTTGGTTGTATCTGAACGCCACCAAATTTTTTGTAACTTTCTGTCATCGGGGTGTATAAGAATTTGGCGATACATTTTAGTAATGTCACCTGCTAATACAAATTTATGTGTACGAAATCTAATTATGATCGAGAATAAATCTTGTTGAATTGTGGGTCCTACCAACTGTAAATCATTCATTGAATACCCTGTATCCGTTTTGCAAGACGCGTCGAAGACAACTCGTAATTTGGTTGTGACACTTGACTCCTTCTTTACGAAATGATGCGGTATAAAGTAACCGTCGTTTTCATCAGATGGGTTTTGCAATTTTGACATGTGATTTAATTCAATGTATTCATTCATGAACTGAGCATATTGTTGTTTCAAGTTAGCGTCACTTTTCAATTTATTTTCCATAGAATATAAACGTTTCAAGGCAATATTCTTTGATTCGCCTAACAGATTACTAGGAAGTTTTAAGGGTAATCTAACAATAAAACGTCCGTCTTTCTCACGTTGTGTTGTTGTTTTGAATAAAGTTTCGATTTCCCTGTCATCAGATGAAATTGGCGCATTTTCATACTCTTCAATTTGCCAAAACTTTTTTAATTGATTGTCAATTTCCGAATTGGAGATAAAATTGCAATGAGTACAATAATTTGAAATAGTTTGTGGGATTTCGCCTGAGATAATCCACCCAAATACTGTTTTTTGTAGAACTGGATTATTGTCACCCAATGATATTTGTCCAATTCGTAATAATTTCCAAAATAGGCTAGCACCCAAAAGCATGTCTACTTGACTTGATTCATTAAAGTTGGGATCGGCTAACGTTACATTTGTTGGTATATCCAGAATATTTTTATTAAACGAAAATGCGGGTAATTTATCAGTAATACGTGGTATTATCAAACAATTTATATTGAAATCTGTCGAGTTAGTAATTGACCTTATTTTTATGTTTGACGAATATTTAATTTGGTTACACGAATTATTTAGACCAGAAACGGTCATGTTTATTTTTGACTGTTCGATGTTTAATATGTTTACAAGATTTTGTGTGATAAAATTTGACTGCGAACCTGAATCGAGCAATACGCGACACCTATGAGCATTTCCGTGTACGTCTAGCACTTGGATTACTGCAGTCGATAAAAGAATTTGATTCGTATTTACGCTTGTATGAACTGCTACAGTTTGATTTTCAGATTTTTTTTCAATCGAATTAATTTGTTGACTTGTTGTAGGTGCATTTGACTCACCCTGTATTTTTTCGAAGTGTAATAAACTGTGATGACGCTTTTGACACCCTTTACAGTTTGAATTACTGCGACAATCAGCATTTTTGTGGTTACCCCTTAGGCAATTAGTACAAAGACGATGTTCCTTAACTATGTTGAATCGTTTGTTTGCCGTTAATTTAATAAAATGTGGACAATTTTGCAGTGGATGATTCATTTTGCATAAAATACACGTTAAGTTTTCATTTGATAAAAAAGCCTTTGATTTTATATGTTTATCGCATGACGCTGACGGCGATATCTTTTCTAAAAATGCACACTTCTCTCTTAAAAATGTCGTTAATTCAGCCAGCGACGGTAAAGTTTCAGCCTTTTGTTTTTTCTCCCAATCGCGGCGCGTAATGGAGTCTAGTTTATTTGAAATTGTATATATTAATAAAGTATCCCAATATTTTACGGGTTGTTCAAGAACTTCCAATGCTCTTGTGTGTCTAACCAAACCATCTAATAGCTGTCGTAACGCGAAATGTGATTCTTTGTTTACCGCGGGTAAATTAAAAAGTGCCTTTACATGGTTGTTAACTAACAGAACCTTATTTTCAAATCTTTCTGTGAGTAACTTCCAAGCAATGTCATAGTTTGCTGCGGATATTTCTAAGGAGTGTATTATGTCTGCTGCCTCGCCTTTCAGCGATAAACGTAAATAATGAAATTTTTGAATTTCAGATATGTCGGAATTGTCATGGATTATTGATTTAAACGTGTCTTTAAAATAAAGCCACTGGCTATAGCTTCCGTCAAAACATGGTAAATTTATAGTAGGTAATTTAACATTACTTAATTTATTTGAACGTAATGAACTTTCGGATGATGACGATTTATGAATTTCTTGTCTGTTTTGTTCAATTAAACTTTTGGCAAGAGATATGCAGTTATAGTACTCATCTTCAAAACGTTGTCTTTCTGAGCTTTGACTATCAAAATTCTGTTCATCAAGCACTTCAATTTGACTTTGAATTTCGCAAAATTGTTCCCAGTTAATTTCTAATTTATTTACACGTATTTCTAACTGAACTATATCAGGTTTGCTGGCATCTAATTTGTCATAAAAGGTTTTAAAACGTGTTAAGTTACCTTTAATAGATGTTCTTCTTATTAAAAGTTCTTTAAGTGTCGACATTTTGTCTTTAATTTATTTATTTCAAGTTTTTTTTTTGCAAATGGGTAAATTGAATGTGAATCGTGTTTGTAATAGAGAATTCCTAGTATCTTCGCTCAGATCTTAGGCATGCATAAAATCGCTACCATGAAATAGTACAAACGAATCGGTAAATTAAACAAGTGAAAAATAGGAATAGGAAAGCACTGACCTTGTAGTTTTTATGTACTGTCTCTGAGAATTAAGTGACTTGTTCGGCAGGTGGCTGGACACCAGCATTCAGGAAACAGGAACAATACCTCACCCACGTTGTATGTTGTATGTAGACGCAATTATTATACGTAGGAAATACAGTTGATTTCAAATTTATATGCTGCTAATATCCAAAAGGGCACTATTCATTTCATCCGGCTGCGGAAGGACCAAAAATGTTGTGTATCGGATTGATAGATTTCCAATTAACCGAAGATGTAACTTATGCTTCGAAGGACCGTTGTTAATGTTATTTAATTTAATTATGGTTGTTAAAGATCAATAAAGAGATGCTTTCTGCTTTGAGTCATTTATTATTCTGACATCTAACCTAATTGACATGTGTGTTTTTAGCCGCTCTCGATTAGAGAACATTTTTGAAATTAATATGCGGCGTTGCCGGGTTTATAAAAAAAACAGATAAAGAAAATAAAAAGAACAATAACTTGCAGTGAGCTGCAACACACTTATCATTTTTGACATTTAGCATTGTGACATTTGTCAGTTTTGACATTTGCCATCTTGAAATTTGTCATTTTTGACATTTTTCATGGTGACACTTTTCATTTTTGACATTTAGCATTGTGACATTTGTCATTTGACATCTTTGACATTTGCCATCTTGAAATTTGTCATTTTTGAAATTTTTCATGGTGACACTTTTCATTTTTGACATTTAGCATTGTGACATTTGTCATTTGACATCTTTGACATTTGCCATCTTGAAATTTGTCATTTTTGACATTTTATGGTGACACTTTTCATTTTTGACATTTAGCATTGTGACATTTGTCATTTGACATCTTTGACATTTGCCATCTTGAAATTTGTCATTTTTGATATTTTTCATGGTGACACTTTTCATTTTTAACATTTAGCATTGTGACATTTGTCATTTGACATCTTTGACATTTGCCATCTTGAAATTTGTTATTTTTGACATTTTTCATGGTGACACTTTTCATTTTTGACATTTAGCATTGTGACATTTGTCATTTGACATCTTTGACATTTGTCATCTTGAAATTTGTCATTTTTGACATTTTTCATGGTGACACTTTTCATTTTTGACATTTAGCATTGTGACATTTGTCATTTGACATCTTTGACATTTGCCATCTTGAAATTTGTCATTTTTGACATTTAGCATTGTGACATTTGTCATTTGACATCTTGGACATTTGCCATCTTGAAATTTGTCATTTTTGACATTTTTCATGGTGACACTTATCATTTTTGACATTTAGCATTGTGACATTTGTCAGTTTTGACATTTGCCATCTTGAAATTTGTCATTTTTGACTTTTTTTATGGTAGCACTTTTCATTTTTGACATTTAGCATTGTGACATTTGTCATTTGACATCTTTGACATTTGCCATCTTAAAATTTGTTATTTTTGACGTTTTTCATGGTGACACTTTTCATTTTTGACATTTAGCATTGTGACATTTGTCATTTGACATCTTTGACATTTGCCATCTTGAAAGTTGTCATGTTTGACATTAAGCATTGTGACATTTGTCATTTGACATCTTTGATATTTGCCATCTTGAAATTTGTCATTTTTGACATTTTTCATGGTGACACTTTTCATTTTTGACATTTAGCATTGTGACATTTGTCATTTGACATCTTTGACATTTGCCATCTTGAAATTTGTCATTTTTGACATTTTTCATGGTGACACTTTTCATTTTTGACATTTAGCATTGTGACATTTGTCATTTGACATCTTTGACATTTGCCTTCTTGAAATTTGTCATTATTGACATTTTTCATGGGGACACTTTTCATTTTTGACATTTAGCATTGTGACATTTGTCATTTGACATCTTTGACATTTGCCTTCTTGAAATTTGTCATTTTTGACATTTTTCGTGGTGACACTTTTCATTTTTGACATTTAGCATTGTGACATTTGTCATTTGACATCTTTGACATTTGCCATCTTGAAATTTGTTATTTTTGACATTTTTCATGGTGACACTTTTCATTTTTGACATTTAGCATTGTGACATTTGTCATTTGACATCTTTGACAATTGCCATCTTGAAATTTGTCATTTTTGACATTTTTCATGGTGACACTTTTCATTTTTGACATTTAGCATTGTGACATTTGTCAGTTTTGACATTTGCCATCTTGAAATTTGTCATTTTTGACATTTTTCATGGTGACACTTTTCATTTTTGACATTTAGCATTGTGACGTTTGTCATTTGACATCTTTGACATTTGCCATCTTAAAATTTGTTATTTTTGACATTTTTCATGGTGACACTTTTTATTTTTGACATTTAGCATTGTGACATTTGTTATTTAACATCTTTGATATTTGCCATTTTGAAATTTGTCAGTTTTGACATTTTTCACGGTGACACTTTTGATTTTTGACATTTAGAATTGTGACATTTGTCATTTGACATCTTTGACATTTGCCATCTTGAAATTTGTTATTTTTGACATTTTTCATGGTGACACTTTTCATTTTTGACATTTAGCATTGTGACATTTGTCATTTGACATCTTTGACATTTGCCATCTTGAAATTTGTCATTTTTGACATTTTTTATGGTGACACTTTTCATTTTTGACATTTAGCATTGTGACATTTGTCATTTGACATCTTTGACATTTGCCATCTTAAAATTTGTCATTTTTGACATTTAGCATTGTGACATTTGTCATTTGACATCTTGGACATTTGCCATCTTGAAATTTGTCATTTTTGACATTTTTCATGGTGACACTTATCATTTTTGACATTTAGCATTGTGACATTTGTCAGTTTTGACATTTGCCATCTTAAAATTTGTCATTTTTGACATTTTTCATGGTGACACTTTTCATTTTTGACATTTAGCATTGTGACATTTGTCATTTGACATCTTTGACTTTTGCCATCTTGAAATTTGTTATTTTTGACATTTTTCATGGTGACACTTTTCATTTTTGACATTTAGCATTGTGACATTTGTCATTTGACATCTTTGACATTTGCCATCTTGAAATTTGTCATTTTTGACATTTTTCATGGTGACAGTTTTCATTTTTGACATTTAGCATTGTGACATTTGTCATTTGACTTCTTTGACATTTGCCATCTTGAAATTTGTCATTATTGACATTTTTCATGGGGACACTTTTCATTTTTGACATTTAGCATTGTGACATTTGTCATTTGACATCTTTGACATTTGCCATCTTGAAATTTGTCATTTTTGACATTTTTCATGGTGACACTTTTCATTTTTGACATTTAGCATTGTGACATTTGTCATTTGACATCTTTGACATTTGCCATCTTGAAATTTGTCATTTTTGACATTTTTCACGGTGACACTTTTCATTTTTGACATTTAGCATTGTGACATTTGTCATTTGACATCTTAGACATTTGCCATCTTGAAATTTGTCATTTTTGACACTTTTCATTTTTGACATTTAGCATTGTGACATTTGTCATTTGACATCTTTGACATTTACCATCTTAAAATTTGTCATTTTTGACATTTTTCATGGTGACTCTTTTCATTTTTGACATATAGCATTGTGACATTTGTCATTTGACATCTTGGACATTTGCCATTTTGAAATTTGTCATTTTTGACATTTTTCATGGTGACACTTTTCATTTTTGACATTTAGCATTGTGACATTTGTCATTTGACATCTTTGACATTTGCCATCTTGAAATTTGTCATTTTTGACATTTAGCATTGTGACATTTGTCATTTGACATCTTTGACATTTGCCATCTTGAAATTTGTTATTTTTGACATTTTTCATGGTGACACTTTTCATTTTTGACATTTAGCATTGTGACATTTGTCAGTTTTGACATTTGCCATCTTGAAATTTGTCATTTTTGATATTTTTCATGGTGACACTTTTCATTTTTGACATTTAGCATTGTGACATTTGTCATTTGAAATCTTAGACATTTGCCATCTTGAAATTTGTCATTTTTGACACTTTTCATTTTTGACATTTAGCATTGTGACATTTGTCATTTGACATCTTTGACATTTGCCATCTTGAAATTTGTCATTTTTGACATTTTTCATGGTGACACTTATTATTTTTGACATTTAGCATTGTGACATTTGTCAGTTTTGACATTTGCCATTTTGAAATTTGTCAGTTTTGACATTTTTCATGGTGACACTTTTCATTCTTGACATTTAGCATTGTGACATTTGTCATTTGACATCTTTGACATTTGCCATCTTGAAATTTGTCATTTTTGACATTTTTCATGGTGACACTTTTCACTTTTGACATTTAGCATTGTGACATTTGCCATTTCACATCTTTGACATTTGCCATCTTAAAACTTGTCATTTTTGACATTTTTCATGGTGACACTTTTCATTTTTGACATTTAGCATTGTGACATTTGTCATTTGACATCTTTGACATTTGCCATCTTGAAATTTGTTATTTTTGACATTTTTCATGGTGACACTTTTCATTTTTGACATTTAGCATTGTGACATTTGTCATTTGACATCTTTGACATTTGCCATCTTGAAATTTGTCATTTTTGACATTTAGCATTGTGACATTTGTCATTTGACATCTTGGACATTTGCCATCTTGAAATTTGTCATTTTTGACATTTTTCATGGTGACACTTATCATTTTTGACATTTAGCATTGTGACATTTGTCATTTGACATCTTTGACATTTGCCATCTTGAAATTTGTTATTTTTGACATTTTTCATGGTGACACTTTTCATTTTTGACATTTAGCATTGTGACATTTGTCATTTGACATCTTTGACATTTGCCATCTTGAAATTTGTCATTTTTGACATTTAGCATTGTGACATTTGTCATTTGACATCTTTGACATTTGCCATCTTGAAATTTGTCATTTTTGACATTTTTCATGGTGACACTTTTCACTTTTGACATTTAGCATTGTGACATTTGCCATTTCACATCTTTGACATTTGCCATCTTAAAACTTGTCATTTTTGACATTTTTCATGGTGACACTTTTCATTTTTGACATTTAGCATTGTGACATTTGTCATTTGACATCTTTGACATTTGTCATCTTGAAATTTGTCATTTTTGACATTTTTCATGGTGACACTTTTCATTTTTGACATTTAGCATTGTGACATTTGTCATTTGACATCTTTGACATTTGCCATCTTGAAATTTGTCATTTTTGACATTTAGCATTGTGACATTTGTCATTTGACATCTTGGACATTTGCCATCTTGAAATTTGTCATTTTTGACATTTTTCATGGTGACACTTATCATTTTTGACATTTAGCATTGTGACATTTGTCAGTTTTGACATTTGCCATCTTGAAATTTGTCATTTTTGACTTTTTTTATGGTAGCACTTTTCATTTTTGACATTTAGCATTGTGACATTTGTCATTTGACATCTTTGACATTTGCCATCTTAAAATTTGTTATTTTTGACGTTTTTCATGGTGACACTTTTCATTTTTGACATTTAGCATTGTGACATTTGTCATTTGACATCTTTGACATTTGCCATCTTGAAATTTGTCATGTTTGACATTAAGCATTGTGACATTTGTCATTTGACATCTTTGATATTTGCCATCTTGAAATTTGTCATTTTTGACATTTTTCATGGTGACACTTTTCATTTTTGACATTTAGCATTGTGACATTTGTCATTTGACATCTTTGACATTTGCCATCTTGAAATTTGTCATTTTTGACATTTTTCATGGTGACACTTTTCATTTTTGACATTTAGCATTGTGACATTTGTCATTTGACATCTTTGACATTTGCCTTCTTGAAATTTGTCATTATTGACATTTTTCATGGGGACACTTTTCATTTTTGACATTTAGCATTGTGACATTTGTCATTTGACATCTTTGACATTTGCCTTCTTGAAATTTGTCATTTTTGACATTTTTCGTGGTGACACTTTTCATTTTTGACATTTAGCATTGTGACATTTGTCATTTGACATCTTTGACATTTGCCATCTTGAAATTTGTTATTTTTGACATTTTTCATGGTGACACTTTTCATTTTTGACATTTAGCATTGTGACATTTGTCATTTGACATCTTTGACAATTGCCATCTTGAAATTTGTCATTTTTGACATTTTTCATGGTGACACTTTTCATTTTTGACATTTAGCATTGTGACATTTGTCAGTTTTGACATTTGCCATCTTGAAATTTGTCATTTTTGACATTTTTCATGGTGACACTTTTCATTTTTGACATTTAGCATTGTGACGTTTGTCATTTGACATCTTTGACATTTGCCATCTTAAAATTTGTTATTTTTGACATTTTTCATGGTGACACTTTTTATTTTTGACATTTAGCATTGTGACATTTGTTATTTGACATCTTTGATATTTGCCATTTTGAAATTTGTCAGTTTTGACATTTTTCACGGTGACACTTTTGATTTTTGACATTTAGAATTGTGACATTTGTCATTTGACATCTTTGACATTTGCCATCTTGAAATTTGTTATTTTTGACATTTTTCATGGTGACACTTTTCATTTTTGACATTTAGCATTGTGACATTTGTCATTTGACATCTTTGACATTTGCCATCTTGAAATTTGTCATTTTTGACATTTTTTATGGTGACACTTTTTATTTTTGACATTTAGCATTGTGACATTTGTCATTTGACATCTTTGACATTTGCCATCTTAAAATTTGTCATTTTTGACATTTAGCATTGTGACATTTGTCATTTGACATCTTGGACATTTGCCATCTTGAAATTTGTCATTTTTGACATTTTTCATGGTTACACTTATCATTTTTGACATTTAGCATTGTGACATTTGTCAGTGTTGACATTTGCCATTTTAAAATTTGTCATTTTTGACATTTTTCATGGTGACACTTTTCATTTTTGACATTTAGCATTGTGACATTTGTCATTTGACATCTTTGACTTTTGCCATCTTGAAATTTGTTATTTTTGACATTTTTCATGGTGACACTTTTCATTTTTGACATTTAGCATTGTGACATTTGTCATTTGACATCTTTGACATTTGCCATCTTGAAATTTGTCATTTTTGACATTTTTCATGGTGACAGTTTTCATTTTTGACATTTAGCATTGTGACATTTGTCATTTGACTTCTTTGACATTTGCCATCTTGAAATTTGTCATTATTGACATTTTTCATGGGGACACTTTTCATTTTTGACATTTAGCATTGTGACATTTGTCATTTGACATCTTTGACATTTGCCATCTTGAAATTTGTCATTTTTGACATTTTTCATGGTGACACTTTTTATTTTTGACATTTAGCATTGTGACATTTGTCATTTGACATCTTTGACATTTGCCATCTTGAAATTTGTCATTTTTGACATTTTTCACGGTGACACTTTTCATTTTTGACATTTAGCATTGTGACATTTGTCATTTGACATCTTAGACATTTGCCATCTTGAAATTTGTCATTTTTGACACTTTTCATTTTTGACATTTAGCATTGTGACATTTGTCATTTGACATCTTTGACATTTACCATCTTAAAATTTGTCATTTTTGACATTTTTCATGGTGACTCTTTTCATTTTTGACATATAGCATTGTGACATTTGTCATTTGACATCTTGGACATTTGCCATTTTGAAATTTGTCATTTTTGACATTTTTCATGGTGACACTTTTCATTTTTGACATTTAGCATTGTGACATTTGTTATTTGACATCTTTGACATTTGCCATCTTGAAATTTGTCATTTTTGACATTTAGCATTGTGACATTTGTCATTTGACATCTTTGACATTTGCCATCTTGAAATTTGTTATTTTTGACATTTTTCATGGTGACACTTTTCATTTTTGACATTTAGCGTTGTGACATTTGTCAGTTTTGACATTTGCCATCTTGAAATTTGTCATTTTTGATATTTTTCATGGTGACACTTTTCATTTTTGACATTTAGCATTGTGACATTTGTCATTTGACATCTTAGACATTTGCCATCTTGAAATTTGTCATTTTTGACACTTTTCATTTTTGACATTTAGCATTGTGACATTTGTCATTTGACATCTTTGACATTTGCCATCTTGAAATTTGTCATTTTTGACATTTTTCATGGTGACACTTATTATTTTTGACATTTAGCATTGTGACATTTGTCAGTTTTGACATTTGCCATTTTGAAATTTGTCAGTTTTGACATTTTTCATGGTGACACTTTTCATTCTTGACATTTAGCATTGTGACATTTGTCATTTGACATCTTTGACATTTGCCATCTTGAAATTTGTCATTTTTGACATTTTTCATGGTGACACTTTTCACTTTTGACATTTAGCATTGTGACATTTGCCATTTCACATCTTTGACATTTGCCATCTTAAAATTTGTCATTTTTGACATTTTTCATGGTGACACTTTTCATTTTTGACATTTAGCATTGTGACATTTGTCATTTGACATCTTTGACATTTGTCATCTTGAAATTTGTCATTTTTGACATTTTTCATGGTGACACTTTTCATTTTTGACATTTAGCATTGTGACATTTGTCATTTGACATCTTTGACATTTGCCATCTTGAAATTTGTTATTTTTGACATTTTTCATGGTGACACTTTTCATTTTTGACATTTAGCATTGTGACATTTGTCATTTGACATCTTTGACAATTGCCATCTTGAAATTTGTCATTTTTGACATTTAGCATTGTGACATTTGTCATTTGACATCTTTGATATTTGCCATCTTGAAATTTGTCATTATTGACATTTTTTATGGTGACACTTTTCATTTTTGACATTTAGCATTGTGACATTTGTCATATTCGACATCTTTGACCTTTGCCATCTTGAAATTTGTCATTTTTGACATTTTTCATGGTGACACTTTTTATTTTTGACATTTAGCATTGTGACATTTGTCATTTGACATTTGCCATTTTGAAATTTGTCATTATTGACATTTTTCATGGGGAATCTTTTAATTTTTGACATTTAGCATTGTGACATTTGTCATTTGACATCTTTGACATTTGCCATCTTGAAATTTGTCATTTTTGACATTTTTCATGGTGACACTTTTCATTTTTGACATTTAGCATTGTGACATTTGTCATTTGACATCTTTGACATTTGCCATCTTGAAATTTGTCATTTTTGACATTTAGCATTGTGACATTTGTCATTTGACATCTTGGACATTTGCCATCTTGAAATTTGTCATTTTTGACACTTTTCATTTTTGACATTTAGCATTGTGACATTTGTCATTTGACATCTTTGACATTTGCCATCTTGAAATTTGTCATTTTTGACATTTTTCATGGTGACACTTATTATTTTTGACATTTAGCATTGTGACATTTGTCAGTTTTGACATTTGCCATCTTGAAATTTGTCAGTTTTGACATTTTTCATGGTGACACTTTTCATTTTTGACATTTAGCATTGTGACATTTGTCATTTGACATCTTTGACATTTGTCATCTTGAAATTTGTCATTTTTGACATTTTTCATGGTGACACTTTTCATTTTTGACATTTAGCATTGTGACATTTGTCATTTGACATCTTTGACATTTGCCATCTTGAAATTTGTTATTTTTGACATTTTTCATGGTGACACTTTTCATTTTTGACATTTAGCATTGTGACATTTGTTATTTGACATCTTTGACAATTGCCATCTTGAAATTTGTCATTTTTGACATTTAGCATTGTGACATTTGTCATTTGACATCTTTGATATTTGCGATCTTGAAATTTGTCATTTTTGACATTTTTCATGGTGACACTTTTCATTTTTGACCTTTAGCATTGTGACATTTGTCATATTCGACATCTTTGACTTTTGCCATCTTGAAATTTGTCATTTTTGACATTTTTCATGGTGACACTTTTTATTTTTGACATTTAGCATTGTGACATTTGTCATTTGACATTTGCCATCTTGAAATTTGTCATTATTGACTTTCTTCATGGGGACCCTTTTCATTTTTGACATTTAGCATTGTGACATTTGTCATTTGACATCTTTGACATTTGCCATCTTGAAATTTGTCATTTTTGACATTTTTCATGGTGACACATTTCATTTTTGACATTTAGCATTGTGACATTTGTCATTTGACATCTTTGACATTTGCCATCTTGAAATTTGTCATTTTTGACATTTAGCATTGTGACATTTGTCATTTGACATCTTGGACATTTGCCATCTTGAAATTTGTCATTTTTGACATTTTTTATGGTGACACTTATCATTTTTGACATTTAGCATTGTGACATTTGTCAGTTTTGACATTTGCCATCTTAAAATTTGTCATTTTTGACATTTTTCATGATGACACTTTTCATTTTTGACATTAAGCATTGTGACATTTGTCATTTGACATCTTTGACATTTGCCATCTTGAAATTTGTCATTTTTGACATTTTTCATAGTGACACTTTTCATTTTTAACATTTAGCATTGTGACATTTGTCATTTGACATCTTTGACATTTGCCATCTTGAAATTTGTTATTTTTGGCATTTTTCATGGTGACACTTTTCATTTTTGACATTTAGCATTGTGACATTTGTCATTACATCTTTGACATTTGTCATCTTGAAATTTGTCATTTTTGACATTTTTCATGGTGACACTTTTCATTTTTGACATTTAGCATTGTGACATTTGTCATTTGACATCTTTGACATTTGCCATCTTGAAATTTGTCATTTTTGACATTTAGCATTGTGACATTTGTCATTTGACATCTTGGACATTTGCCATCTTGAAATTTGTCATTTTTGACATTTTTCATGGTGACACTTATCATTTTTGACATTTAGCATTGTGACATTTGTCAGTTTTGACATTTGCCATCTTGAAATTTGTCATTTTTGACTTTTTTTATGGTGACACTTTTCATTTTTGACATTTAGCATTGTGACATTTGTCATTTGACATCTTTGACATTTGCCATCTTAAAATTTGTTATTTTTGACGTTTTTCATGGTGACACTTTTTATTTTTGACATTTAGCATTGTGACATTTGTCATTTGACATCTTTGACATTTGCCATCTTGAAATTTGTCATGTTTGACATTTAGCATTGTGACATTTGTCATTTGACATCTTTGATATTTGCCATCTTGAAATTTGTCATTTTTGACATTTTTCATGGTGACACTTTTCATTTTTGACATTTAGCATTGTGACATTTGTCATTTGACATCTTTGACATTTGCCATCTTGAAATTTGTCATTTTTGACATTTTTCATGGTGACACTTTTCATTTTTGACATTTAGCATTGTGACATTTGTCATTTGACATCTTTGACATTTGCCTTCTTGAAATTTGTCATTATTGACATTTTTCATGGGGACACTTTTCATTTTTGACATTTAGCATTGTGACATTTGTCATTTGACATCTTTGACATTTGCCTTCTTGAAATTTGTCATTTTTGACATTTTTCGTGGTGACACTTTTCATTTTTGACATTTAGCATTGTGACATTTGTCATTTGACATCTTTGACATTTGCCATCTTGAAATTTGTTATTTTTGACATTTTTCATGGTGACACTTTTCATTTTTGACATTTAGCATTGTGACATTTGTCATTTGACATCTTTGACAATTGCTATCTTGAAATTTGTCATTTTTGACATTTTTCATGGTGACACTTTTCATTTTTGACATTTAGCATTGTGACATTTGTTAGTTTTGACATTTGCCATCTTGAAATTTGTCATTTTTGACATTTTTCATGGTGACACTTTTCATTTTTGACATTTAGCATTGTGACGTTTGTCATTTGACATGTTTGACATTTGCCATCTTGAAATTTGTTATTTTTGACATTTTTTATGGTGACACTTTTTATTTTTGACATTTAGCATTGTGACATTTGTTATTTGACATCTTTGATATTTGCCATTTTGAAATTTGTCATTTTTGACATTTTTCACAGTGACACTTTTGATTTTTGACATTTAGAATTGTAACATTTGTCATTTGACATCTTTGACATTTGCCATCTTGAAATTTGTTATTTTTGACATTTTTCATGGTGACACTTTTCATTTTTGACATTTAGCATTGTGACATTTGTCATTTGACATCTTTGACATTTGCCATCTTGAAATTTGTCATTTTTGACATTTTTTATGGTGACACTTTTCAGTTTTGACATTTAGCATTGTGACATTTGTCATTTGACATCTTTGACATTTGCCATCTTAAAATTTGTCATTTTTGACATTTAGCATTGTGACATTTGTCATTTGACATCTTGGACATTTGCCATCTTGAAATTTGTCATTTTTGAGATTTTTCATGGTGACACTTATCATTTTTGACATTTAGCATTGTGACATTTGTCAGTTTTGACATTTGCCATCTTAAAATTTGTCATTTTTGACATTTTTCATGGTGACACTTTTCATTTTTGACATTTAGCATTGTGACATTTGTCATTTGACATCTTTGACTTTTGCCATCTTGAAATTTGTTATTTTTGACATTTTTCATGGTGACACTTTTCATTTTTGACATTTAGCATTGTGACATTTGTCATTTGACATCTTTGACATTTGCCATCTTGAAATTTGTCATTTTTGACATTTTTCATGGTGACAGTTTTCATTTTTGACATTTAGCATTGTGACATTTGTCATTTGACTTCTTTGACATTTGCCATCTTGAAATTTGTCATTATTGACATTTTTCATGGGGACAATTTTCATTTTTGACATTTAGCATTGTGACATTTGTCATTTGACATCTTTGACATTTGCCATCTTGAAATTTGTCATTTTTGACATTTTTCATGGTGACACTTTTCATTTTTGACATTTAGCATTGTGACATTTGTCATTTGACATCTTTGACATTTGCCATCTTGAAATTTGTCATTTTTGACATTTTTCACGGTGACACTTTTCATTTTTGACATTTAGCATTGTGACATTTGTCATTTGACATCTTAGACATTTGCCATCTTGAAATTTGTCATTTTTGACACTTTTCATTTTTGACATTTAGCATTGTGACATTTGTCATTTGACATCTTTGACATTTGTCATCTTGAAATTTGTCATTTTTGACATTTTTCATGGTGACACTTTTCATTTTTGACATTTAGCATTGTGACATTTGTCATTTGACATCTTTGACATTTGCCATCTTGAAATTTGTTATTTTTGACATTTTTCATGGTGACACTTTTCATTTTTGACATTTAGCATTGTGACATTTGTCATTTGACATCTTTGACAATTGCCATCTTGAAATTTGTCATTTTTGACATTTAGCATTGTGACATTTGTCATTTTTGACATTTAGCATTGTGACATTTGTCATTTGACATCTTTGACATTTTTCATGGTGACACTTTTCATTTTTGACATTTAGCATTGTGACATTTGTCATATTCGACATTTGCCATCTTGAAATTTGTCATTTTTGACATTTTTCATGGTGACACTTTTTATTTTTGACATTTAGCATTGTGACATTTGACATTTGATATTTGCCATTTTGAAATTTGTCATTATTGACATTTTTCATGGAGAATCTTTTAATTTTTGACATTTAGCATTGTGACATTTGTCATTTGACATCTTTGACATTTGCCATCTTGAAATTTGTCATTTTTGACATTTTTCATGGTGACACTTTTCATTTTTGACATTTAGCATTGTGACATTTGTCATTTGACATCTTTGACATTTGCCATCTTGAAATTTGTCATTTTTGACATTTAGCATTGTGACATTTGTCATTTGACATCTTGGACATTTGCCATCTTGAAATTTGTCATTTTTGACACTTTTCATTTTTGACATTTAGCATTGTGACATTTGTCATTTGACATCTTTGACATTTGCCATCTTGAAATTTGTCATTTTTGACATTTTTCATGGTGACACTTATTATTTTTGACATTTAGCATTGTGACATTTGTCAGTTTTGACATTTGCCATCTTGAAATTTGTCAGTTTTGACATTTTTCATGGTGACACTTTTCATTTTTGACATTTAGCATTGTGACATTTGTCATTTGACATCTTTAACATTTGTCATTTGACATCTTTAACATTTGTCATCTTGAAATTTGTCAATTTTGACATTTTTCATGGTGACACTTTTCATTTTTGACATTTAGCATTGTGACATTTGTCATTTGACATCTTTGACATTTGCCATCTTGAAATTTGTTATTTTTGACATTTTTCATGGTGACACTTTTCATTTTTGACATTTAGCATTGTGACATTTGTTATTTGACATCTTTGACAATTGCCATCTTGAAATTTGTCATTTTTGACATTTAGCATTGTGACATTTGTCATTTGACATCTTTGATATTTGCGATCTTGAAATTTGTCATTTTTGACATTTTTCATGGTGACACTTTTCATTTTTGACCTTTAGCATTGTGACATTTGTCATATTTGACATCTTTGACTTTTGCCATCTTGAAATTTGTCATTTTTGACATTTTTTATGGTGACACTTTTTATTTTTGACATTTAGCATTGTGACATTTGTCATTTGACATTTGCCATCTTGAAATTTGTCATTATTGACTTTTTTCATGGGGACCCTTTTCATTTTTGACATTTAGCATTGTAACATTTGTCATTTGACATCTTTGACATTTGCCATCTTCAAATTTGTCATTTTTGACATTTTTCATGGTGACACATTTCATTTTTGACATTTAGCATTGTGACATTTGTCATTTGACATCTTTGACATTTGCCATCTTGAAATTTGTCATTTTTGACATTTAGCATTGTGACATTTGTCATTTGACATCTTGGACATTTGCCATCTTGAAATTTGTCATTTTTGACATTTTTTATGGTGACACTTATCATTTTTGACATTTGGCATTGTGACATTTGTCAGTTTTGACATTTGCCATCTTAAAATTTGTCATTTTTGACATTTTTCATGGTGACACTTTTCATTTTTGACATTTAGCATTGTGACATTTGTCATTTGACATCTTTGACATTTGCCATCTTGAAATTTGTTATTTTTGACATTTTTCATGGTGACACTTTTCATTTTTAACATTTAGCATTGTGACATTTGTCATTTGACATCTTTGACATTTGCCATCTTGAAATTTGTTATTTTTGACATTTTTCATGGTGACACTTTTCATTTTTGACATTTAGCATTGTGACATTTGTCATTTGACATCTTTGACATTTGTCATCTTGAAATTTGTCATTTTTGACATTTTTCATGGTGACACTTTTCATTTTTGACATTTAGCATTGTGACATTTGTCATTTGACATCTTTGACATTTGCCATCTTAAAATTTGTCATTTTTGACATTTAGCATTGTGACATTTGTCATTTGACATCTTGGACATTTGCCATCTTGAAATTTGTCATTTTTGACATTTTTCATGGTGACACTTATCATTTTTGACATTTAGCATTGTGACATTTGTCAGTTTTGACATTTGCCATCTTGAAATTTGTCATTTATGACTTTTTTTATGGTGACACTTTTCATTTTTGACATTTAGCATTGTGACATTTGTCATTTGACATCTTTGACATTTGCCATCTTAAAATTTGTTATTTTTGACGTTTTTCATGGTGACACTTTTCATTTTTGACATTTAGCATTGTGACATTTGTCATTTGACATCTTTGACATTTGCCATCTTGAAATTTGTCATGTTTGACATTTAGCATTGTGACATTTGTCATTTGACATCTTTGATATTTGCCATCTTGAAATTTGTCATTTTTGACATTTTTCATGGTGACACTTTTCATTTTTGACATTTAGCATTGTGACATTTGTCATTTGACATCTTTGACATTTGCCATCTTGAAATTTGTCATTTTTGACATTTTTCATGGTGACACTTTTCATTTTTGACATTTAGCATTGTGACATTTGTCATTTGACATCTTTGACATTTGCCTTCTTGAAATTTGTCATTATTGACATTTTTCATGGGGACACTTTTCATTTTTGACATTTAGCATTGTTACATTTGTCATTTGACATCTTTGACATTTGCCTTCTTGAAATTTGTCATTTTTGACATTTTTCGTGGTGACACTTTTCATTTTTGACATTTAGCATTGTGACATTTGTCATTTGACATCTTTGACATTTGCCATCTTGAAATTTGTTATTTTTGACATTTTTCATGGTGACACTTTTCATTTTTGACATTTAGCATTGTGACATTTGTCATTTGACATCTTTGACATTTGCCTTCTTGAAATTTGTCATTATTGACATTTTTCATGGGGACACTTTTCATTTTTGACATTTAGCATTGTTACATTTGTCATTTGACATCTTTGACATTTGCCTTCTTGAAATTTGTCATTTTTGACATTTTTCGTGGTGACACTTTTCATTTTTGACATTTAGCATTGTGACATTTGTTATTTGACATCTTTGACAATTGCCATCTTGAAATTTGTCATTTTTGACATTTAGCATTGTGACATTTGTCATTTGACATCTTTGATATTTGCGATCTTGAAATTTGTCATTTTTGACATTTTTCATGGTGACACTTTTCATTTTTGACCTTTAGCATTGTGACATTTGTCATATTTGACATCTTTGACTTTTGCCATCTTGAAATTTGTCATTTTTGACATTTTTCATGGTGACACTTTTTATTTTTGACATTTAGCATTGTGACATTTGTCATTTGACATTTGCCATCTTGAAATTTGTCATTATTGACTTTTTTCATGGGGACCCTTTTCATTTTTGACATTTAGCATTGTAACATTTGTCATTTGACATCTTTGACATTTGCCATCTTCAAATTTGTCATTTTTGACATTTTTCATGGTGACACATTTCATTTTTGACATTTAGCATTGTGACATTTGTCATTTGACATCTTTGACATTTGCCATCTTGAAATTTGTCATTTTTGACATTTAGCATTGTGACATTTGTCATTTGACATCTTGGACATTTGCCATCTTGAAATTTGTCATTTTTGACATTTTTTATGGTGACACTTATCATTTTTGACATTTGGCATTGTGACATTTGTCAGTTTTGACATTTGCCATCTTAAAATTTGTCATTTTTGACATTTTTCATGGTGACACTTTTCATTTTTGACATTTAGCATTGTGACATTTGTCATTTGACATCTTTGACATTTGCCATCTTGAAATTTGTTATTTTTGACATTTTTCATGGTGACACTTTTCATTTTTAACATTTAGCATTGTGACATTTGTCATTTGACATCTTTGACATTTGCCATCTTGAAATTTGTTATTTTTGACATTTTTCATGGTGACACTTTTCATTTTTGACATTTAGCATTGTGACATTTGTCATTTGACATCTTTGACATTTGTCATCTTGAAATTTGTCATTTTTGACATTTTTCATGGTGACACTTTTCATTTTTGACATTTAGCATTGTGACATTTGTCATTTGACATCTTTGACATTTGCCATCTTAAAATTTGTCATTTTTGACATTTAGCATTGTGACATTTGTCATTTGACATCTTGGACATTTGCCATCTTGAAATTTGTCATTTTTGACATTTTTCATGGTGACACTTATCATTTTTGACATTTAGCATTGTGACATTTGTCAGTTTTGACATTTGCCATTTTGAAATTTGTCATTTATGACTTTTTTTATGGTGACACTTTTCATTTTTGACATTTAGCATTGTGACATTTGTCATTTGACATCTTTGACATTTGCCATCTTAAAATTTGTTATTTTTGACGTTTTTCATGGTGACACTTTTCATTTTTGACATTTAGCATTGTGACATTTGTCATTTGACATCTTTGACATTTGCCATCTTGAAATTTGTCATGTTTGACATTTAGCATTGTGACATTTGTCATTTGACATCTTTGATATTTGCCATCTTGAAATTTGTCATTTTTGACATTTTTCATGGTGACACTTTTCATTTTTGACATTTAGCATTGTGACATTTGTCATTTGACATCTTTGACATTTGCCATCTTGAAATTTGTCATTTTTGACATTTTTCATGGTGACACTTTTCATTTTTGACATTTAGCATTGTGACATTTGTCATTTGACATCTTTGACATTTGCCTTCTTAAAATTTGTCATTATTGACATTTTTCATGGGGACACTTTTCATTTTTGACATTTAGCATTGTTACATTTGTCATTTGACATCTTTGACATTTGCCTTCTTGAAATTTGTCATTTTTGACATTTTTCGTGGTGACACTTTTCATTTTTGACATTTAGCATTGTGACATTTGTCATTTGACATCTTTGACATTTGCCATCTTGAAATTTGTTATTTTTGACATTTTTCATGGTGACACTTTTCATTTTTGACATTTAGCATTGTGACATTTGTCATTTGACATCTTTGACAATTGCCATCTTGAAATTTGTCATTTTTGACATTTTTCATGGTGACACTTTTTATTTTTGACATTTAGCATTGTGACATTTGTTAGTTTTGACATTTGCCATCTTGAAATTTGTCATTTTTGACATTTTTCATGGTGACACTTTTCATTTTTGACATTTAGCATTGTGACGTTTGTCATTTGACATCTTTGACATTTGCCATCTTGAAATTTGTTATTTTTGACATTTTTCATGGTGACACTTTTTATTTTTGACATTTAGCATTGTGACATTTGTTATTTGACATCTTTGATATTTGCCATTTTGAAATTTGTCATTTTTGACATTTTTCACAGTGACACTTTTGATTTTTGACATTTAGAATTGTGACATTTGTCATTTGACATCTTTGACATTTACCATCTTGAAATTTGTTATTTTTGACATTTTTCATGGTGACACTTTTCATTTTTGACATTTAGCATTGTGACATTTGTCATTTGACATCTTTGACATTTGCCATCTTGAAATTTGTCATTTTTGACATTTTTTATGGTGACACTTTTCAGTTTTGACATTTAGCATTGTGACATTTGTCATTTGACATCTTTGACATTTGCCATCTTAAAATTTGTCATTTTTGTCATTTAGCATTGTGACATTTGTCATTTGACATCTTGGACATTTGCCATCTTGAAATTTGTCATTTTTGACAATTTTCATGGTGACACTTATCATTTTTGACATTTAGCATTGTGACATTTGTCAGTTTTGACATTTGCCATCTTAAAATTTGTCATTTTTGACATTTTTCATGGTGACACTTTTCATTTTTGACATTTAGCATTGTGACATTTGTCATTTGACATCTTTGACTTTTGCCATCTTGAAATTTGTTATTTTTGACATTTTTCATGGTGACACTTTTCATTTTTGACATTTAGCATTGTGACATTTGTCATTTGACATCTTTGACATTTGCCATCTTGAAATTTGTCATTTTTGACATTTTTCATGGTGACAGTTTTCATTTTTGACATTTAGCATTGTGACATTTGTCATTTGACTTCTTTGACATTTGCCATCTTGAAATTTGTCATTATTGACATTTTTCATGGGGACAATTTTCATTTTTGACATTTAGCATTGTGACATTTGTCATTTGACATCTTTGACATTTGCCATCTTGAAATTTGTCATTTTTCATGGTGACACTTTTCATTTTTGACATTTAGCATTGTGACATTTGTCATTTGACATCTTTGACATTTGCCATCTTGAAATTTGTCATTTTTGACATTTTTCACGGTGACACTTTTCATTTTTGACATTTAGCATTGTGACATTTGTCATTTGACATCTTAGACATTTGCCATCTTGAAATTTGTCATTTTTGACACTTTTCATTTTTGACATTTAGCATTGTGACATTTGTCATTTGACATCTTTGACATTTACCATCTTAAAATTTGTCATTTTTGACATTTTTCATGGTGACACTTTTCATTTTTGACATATAGCATTGTGACATTTGTCATTTGACATCTTGGACATTTGCCATTTTGAAATTTGTCATTTTTGACATTTTTCATGGTGACACTTTTCATTTTTGACATTTAGCATTGTGACATTTGTCATTTGACATCTTTGACATTTGCCATCTTAAAATTTGTCATTTTTGACATTTAGCATTGTGACATTTGTCATTTGACATCTTTGACATTTGCCATCTTGAAATTTGTTATTTTTGACATTTTTCATGGTGACACTTTTTATTTTTGACATTTAGCATTGTGACATTTGTCAGTTTTGACATTTGCCATCTTGAAATTTGTCATTTTTGATATTTTTCATGGTGACACTTTTCATTTTTGACATTTAGCATTGTGACATTTGTCATTTGACATCTTAGACATTTGCCATCTTGAAATTTGTCATTTTTGACACTTTTCATTTTTGACATTTAGCATTGTGACATTTGTCATTTGACATCTTTGACATTTGCCATCTTGAAATTTGTCATTTTTGACATTTTTCATGGTGACACTTATTATTTTTGACATTTAGCATTGTGACATTTGTCAGTTTTGACATTTGCCATCTTGAAATTTGTCAGTATTGACATTTTTCATGGTGACACTTTTCATTCTTAACATTTAGCATTGTGACATTTGTCATTTGACATCTTTGACATTTGCCATCTTGAAATTTGTCATTTTTGACATTTCTCATGGTGACACTTTTCACTTTTGACATTTAGCATTGTGACATTTGCCATTTCACATCTTTGACATTTGCCATCTAAAAATTTGTCATTTTTGACATTTTTCATGGTGACACTTTTCATTTTTGACATTTAGCATTGTGACATTTGTCATTTGACATCTTTGACATTTGTCATCTTGAAATTTGTCATTTTTGACATTTTTCATGGTGACACTTTTCATTTTTGTCATTTAGCATTGTGACATTTGTCATTTGACATCTTTGACATTTGCCATCTTGAAATTTGTTATTTTTGACATTTTTCATGGTGACACTTTTCATTTTTGACATTTAGCATTGTGACATTTGTCATTTGACATCTTTGACAATTGCCATCTTGAAATTTGTCATTTTTGACATTTAGCATTGTGACATTTGTCATTTGACATCTTTGATATTTGCCATCTTGAAATTTGTCATTTTTGACATTTTTCATGGTGACACTTTTCATTTTTGACATTTAGCATTGTGACATTTGTCATATTCGACATCTTTGACCTTTGCCATCTTGAAATTTGTCATTTTTGACATTTTTCATGGTGACACTTTTTATTTTTGACATTTAGCATTGTGACATTTGTCATTTGACATTTGCCATTTTGAAATTTGTCATTATTGACATTTTTCATGGGGAATCTTTTAATTTTTGACATTTAGCATTGTGACATTTGTCATTTGACATCTTTGACATTTGCCATCTTGAAATTTGTCATTTTTGACATTTTTCATGGTGACACTTTTCATTTTTGACATTTAGCATTGTGACATTTGTCATTTGACATCTTTGACATTTGCCATCTTGAAATTTGTCATTTTTGACATTTAGCATTGTGCCATTTGTCATTTGACATCTTGGACATTTGCCATCTTGAAATTTGTCATTTTTGACACTTTTCATTTTTGACATTTAGCATTGTGACATTTGTCATTTGACATCTTTGACATTTGCCATCTTGAAATTTGTCAGTTTTGACATTTTTCATTGTGACACTTTTCATTTTTGACATTTAGCATTGTGACATTTGTCAGTTTTGACATTTGCCATCTTGAAATTTGTCATTTTTGACATTTTTCATGGTGACACTTTTCATTTTTGACATTTAGCATTGTGACGTTTGTCATTTGACATCTTTGACATTTGCCATCTTGAAATTTGTTATTTTTGACATTTTTCATGGTGACACTTTATATTTTTGACATTTAGCATTGTGACATTTGTTATTTGACATCTTTGATTTTTGAAATTTGTCATTTTTGACATTTTTCACGGTGACACTTTTGATTTTTGACATTTAGAATTGTGACATTTGTCATTTGACATCTTTGACATTTGCCATCTTAAAATTTGTTATTTTTGACATTTTTCATGGTGACACTTTTCATTTTTGACATTTAGCATTGTGACATTTGTCATTTGACATCTTTGACATTTGCCATCTTGAAATTTGTCATTTTTGACATTTTTTATGGTGACACTTTTCATTTTTGACATTTAGCATTGTGACATTTGTCATTTGACATCTTTGACATTTGCCATCTTAAAATTTGTCATTTTTGACATTTAGCATTGTGACATTTGTTATTTGACATCTTTGATATTTGCCATTTTGAAATTTGTCATTTTTGACATTTTTCACAGTGACACTTTTGATTTTTGACATTTAGAATTGTGACATTTGTCATTTGACATCTTTGACATTTGCCATCTTGAAATTTGTTATTTTTGACATTTTTCATGGTGACACTTTTCATTTTTGACATTTAGCATTGTGACATTTGTCATTTAACATCTTTGACATTTGCCATCTTGAAATTTGTCATTTTTGACATTTTTTATGGTGACACTTTTCAGTTTTGACATTTAGCATTGTGACATTTGTCATTTGACATCTTTGACATTTGCCATCTTAAAATTTGTCATTTTTGTCATTTAGCATTGTGACATTTGTCATTTGACATCTTGGACATTTGCCATCTTGAAATTTGTCATTTTTGACATTTTTCATGGTGACACTTATCATTTTTGACATTTAGCATTGTGACATTTGTCAGTTTTGACATTTGCCATCTTAAAATTTGTCATTTTTGACATTTTTCATGGTGACACTTTTCATTTTTGACATTTAGCATTGTGACATTTGTCATTTGACATCTTTGACTTTTGCCATCTTGAAATTTGTTATTTTTGACATTTTTCATGGTGACACTTTTCATTTTTGACATTTAGCATTGTGACATTTGTCATTTGACATCTTTGAGATTTGCCATCTTGAAATTTGTCATTTTTGACATTTTTCATGGTGACAGTTTTCATTTTTGACATTTAGCATTGTGACATTTGTCATTTGACTTCTTTGACATTTGCCATCTTGAAATTTGTCATTATTGACATTTTTCATGGGGACAATTTTCATTTTTGACATTTAGCATTGTGACATTTGTCATTTGACATCTTTGACATTTGCCATCTTGAAATTTGTCATTTTTGACATTTTTCATGGTGACACTTTTCATTTTTGACATTTAGCATTGTGACATTTGTCATTTGACATCTTTGACATTTGCCATCTTGAAATTTGTCATTTTTGACATTTTTCACGGTGACACTTTTCATTTTTGACATTTAGCATTGTGACATTTGTCATTTGACATCTTAGACATTTGCCATCTTGAAATTTGTCATTTTTGACACTTTTCATTTTTGACATTTAGCATTGTGACATTTGTCATTTGACATCTTTGACATTTACCATCTTAAAATTTGTCATTTTTGACATTTTTCATGGTGACACTTTTCATTTTTGACATATAGCATTGTGACATTTGTCATTTGACATCTTGGACATTTGCCATTTTGAAATTTGTCATTTTTGACATTTTTCATGGTGACACTTTTCATTTTTGACATTTAGCATTGTGACATTTGTCATTTGACATCTTTGACATTTGCCATCTTAAAATTTGTCATTTTTGACATTTAGCATTGTGACATTTGTCATTTGACATCTTTGACATTTGCCATCTTGAAATTTGTTATTTTTGACATTTTTCATGGTGACACTTTTTATTTTTGACATTTAGCATTGTGACATTTGTCAGTTTTGACATTTGCCATCTTGAAATTTGTCATTTTTGATATTTTTCATGGTGACACTTTTCATTTTTGACATTTAGCATTGTGACATTTGTCATTTGACATCTTAGACATTTGCCATCTTGAAATTTGTCATTTTTGACACTTTTCATTTTTGGCATTTAGCATTGTGACATTTGTCATTTGACATCTTTGACATTTGCCATCTTGAAATTTGTCATTTTTGACATTTTTCATGGTGACACTTATTATTTTTGACATTTAGCATTGTGACATTTGTCAGTTTTGACATTTGCCATCTTGAAATTTGTCAGTATTGACATTTTTCATGGTGACACTTTTCATTCTTAACATTTAGCATTGTGACATTTGTCATTTGACATCTTTGACATTTGCCATCTTGAAATTTGTCATTTTTGAAATTTTTCATGGTGACACTTTTCACTTTTGACATTTAGCATTGTGACATTTGCCATTTCACATCTTTGACATTTGCCATCTAAAAATTTGTCATTTTTGACATTTTTCATGGTGACACTTTTCATTTTTGACATTTAGCATTGTGACATTTGTCATTTGACATCTTTGACATTTGTCATCTTGAAATTTGTCATTTTTGACATTTTTCATGGTGACACTTTTCATTTTTGTCATTTAGCATTGTGACATTTGTCATTTGACCTCTTTGACATTTGCCATCTTGAAATTTGTTATTTTTGACATTTTTCATGGTGACACTTTTCATTTTTGACATTTAGCATTGTGACATTTGTCATTTGACATCTTTGACAATTGCCATCTTGAAATTTGTCATTTTTGACATTTAGCATTGTGACATTTGTCATTTGACATCTTTGATATTTGCCATCTTGAAATTTGTCATTTTTGACATTTTTCATGGTGACACTTTTCATTTTTGACATTTAGCATTGTGACATTTGTCATATTCGACATCTTTGACCTTTGCCATCTTGAAATTTGTCATTTTTGACATTTTTCATGGTGACACTTTTTATTTTTGACATTTAGCATTGTGACATTTGTCATTTGACATTTGCCATTTTGAAATTTGTCATTATTGACATTTTTCATGGGGAATCTTTTAATTTTTGACATTTAGCATTGTGACATTTGTCATTTGACATCTTTGACATTTGCCATCTTGAAATTTGTCATTTTTGACATTTTTCATGGTGACACTTTTCATTTTTGACATTTAGCATTGTGACATTTGTCATTTGTCATCTTTGACATTTGCCATCTTGAAATTTGTCATTTTTGACATTTAGCATTGTGACATTTGTCATTTGACATCTTGGACATTTGCCATCTTGAAATTTGTCATTTTTGACACTTTTCATTTTTGACATTTAGCATTGTGACATTTGTCATTTGACATCTTTGACATTTGCCATCTTGAAATTTGTCAGTTTTGACATTTTTCATTGTGACACTTTTCATTTTTGACATTTAGCATTGTGACATTTGTCAGTTTTGACATTTGCCATCTTGAAATTTGTCATTTTTGACATTTTTCATGGTGACACTTTTCATTTTTGACATTTAGCATTGTGACGTTTTTCATTTGACATCTTTGACATTTGCCATCTTGAAATTTGTTATTTTTGACATTTTTCATGGTGACACTTTATATTTTTGACATTTAGCATTGTGACATTTGTTATTTGACATCTTTGATTTTTGAAATTTGTCATTTTTGACATTTTTCACGGTGACACTTTTGATTTTTGACATTTAGAATTGTGACATTTGTCATTTGACATCTTTGACATTTGCCATCTTAAAATTTGTTATTTTTGACATTTTTCATGGTGACACTTTTCATTTTTGACATTTAGCATTGTGACATTTGTCATTTGACATCTTTGACATTTGCCATCTTGAAATTTGTCATTTTTGACATTTTTTATGGTGACACTTTTCATTTTTGACATTTAGCATTGTGACATTTGTCATTTGACATCTTTGACATTTGCCATCTTAAAATTTGTCATTTTTGACATTTAGCATTGTGACATTTGTCATTTGACATCTTGGACATTTGCCATCTTGAAATTTGTCATTTTTGACATTTTTCATGGTGACACTTATCATTTTAGACATTTAGCATTGTGACATTTGTCAGTTTTGACATTTGCCATCTTAAAATTTGTCATTTTTGACATTTTTCATGGTGACACTTTTCATTTTTGACATTTAGCATTGTGACATTTGTCATTTGACATCTTTGACTTTTGCCATCTTGAAATTTGTTATTTTTTACATTTTTCATGGTGACACTTTTCATTTTTGACATTTAGCATTGTGAGATTTGTCATTTGACATCTTTGACATTTGCCATCTTGAAATTTGTCATTTTTGACATTTTTCATGGTGACAGTTTTCATTTTTGACATTTAGCATTGTGACATTTGTCATTTGACTTCTTTGACATTTGCCATCTTGAAATTTGTCATTATTGACATTTTTCATGGGGACACTTTTTATTTTTGACATTTAGCATTGTGACATTTGTCATTTGACATCTTTGACATTTGCCATCTTGAAATTTGTCATTTTTGACATTTTTCATGGTGACACTTTTCATTTTTGACATTTAGCATTGTGACATTTGTCATTTGACATCTTTGACATTTGCCATCTTGAAATTTGTCATTTTTGACATTTTTCACGGTGACACTTTTCATTTTTGACATTTAGCATTGTGACATTTGTCATTTGACATCTTAGACATTTGCCATCTTGAAATTTGTCATTTTTGACACTTTTCATTTTTGACATTTAGCATTGTGACATTTGTCATTTGACATCTTTGACATTTACCATCTTTAAATTTGTCATTTTTGACATTTTTCATGGTGACACTTTTCATTTTTGACATTTAGCATTGTGACATTTATCATTTGACATCTTAGACATTTGCCATCTTGAAATTTGTCATTTTTGACACTTTTCATTTTTGACATTTAGCATTGTGACATTTGTCATTTGACATCTTTGACATTTGCCATCTTGAAATTTGTCATTTTTGACATTTTTCATGGTAACACTTATTATTTTTGACATTTAGCATTGTGACATTTGTCAGTTTTGACATTTGCCATCTTGAAATTTGTCAGTTTTGACATTTTTCATGGTGACACTTTTCATTCTTGACATTTAGCATTGTGACATTTGTCATTTGACATCTTTGACATTTGCCATTTTGAAATTTGTTATTTTTGACATTTTTCATGGTGACACTTTTCATTTTTGACATTTAGCATTGTGACATTTGTCAGTTTTGACATTTGCCATCTTGAAATTTGTCATTTTTGATATTTTTCATGGTGACACTTTTCATTTTTGACATTTAGCATTGTGACATTTATCATTTGACATCTTAGACATTTGCCATCTTGAAATTTGTCATTTTTGACACTTTTCATTTTTGACATTTAGCATTGTGACATTTGTCATTTGACATCTTTGACATTTGCCATCTTGAAATTTGTCATTTTTGACATTTTTCATGGTAACACTTATTATTTTTGACATTTAGCATTGTGACATTTGTCAGTTTTGACATTTGCCATCTTGAAATTTGTCAGTTTTGACATTTTTCATGGTGACACTTTTCATTCTTGACATTTAGCATTGTGACATTTGTCATTTGACATCTTTGACATTTGCCATCTTGAAATTTGTCATTTTTGACATTTTTCATGGTGACACTTTTCACTTTTGACATTTAGCATTGTGACATTTGCCATTTCACATCTTTGACATTTGCCATCTTAAAATTTGTCATTTTTGACATTTTTCATGGTGACACTTTTCATTTTTGACATTTAGCATTGTGACATTTGTCATTTGACATCTTTGACATTTGTCATCTTGAAATTTGTCATTTTTGACATTTTTCATGGTGACACTTTTCATTTTTGTCATTTAGCATTGTGACATTTGTCATTTGACATCTTTGACATTTGCCATCTTGAAATTTGTTATTTTTGACATTTTTCATGGTGACACTTTTCATTTTTGACATTTAGCATTTGACATCTTTGACAATTGCCATCTTGAAATTTGTCATTTTTGACATTTAGCATTGTGACATTTGTCATTTGACATCTTTGATATTTGCGATCTTGAAATTTGTCATTTTTGACATTTTTCATGGTGACACTTTTCATTTTTGACATTTAGCATTGTGACATTTGTCATATTCGACATCTTTGACCTTTGCCATCTTGAAATTTGTCATTTTTGACATTTTTCATGGTGACACTTTTTATTTTTGACATTTAGCATTGTGACATTTGTCATTTGACATTTGCCATTTTGAAATTTGTCATTATTGACATTTTTCATGGGGAATCTTTTAATTTTTGACATTTAGCATTGTGACATTTGTCATTTGACATCTTTGACATTTGCCATCTTGAAATTTGTCATTTTTGACATTTTTCATGGTGACACTTTTCATTTTTGACATTTAGCATTGTGACATTTGTCATTTGACATCTTTGACATTTGCCATCTTGAAATTTGTCATTTTTGACATTTAGCATTGTGACATTTGTCATTTGACATCTTGGACATTTGCCATCTTGAAATTTGTCATTTTTGACATTTTTCATGGTGACACTTTTCACTTTTGACATTTAGCATTGTGACATTTGCCATTTCACATCTTTGACATTTGCCATCTTAAAATTTGTCATTTTTGACATTTTTCATGGTGACACTTTTCATTTTTGACATTTAGCATTGTGACATTTGTCATTTGACATCTTTGACATTTGTCATCTTGAAATTTGTCATTTTTGACATTTTTCATGGTGACACTTTTCATTTTTGTCATTTAGCATTGTGACATTTGTCATTTGACATCTTTGACATTTGCCATCTTGAAATTTGTTATTTTTGACATTTTTCATGGTGACACTTTTCATTTTTGACATTTAGCATTTGACATCTTTGACAATTGCCATCTTGAAATTTGTCATTTTTGACATTTAGCATTGTGACATTTGTCATTTGACATCTTTGATATTTGCGATCTTGAAATTTGTCATTTTTGACATTTTTCATGGTGACACTTTTCATTTTTGACATTTAGCATTGTGACATTTGTCATATTCGACATCTTTGACCTTTGCCATCTTGAAATTTGTCATTTTTGACATTTTTCATGGTGACACTTTTTATTTTTGACATTTAGCATTGTGACATTTGTCATTTGACATTTGCCATTTTGAAATTTGTCATTATTGACATTTTTCATGGGGAATCTTTTAATTTTTGACATTTAGCATTGTGACATTTGTCATTTGACATCTTTGACATTTGCCATCTTGAAATTTGTCATTTTTGACATTTTTCATGGTGACACTTTTCATTTTTGACATTTAGCATTGTGACATTTGTCATTTGACATCTTTGACATTTGCCATCTTGAAATTTGTCATTTTTGACATTTAGCATTGTGACATTTGTCATTTGACATCTTGGACATTTGCCATCTTGAAATTTGTCATTTTTGACACTTTTCATTTTTGACATTTAGCATTGTGACATTTGTCATTTGACATCTTTGACATTTGCCATCTTGAAATTTGTCATTTTTGACATTTTTCATGGTGACACTTTTCATTTTTGAAATTTAGCATTGTGACATTTGTCATTTGACATCTTTGACATTTGTCATCTTGAAATTTGTCATTTTTGACATTTTTCATGGTGACACTTTTCATTTTTGACATTTAGCATTGTGACATTTGTCAGTTTTGACATTTGCCATCTTGAAATTTGTCAGTTTTGACATTTTTCATGGTGACACTTTTCATTTTTGAAATTTAGCATTGTGACATTTGTCATTTGACATCTTTGACATTTGTCATCTTGAAATTTGTCATTTTTGACATTTTTCATGGTGACACTTTTCATTTTTGACATTTAGCATTGTGACATTTGTCATTTGACATCTTTGACATTTGCCATCTTGAAATTTGTTATTTTTGACATTTTTCATGGTGACACTTTTCATTTTTGACATTTAGCATTGTGACATTTGTTATTTGACATCTTTGACAATTGCCATCTTGAAATTTGTCATTTTTGACATTTAGCATTGTGACATTTGTCATTTGACATCTTTGATATTTGCCATCTTGAAATTTGTCATTTTTGACATTTTTCATGGTGACACTTTTCATTTTTGACCTTTAGCATTGTGACATTTGTCATATTCGACATCTTTGACTTTTGCCATCTTAAAATTTGTCATTTTTGACATTTTTCATGGTGACACTTTTTATTTTTGACATTTAGCATTGTGACATTTGTCATTTGGCATTTGCCATCTTGAAATTTGTCATTATTGACTTTTTTCATGGGGACCCTTTTCATTTTTGACATTTAGCATTGTGACATTTGTCATTTGACATCTTTGACATTTGCCATCTTGAAATTTGTCATTTTTGACATTTTTCATGGTGACACATTTCATTTTTGACATTTAGCATTGTGACATTTGTCATTTGACATCTTTGACATTTGCTATCTTGAAATTTGTCATTTTTGACATTTAGCATTGTGACATTTGTCATTTGACATCTTGGACATTTGCCATCTTGAAATTTGTCATTTTTGACATTTTTTATGGTGACACTTATCATTTTTGACATTTAGCATTGTGACATTTGTCAGTTTTGACATTTGCCATCTTAAAATTTGTCATTTTTGACATTTTTCATGGTGACACTTTTCATTTCTGACATTAAGCATTGTGACATTTGTCATTTGACATCTTTGACATTTGCCATCTTGAAATTTGTTATTTTTGACATTTTTCATGGTGACACTTTTCATTTTTGACATTTAGCATTGTGACATTTGTCATTTGACATCTTTGACATTTGCCATCTTGAAATTTGTCATTTTTGACATTTAGCATTGTGACATTTGTCATTTGAGATCTTTGACATTTGCCATCTTGAAATTTGTCATTTTTGACATTTTTCACGGTGACACTTTTCATTTTTGACATTTAGCATTGTGACATTTGTCATTTGACATCTTTGACATTTACCATCTTGAAATTTGTCATTTTTGACATTTTTCATGGTGACACTTTTCATTTTTGACATATAGCATTGTGACATTTGTCATTTGACATCTTGGACATTTGCCATCTTGAAATTTGTCATTTTTGACATTTTTCATGGTGACACTTTTCATTTTTGACATTTAGCATTGTGACATTTGTCATTTGACATCTTTGACATTTGCCATCTTGAAATTTGTCATTTTTGACATTTAGCATTGTGACATTTGTCATTTGACATCTTTGACATTTGCCATCTTGAAATTTGTTATTTTTAACATTTTTCATGGTGACACTTTTCATTTTTGACATTTAGCATTGTGACATTTGTCAGTTTTGACATTTGCATCTTGAAATTCGTCATTTTTGACATTTTTCATGGTGACACTTTTCATTTTTGACATTTAGCATTGTGACATTTGTCATTTGACATCTTAGACATTTGCCATCTTGAAATTTGTCATTTTTGACACTTTTCATTTTTGACATTTAGCATTGTGACATTTGTCATTTGACATCTTTGACATTTGCCATCTTGAAATTTGTCATTTTTGACATTTTTCATGGTGACACTTATTATTTTTGACATTTAGCATTGTGACATTTGTCAGTTTTGACATTTGCCATCTTGAAATTTGTCAGTTTTGACATTTTTCATGGTGACACTTTTCATTTTTGACATTTAGCATTGTGACATTTGTCATTTGATATCTTTGACATTTGCCATCTTGAAATTTGCCATCTTGTAATTTGTCATTTTTGGCATTTTTCATGGTGACACTTTTCACTTTTGACATTTAGCATTGTGACATTTGTCATTTGACATCTTTGACATTTGCCATCTTAAAATTTGTCATTTTTGACATTTTTGATGGTGACACTTTTCATTTTTGACATTTAGCATTGTGACATTTGACATCTTTGACATTTGTCATCTTAAAATTTGTTATTTTTGACATTTTTCATGGTGACACTTTTTATTTTTGACATTTAGCATTGTGACATTTGTCATTTGACATCTTTGACATTTGCCATCTTGAAATTTGTCATTTTTGACATTTTTCATTTTTTACATTTAGCATTGTGACATTTGTCATTTGACATCTTTGACATCTTTGACATTTGCCATCTTGAAATTTGTCATTTTTGACATTTAGCATTGTGACATTTGTCATTTGACATCTTTGATATTTGCCATCTTGAAATTTGTCATTTTTGACATTTTTTATGGTGACACTTTTCATTTTGACATTTAGCATTGTGACATTTGTCATTTGACATCTTTGACATTTGCCATCTTAAAATTTGTCATTTTTGACATTTTTCATAGTGACACTTTTTATTTTTGACATTTAGCATTGTGACATTTGTCATTTGACATCTTTGACATTTGCCTTCTTGAAATTTGTCATTATTGACATTTTTTATGGAGACACTTTTCATTTTTGACATTTAGCATTGTGACATTTGTCATTTGACATCTTTGACATTTGCCTTCTTGAAATTTGTCATTATTGACATTTTTCATGGGGACACTTTTCATTTTTGACATTTAGCATTGTGACATTTGTCATTTGACATCTTTGACATTTGCCATCTTGAAATTTGTCATTTTTGACATTTTTCATGGTGACACTTATTATTTTTGACATTTAGCATTGTGACATTTGTCAGTTTTGACATTTGCCATCTTGAAATTTGTCAGTTTTGACATTTTTCATGGTGACACTTTTCATTTTTGACATTTAGCATTGTGACATTTGTCATTTGACATCTTTGACATTTGCCATCTTGAAATTTGTCATTTTTGGCATTTTTCATGGTGACACTTTTCACTTTTGACATTTAGCATTGTGACATTTGTCATTTCACATCTTTGACATTTGCCATCTTAAAATTTGTCATTTTTGACATTTTTCATGGTGACACTTTTCATTTTTGACATTTAGCATTGTGACATTTGTCATTTGACATCTTTGACATTTGTCATCTTGAAATTTGTCATTTTTGACATTTTTCATGGTGACACTTTTCATTTTTGACATTTAGCATTGTGACATTTGTCATTTGACATCTTTGACATTTGCCATCTTGAAATTTGTTATTATTGACATTTTTCATGGTGACACTTTTCATTTTTGACATTTAGCATTGTGACATTTGTCATTTGACATCTTTGACAATTGCCATCTTGAAATTTGTGATTTTTGACATTTAGCATTGTGACATTTGTCATTTGACATCTTTGATATTTCCCATCTTGAAATTTGTCATTTTTGACATTTTTCATGGTGACACTTTTCATTTTCGACATTTAGCATTGTGACATTTGTCATATTCGACATCTTTGACCTTTGCCATCTTGAAATTTGTCATTTTTGACATTTTTCATGGTGACACTTTTTATTTTTGACATTTAGCATTGTGACATTTGTCATTTGATATTTGCCATCTTGAAATTTGTCATTATTGACATTTTTCATGGGGAATCTTTTCATTTTTGACATTTAGCATTGTGACATTTGTCATTTGACATCTTTGATATTTGCCATCTTGAAATTTGTCATTTTTGACATTTTTTATGGTGACACTTTTCATTTTTGACATTTAGCATTGTGACATTTGTCATTTGAAATCTTTGACATTTGCCATCTTAAAATTTGTCATTTTTGACATTTTTCATAGTGACACTTTTCATTTTTGACATTTAGCATTGTGACATTTGTCATTTGACATCTTTGACATTTGCCTTCTTGAAATTTGTCATTATTGACATTTTTTATGGAGACACTTTTCATTTTTGACATTTAGCATTGTGACATTTGTCATTTGACATCTTTGACATTTGCCTTCTTGAAATTTGTCATTATTGACATTTTTCATGGGGACACTTTTCATTTTTGACATTTAGCATTGTGACATTTGTCATTTGACATCTTTGACATTTGCCATCTTGAAATTTGTCATTTTTGACATTTTTCATGGTGACACTTATTATTTTTGACATTTAGCATTGTGACATTTGTCAGTTTTGACATTTGCCATCTTGAAATTTGTCAGTTTTGACATTTTTCATGGTGACACTTTTCATTTTTGACATTTAGCATTGTGACATTTGTCATTTGACATCTTTGACATTTGCCATCTTGAAATTTGTCATTTTTGGCATTTTTCATGGTGACACTTTTCACTTTTGACATTTAGCATTGTGACATTTGTCATTTCACATCTTTGACATTTGCCATCTTAAAATTTGTCATTTTTGACATTTTTCATGGTGACACTTTTCATTTTTGACATTTAGCATTGTGACATTTGTCATTTGACATCTTTGACATTTGTCATCTTGAAATTTGTCATTTTTGACATTTTTCATGGTGACACTTTTCATTTTTGACATTTAGCATTGTGACATTTGTCATTTGACATCTTTGACATTTGCCATCTTGAAATTTGTTATTTTTGACATTTTTCATGGTGACACTTTTCATTTTTGACATTTAGCATTGTGACATTTGTCATTTGACATCTTTGACAATTGCCATCTTGAAATTTGTGATTTTTGACATTTAGCATTGTGACATTTGTCATTTGACATCTTTGATATTTGCCATCTTGAAATTTGTCATTTTTGACATTTTTCATGGTGACACTTTTCATTTTTGACATTTAGCATTGTGACATTTGTCATATTCGACATCTTTGACCTTTGCCATCTTGAAATTTGTCATTTTTGACATTTTTCATGGTGACACTTTTTATTTTTGACATTTAGCATTGTGACATTTGTCATTTGATATTTGCCATCTTGAAATTTGTCATTATTGACATTTTTCATGGGGAATCTTTTCATTTTTGACATTAAGCATTGTGACATTTGTCATTTGACATCTTTGACATTTGCCATCTTGAAATTTGTCATTTTTGACATTTTTCATGGTGACACTTTTCATTTTTGACATTTAGCATTGTGACATTTGACATCTTTGACATTTGCCATCTTGAAATTTGTCATTTTTGACATTTAGCATTGTGACATTTGTCATTTGACATCTTTGACATTTGCCATCTTGAAATTTGTTATTTTTGACATTTTTCATGGTGACACTTTTCATTTTTGACATTTAGCATTGTGACATTTGTCAGTTTTGACATTTGCATCTTGAAATTCGTCATTTTTGACATTTTTCATGGTGACACTTTTCATTTTTGACATTTAGCATTGTGACATTTGTCATTTGACATCTTAGACATTTGCCATCTTGAAATTTGTCATTTTTGACACTTTTCATTTTTGACATTTAGCATTGTGACATTTGTCATTTGACATCTTTGACATTTGCCATCTTGAAATTTGTCATTTTTGACATTTTTCATGGTGACACTTATTATTTTTGACATTTAGCATTGTGACATTTGTCAGTTTTGACATTTGCCATCTTGAAATTTGTTAGTTTTGACATTTTTCATGGTGACACTTTTCATTTTTGACATTTAGCATTGTGACATTTGTCATTTGACATCTTTGACATTTGCCATCTTGAAATTTGTCATTTTTGGCATTTTTCATGGTGACACTTTTCACTTTTGACATTTAGCATTGTGACATTTGTCATTTGACATCTTTGACATTTGCCATCTTAAAATTTGTCATTTTTGACATTTTTGATGGTGACACTTTTCATTTTTGACATTTAGCATTGTGACATTTGTCATTTGACATCTTTGACATTTGTCATCTTAAAATTTGTTATTTTTGACATTTTTCATGGTGACACTTTTTATTTTTGACATTTAGCATTGTGACATTTGTCATTTGACATCTTTGACATTTGCCATCTTGAAATTTGTCATTTTTGACATTTTTCATGGTGACAATTTTCATTTTTTACATTTAGCATTGTGACATTTGTCATTTGACATCTTTGACATCTTTGACATTTGCCATCTTGAAATTTGTCATTTTTGACATTTAGCATTGTGACATTTGTCATTTGCCATCTTAAAATTTGTCATTTTTAACATTTTTCATGATGACACTTTTCATTTTTGACATTTAGCATTGTGACATTTGTCATTTGACATCTTTGACATTTGCCATCTTAAAATTTGTCATTTTTGACATTTTTCATAGTGACACTTTTCATTTTTGACATTTAGCATTGTGACATTTGTCATTTGATATCTTTGACATTCGCCTTCTTGAAATTTGTCATTATTGACATTTTTCATGGAGACACTTCTCATTTTTGACATTTAGCATTGTGACATTTGTCATTTGACATCTTTGACATTTGCCTTCTTGAAATTTGTCATTATTGACATTTTTCATGGGGACACTTTTCATTTTTGACATTTAGCATTGTGACATTTGTCATTTGACATCTTTGACATTTGCCATCTTGAAATTTGTCATTTTTGACATTTTTCATGGTGACACTTATTATTTTTGACATTTAGCATTGTGACATTTGTCAGTTTTGACATTTGCCATCTTGAAATTTGTCAGTTTTGACATTTTTCATGGTGACACTTTTCATTTTTGACATTTAGCATTGTGACATTTGTCATTTGACATCTTTGACATTTGCCATCTTGAAATTTGTCATTTTTGGCATTTTTCATGGTGACACTTTTCACTTTTGACATTTAGCATTGTGACATTTGTCATTTCACATCTTTGACATTTGCCATCTTAAAATTTGTCCTTTTTGACATTTTTCATGGTGACACTTTTCATTTTTGACATTTAGCATTGTGACATTTGTCATTTGACATCTTTGACATTTGTCATCTTGAAATTTGTCATTTTTGACATTTTTCATGGTGACACTTTTTATTTTTGACATTTAGCATTGTGACATTTGTCATTTGACATCTTTGACATTTGCCATCTTGAAATTTGTTATTTTTGACATTTTTCATGGTGACACTTTTCATTTTTGACATTTAGCATTGTGACATTTGTCATTTGACATCTTTGACAATTGCCATCTTAAAATTTGTCATTTTTGACATTTAGCATTGTGACATTTGTCATTTGACATCTTTGATATTTGCCATCTTGAAATTTGTCATTTTTGACATTTTTTATGGTGACACTTTTCATTTTTGACATTTAGCATTGTGACATTTGTAATATTCGACATCTTTGACCTTTGCCATCTTGAAATTTGTCATTTTTGACATTTTTCATGGTGACACTTTTTATTTTTGACATTTAGCATTGTGACATTTGTCATTTGACATTTGCCACCTTAAAATTTGTCATTATTGACATTTTTCATGGGGAATCTTTTCATTTTTGACATTTAGCATTGTGACATTTGTCATTTGACATCTTTGACATTTGCCATCTTGAAATTTGTCATTTTTGACATTTTTCATGGTGACACTTTTCATTTTTGACATTTAGCATTGTGACATTTGTCATTTGACATCTTTGACATTTGCCATCTTGAAATTTGTCATTTTTGACATTTAGCATTGTGACATTTGTCATTTGACATCTTGGACATTTGCCATCTTGAAATTTGTCATTTTTGACACTTTTCATTTTTGACATTTAGCATTGTGACATTTGTCATTTGACATCTTTGACATTTGCCATCTTGAAATTTGTCATTTTTGACATTTTTCATGGTGACACTTATTATTTTTGACATTTAGCATTGTGACATTTGTCAGTTTTGACATTTGCCATCTTGAAATTTGTCAGTTTTGACATATTTTATGGTGACACTTTTCATTTTTGACATTTAGCATTGTGACATTTGTCATTTGACATCTTTGACATTTGTCATTTTGAAACTTGTCATTTTTGACATTTTTCATGGTGACACTTTTCATTTTTGACATTTAGCATTGTGACATTTGTCATTTGACATCTTTGACATTTGCCATCTTGAAATTTGTTATTTTTGACATTTTTCATGGTGACACTTTTCATTTTTGACATTTAGCATTGTGACATTTGTTATATGACATCTTTGACAATTGCCATCTTGAAATTTGTCATTTTTGACATTTAGCATTGTGACATTTGTCATTTGACATCTTTGATATTTGCCATCTTGAAATTTGTCATTTTTGACATTTTTCATGGTGACACTTTTCATTTTTGACCTTTAGCATTGTGACATTTGTCATATTCGACATCTTTGACTTTTGCCATCTTGAAATTTGTCATTTTTGACATTTTTCATGGTGACACTTTTTATTTTTGACATTTAGCATTGTGACATTTGTCATTTGACATTTGCCATCTTGAAATTTGTCATTATTGACTTTTTTCATGGGGACCCTTTTCATTTTTGACATTTAGCATTGTGACATTGGTCATTTGACATCTTTGACATTTGCCATCTTGAAATTTGTCATTTTTGAGATTTTTCATGGTGACACTTTTCATTTTTGACATTTAGCATTGTGACATTTGTCATTTGACATCTTTGACATTTGCCATCTTGAAATTTGTCATTTTTGACATTTAGCATTGTGACATTTGTCATTTGACATCTTGGACATTTGCCATCTTGAAATTTGTCATTTTTGACATTTTTTATGGTGACACTTATTATTTTTGACATTTAGCATTGTGACATTTGTCAGTTTTGACATTTGCCATCTTAAAATTTGTCATTTTTGACATTTTTCATGGTGACACTTTTCATTTTTGACATTAAGCATTGTGACATTTGTCATTTGACATCTTTGACATTTGCCATCTTGAAATTTGTTATTTTTGACATTTTTCATGGTTACACTTTTCATTTTTGACATTTAGCATTGTGACATTTGTCATTTGACATCTTTGACATTTGCCATCTTGAAATTTGTCATTTTTGACATTTAGCATTGTGACATTTGTCATTTGACATCTTTGACATTTGCCATCTTGAAATTTGTCATTATTGACATTTTTCATGGGGACACTTTTTATTTTTGACATTTAGCATTGTGACATTTGTCATTTGACATCTTTGACATTTGCCATGTTGAAATTTGTCATTTTTGACATTTTTCATGGTGACACTTTTCATTTTTGACATTTAGCATTGTGACATTTGTCAGTTGACATCTTTGACATTTGCCATCTTGAAATTTGTCATTTTTGACATTTTTCACGGTGACACTTTTCATTTTTGACATTTAGCATTGTGACATTTGTCATTTGACATCTTAGACATTTGCCATCTTGAAATTTGTCATTTTTGACACTTTTCATTTTTGACATTTAGCATTGTGACATTTGTCATTTGACATCTTTGACATTTACCATCTTGAAATTTGTCATTTTTGACATTTTTCATGGTGACACTTTTCATTTTTGACATATAGCATTGTGACATTTGTCATTTGACATCTTGGACATTTGCCATTTTGAAATTTGTCATTTTTGACATTTTTCATGGTGACACTTTTTATTTTTGACATTTAGCATTGTGACATTTGTCATTTGACATCTTTGACATTTGCCATCTTGAAATTTGTCATTTTTGACATTTAGCATTGTGACATTTGTCATTTGACATCTTTGACATTTGCCATCTTGAAATTTGTTATTTTTGACATTTTTCATGGTGACACTTTTCATTTTTGACATTTAGCATTGTGACATTTGTCAGTTTTGACATTTGCATCTTGAAATTCGTCATTTTTGACATTTTTCATGGTGACACTTTTTATTTTTAACATTTAGCATTGTGACATTTGTCATTTGACATCTTAGACATTTGCCATCTTAAAATTTGTCATTTTTGACACTTTTCATTTTTGACATTTAGCATTGTGACATTTGTCATTTGACATCTTTGACATTTGCCATCTTGAAATTTGTCATTTTTGACATTTTTCATGGTGACACTTATTATTTTTGACATTTAGCATTGTGACATTTGTCAGTTTTGACATTTGCCATCTTGAAATTTGTCAGTTTTGACATTTTTCATGGTGACACTTTTCATTTTTGACATTTAGCATTGTGACATTTGTCATTTGACATCTTTGACATTTGCCATCTTGAAATTTGTCATTTTTGGTATTTTTCATGGTGACACTTTTCACTTTTGACATTTAGCATTGTGACATTTGTCATTTGACATCTTTGACATTTGCCATCTTAAAATTTGTCATTTTTGACATTTTTGATGGTGACACTTTTCATTTTTGACATTTAGCATTGTGACATTTGTCATTTGACATCTTTGACATTTGTCATCTTAAAATTTGTCATTTTTGACATTTTTCATGGTGACACTTTTCATTTTTGACATTTAGCATTGTGACATTTGTCATTTGACATCTTTGACATTTGCCATCTTGAAATTTGTCATTTTTGACATTTTTCATGGTGACAATGTTCATTTTTTACATTTAGCATTGTGACATTTGTCATTTGACATCTTTGACATCTTTGACATTTGCCATCTTGAAATTTGTCATTTTTGACATTTAGCATTGTGACATTTGTCATTTGACATCTTTGATATTTGCCATCTTGAAATTTGTCATTTTTGACATTTTTCATGGTGACACTTTTCATTTTTGACATTTAGCATTGTGACATTTGTCATTTGACATCTTTGACATTTTTCATGGTGACACTTTTCATTTTTGACATTTAGCATTGTGACATTTGTCATTTGACATCTTTGACATTTGCCTTCTTGAAATTTGTCATTATTGACATTTTTCATGGAGACACTTTTCATTTTTGATATTTAGCATTGTGACATTTGTCATTTGACATCTTTGACATTTGCCTTCTTGAAATTTGTCATTATTGACATTTTTCATGGGGACACTTTTCATTTTTGACATTTAGCATTGTGACATTTGTCATTTGACATCTTTGACATTTGCCATCTTGAAATTTGTCATTTTTGACATTTTTCGTGGTGGCACTTTTCATTTTTGACATTTAGCATTGTGAAATTTGTCATTTGACATCTTTGACATTTGCCATCTTGAAATTTGTCATTTTTGACATTTTTCACAGCGACACTTTTCATTTTTGACATTTAGCATTGTGACATTTGTCATTTGACATCTTAGACATTTGCCATCTTAAAATTTGTCATTTTTGACACTTTTCATTTTTGACATTTAGCATTGTGACATTTGTCATTTGACATCTTTGACATTTGCCATATTGAAATTTGTCATTTTTGACGTTTTTCATGGTGACACTTTTCATTTTTGACATTTAGCATTGTGATATTTGTCATTTGACATCTTGGACATTTGCCATCTTGAAATTTGTCATTTTTGACATTTTTCATGGTGACACTTATCATTTTTGACATTTAGCATTGTGACATTTGTCAGTTTTGACATTTGCCATCTTGAAATTTGTCATTTTTGACATTTTTTATGGTGACACTTTTTATTTTTGACATTTAGCATTGTGACATTTGTCATTTGACATCTTTGACATTTGCCATCTTGAAATTTGTCATTTTTGACATTTTTCATGGTGACACTTTTCATTTTTGACATTTAGCATTGTGACATTTGTCATTTGACATCTTTGACATTTGCCATCTTGAAATTTGTCATTTTTGACATTTTATGGTGACACTTTTCATTTTTGACATTTAGCATTGTGACATTTGTCATTTGACATCTTTGACATTTGCCATCTTGAAATTTGTTATTTTTGACATTTTTTATGGTGACACTTTTCATTTTTAACATTTAGCATTGTGACATTTGTCATTTGACATCTTTGACATTTGCCATCTTGAAATTTGTTATTTTTGACATTTTTCATGGTGACACTTTTCATTTTTGACATTTAGCATTGTGACATTTGTCATTTGACATCTTTGACATTTGTCATCTTGAAATTTGTCATTTTTGACATTTTTCATGGTGACACTTTTCATTTTTGACATTTAGCATTGTGACATTTGTCATTTGACATCTTTGACATTTGCCATCTTGAAATTTGTCATTTTTGACATTTAGCATTGTGACATTTGTCATTTGACATCTTGGACATTTGCCATCTTGAAATTTGTCATTTTTGACATTTTTCATAGTGACACTTATCATTTTTGACATTTAGCATTGTGACATTTGTCAGTTTTGACATTTGCCATCTTGAAATTTGTCATTTTTGACTTTTTTTATGGTGACACTTTTCATTTTTGACATTTAGCATTGTGACATTTGTCATTTGACATCTTTGACATTTGCTATCTTGAAATTTGTCATTTTTGACATTTAGCATTGTGACATTTGTCATTTGACATCTTGGACATTTGCCATCTTGAAATTTGTCATTTTTGACATTTTTTATGGTGACACTTATCATTTTTGACATTTAGCATTGTGACATTTGTCAGTTTTGACATTTGCCATCTTAAAATTTGTCATTTTTGACATTTTTCATGGTGACACTTTTCATTTTTGACATTTAGCATTGTGACATTTGTCATTTGACATCTTTGACATTTGTCATCTTGAAATTTGTCATTTTTGACATTTTTCATGGTGACACTTTTCATTTTTGACATTTAGCATTGTGACATTTGTCATTTGACATCTTTGACATTTGCCATCTTGAAATTTGTCATTTTTGACATTTAGCATTGTGACATTTGTCATTTGACATCTTTGACATTTGCCATCTTAAAATTTGTTATTTTTGACATTTTTCATGGTGACACATTTCATTTTTGACATTTAGCATTGTGACATTTGTCATTTGACATCTTTGACATTTGCTATCTTGAAATTTGTCATTTTTGACATTTAGCATTGTGACATTTGTCATTTGACATCTTGGACATTTGCCATCTTGAAATTTGTCATTTTTGACATTTTTTATGGTGACACTTATCATTTTTGACATTTAGCATTGTGACATTTGTCAGTTTTGACATTTGCCATCTTAAAATTTGTCATTTTTGACATTTTTCATGGTGACACTTTTCATTTCTGACATTAAGCATTGTGACATTTGTCATTTGACATCTTTGACATTTGCCATCTTGAAATTTGTTATTTTTGACATTTTTCATGGTGACACTTTTCATTTTTGACATTTAGCATTGTGACATTTGTCATTTGACATCTTTGACATTTGCCATCTTGAAATTTGTCATTTTTGACATTTAGCATTGTGACATTTGTCATTTGAGATCTTTGACATTTGCCATCTTAAAATTTGTCATTTTTGACATTTTTCACGGTGACACTTTTCATTTTTGACATTTAGCATTGTGACATTTGTCATTTGACATCTTTGACATTTACCATCTTGAAATTTGTCATTTTTGACATTTTTCATGGTGACACTTTTCATTTTTGACATATAGCATTGTGACATTTGTCATTTGACATCTTGGACATTTGCCATCTTGAAATTTGTCATTTTTGACATTTTTCATGGTGACACTTTTCATTTTTGACATATAGCATTGTGACATTTGTCATTTGACATCTTGGACATTTGCCATCTTGAAATTTGTCATTTTTGACATTTTTCATGGTGACACTTTTCATTTTTGACATTTAGCATTGTGACATTTGTCATTTGACATCTTTGACATTTGCCATCTTGAAATTTGTTATTTTTGACATTTTTCATGGTGACACTTTTCATTTTTGACATTTAGCATTTGACATCTTTGACAATTGCCATCTTGAAATTTGTCATTTTTGACATTTAGCATTGTGACATTTGTCATTTGACATCTTTGATATTTGCGATCTTGAAATTTGTCATTTTTGACATTTTTCATGGTGACACTTTTCATTTTTGACATTTAGCATTGTGACATTTGTCATATTCGACATCTTTGACCTTTGCCATCTTGAAATTTGTCATTTTTGACATTTTTCATGGTGACACTTTTTATTTTTGACATTTAGCATTGTGACATTTGTCATTTGACATTTGCCATTTTGAAATTTGTCATTATTGACATTTTTCATGGAGAATCTTTTAATTTTTGACATTTAGCATTGTGACATTTGTCATTTGACATCTTTGACATTTGCCATCTTGAAATTTGACATCTTTGACATTTGCCATCTTGAAATTTGTTATTTTTGACATTTTTCATGGTGACACTTTTCATTTTTGACATTTAGCATTGTGACATTTGTCAGTTTTGACATTTGCATCTTGAAATTCGTCATTTTTGACATTTTTCATGGTGTCACTTTTCATTTTTGACATTTAGCATTGTGACATTTGTCATTTGACATCTTAGACATTTGCCATCTTGAAATTTGTCATTTTTGACACTTTTCATTTTTGACATTTAGCATTGTGACATTTGTCATTTGACATCTTTGACATTTGCCATCTTGAAATTTGTCATTTTTGACATTTTTCATGGTGACACTTATTATTTTTGACATTTAGCATTGTGACATTTGTCAGTTTTGACATTTGCCATCTTGAAATTTGTCAGTTTTGACATTTTTCATGGTGACACTTTTCATTTTTGACATTTAGCATTGTGACATTTGTCATTTGACATCTTTGACATTTGCCATCTTGAAATTTGCCATCTTGTAATTTGTCATTTTTGGCATTTTTCATGGTGACACTTTTCACTTTTGACATTTAGCATTGTGACATTTGTCATTTGACATCTTTGACATTTGCCATCTTAAAATTTGTCATTTTTGACATTTTTGATGGTGACACTTTTCATTTTTGACATTTAGCATTGTGACATTTGACATCTTTGACATTTGTCATCTTAAAATTTGTTATTTTTGACATTTTTCATGGTGACACTTTTTATTTTTGACATTTAGCATTGTGACATTTGTCATTTGACATCTTTGACATTTGCCATCTTGAAATTTGTCATTTTTGACATTTTTCATGGTGACAATTTTCATTTTTTACATTTAGCATTGTGACATTTGTCATTTGACATCTTTGACATCTTTGACATTTGCCATCTTGAAATTTGTCATTTTTGACATTTAGCATTGTGACATTTGTCATTTGACATCTTTGATATTTGCCATCTTGAAATTTGTCATTTTTGACATTTTTTATGGTGACACTTTTCATTTTTGACATTTAGCATTGTGACATTTGTCATTTGACATCTTTGACATTTGCCATCTTAAAATTTGTCATTTTTGACATTTTTCATAGTGACACTTTTTATTTTTGACATTTAGCATTGTGACATTTGTCATTTGACATCTTTGACATTTGCCTTCTTGAAATTTGTCATTATTGACATTTTTTATGGAGACACTTTTCATTTTTGACATTTAGCATTGTGACATTTGTCATTTGACATCTTTGACATTTGCCTTCTTGAAATTTGTCATTATTGACATTTTTCATGGGGACACTTTTCATTTTTGACATTTAGCATTGTGACATTTGTCATTTGACATCTTTGACATTTGCCATCTTGAAATTTGTCATTTTTGACATTTTTCATGGTGACACTTATTATTTTTGACATTTAGCATTGTGACATTTGTCAGTTTTGACATTTGCCATCTTGAAATTTGTCAGTTTTGACATTTTTCATGGTGACACTTTTCATTTTTGACATTTAGCATTGTGACATTTGTCATTTGACATCTTTGACATTTGCCATCTTGAAATTTGTCATTTTTGGCATTTTTCATGGTGACACTTTTCACTTTTGACATTTAGCATTGTGACATTTGTCATTTCACATCTTTGACATTTGCCATCTTAAAATTTGTCATTTTTGACATTTTTCATGGTGACACTTTTCATTTTTGACATTTAGCATTGTGACATTTGTCATTTGACATCTTTGACATTTGTCATCTTGAAATTTGTCATTTTTGACATTTTTCATGGTGACACTTTTCATTTTTGACATTTAGCATTGTGACATTTGTCATTTGACATCTTTGACATTTGCCATCTTGAAATTTGTTATTTTTGACATTTTTCATGGTGACACTTTTCATTTTTGACATTTAGCATTGTGACATTTGTCATTTGACATCTTTGACAATTGCCATCTTGAAATTTGTGATTTTTGACATTTAGCATTGTGACATTTGTCATTTGACATCTTTGATATTTCCCATCTTGAAATTTGTCATTTTTGACATTTTTCATGGTGACACTTTTCATTTTCGACATTTAGCATTGTGACATTTGTCATATTCGACATCTTTGACCTTTGCCATCTTGAAATTTGTCATTTTTGACATTTTTCATGGTGACACTTTTTATTTTTGACATTTAGCATTGTGACATTTGTCATTTGATATTTGCCATCTTGAAATTTGTCATTATTGACATTTTTCATGGGGAATCTTTTCATTTTTGACATTTAGCATTGTGACATTTGTCATTTGACATCTTTGATATTTGCCATCTTGAAATTTGTCATTTTTGACATTTTTTATGGTGACACTTTTCATTTTTGACATTTAGCATTGTGACATTTGTCATTTGACATCTTTGACATTTGCCATCTTAAAATTTGTCATTTTTGACATTTTTCATAGTGACACTTTTCATTTTTGACATTTAGCATTGTGACATTTGTCATTTGACATCTTTGACATTTGCCTTCTTGAAATTTGTCATTATTGACATTTTTTATGGAGACACTTTTCATTTTTGACATTTAGCATTGTGACATTTGTCATTTGACATCTTTGACATTTGCCTTCTTGAAATTTGTCATTATTGACATTTTTCATGGGGACACTTTTCATTTTTGACATTTAGCATTGTGACATTTGTCATTTGACATCTTTGACATTTGCCATCTTGAAATTTGTCATTTTTGACATTTTTCATGGTGACACTTATTATTTTTGACATTTAGCATTGTGACATTTGTCAGTTTTGACATTTGCCATCTTGAAATTTGTCAGTTTTGACATTTTTCATGGTGACACTTTTCATTTTTGACATTTAGCATTGTGACATTTGTCATTTGACATCTTTGACATTTGCCATCTTGAAATTTGTCATTTTTGGCATTTTTCATGGTGACACTTTTCACTTTTGACATTTAGCATTGTGACATTTGTCATTTCACATCTTTGACATTTGCCATCTTAAAATTTGTCATTTTTGACATTTTTCATGGTGACACTTTTCATTTTTGACATTTAGCATTGTGACATTTGTCATTTGACATCTTTGACATTTGTCATCTTGAAATTTGTCATTTTTGACATTTTTCATGGTGACACTTTTCATTTTTGACATTTAGCATTGTGACATTTGTCATTTGACATCTTTGACATTTGCCATCTTGAAATTTGTTATTTTTGACATTTTTCATGGTGACACTTTTCATTTTTGACATTTAGCATTGTGACATTTGTCATTTGACATCTTTGACAATTGCCATCTTGAAATTTGTGATTTTTGACATTTAGCATTGTGACATTTGTCATTTGACATCTTTGATATTTGCCATCTTGAAATTTGTCATTTTTGACATTTTTCATGGTGACACTTTTCATTTTTGACATTTAGCATTGTGACATTTGTCATATTCGACATCTTTGACCTTTGCCATCTTGAAATTTGTCATTTTTGACATTTTTCATGGTGACACTTTTTATTTTTGACATTTAGCATTGTGACATTTGTCATTTGATATTTGCCATCTTGAAATTTGTCATTATTGACATTTTTCATGGGGAATCTTTTCATTTTTGACATTAAGCATTGTGACATTTGTCATTTGACATCTTTGACATTTGCCATCTTGAAATTTGTCATTTTTGACATTTTTCATGGTGACACTTTTCATTTTTGACATTTAGCATTGTGACATTTGACATCTTTGACATTTGCCATCTTGAAATTTGTCATTTTTGACATTTAGCATTGTGACATTTGTCATTTGACATCTTTGACATTTGCCATCTTGAAATTTGTTATTTTTGACATTTTTCATGGTGACACTTTTCATTTTTGACATTTAGCATTGTGACATTTGTCAGTTTTGACATTTGCATCTTGAAATTCGTCATTTTTGACATTTTTCATGGTGACACTTTTCATTTTTGACATTTAGCATTGTGACATTTGTCATTTGACATCTTAGACATTTGCCATCTTGAAATTTGTCATTTTTGACACTTTTCATTTTTGACATTTAGCATTGTGACATTTGTCATTTGACATCTTTGACATTTGCCATCTTGAAATTTGTCATTTTTGACATTTTTCATGGTGACACTTATTATTTTTGACATTTAGCATTGTGACATTTGTCAGTTTTGACATTTGCCATCTTGAAATTTGTTAGTTTTGACATTTTTCATGGTGACACTTTTCATTTTTGACATTTAGCATTGTGACATTTGTCATTTGACATCTTTGACATTTGCCATCTTGAAATTTGTCATTTTTGGCATTTTTCATGGTGACACTTTTCACTTTTGACATTTAGCATTGTGACATTTGTCATTTGACATCTTTGACATTTGCCATCTTAAAATTTGTCATTTTTGACATTTTTGATGGTGACACTTTTCATTTTTGACATTTAGCATTGTGACATTTGTCATTTGACATCTTTGACATTTGTCATCTTAAAATTTGTTATTTTTGACATTTTTCATGGTGACACTTTTTATTTTTGACATTTAGCATTGTGACATTTGTCATTTGACATCTTTGACATTTGCCATCTTGAAATTTGTCATTTTTGACATTTTTCATGGTGACAATTTTCATTTTTTACATTTAGCATTGTGACATTTGTCATTTGACATCTTTGACATCTTTGACATTTGCCATCTTGAAATTTGTCATTTTTGACATTTAGCATTGTGACATTTGTCATTTGCCATCTTGAAATTTGTCATTTTTAACATTTTTCATGATGACACTTTTCATTTTTGACATTTAGCATTGTGACATTTGTCATTTGACATCTTTGACATTTGCCATCTTAAAATTTGTCATTTTTGACATTTTTCATAGTGACACTTTTCATTTTTGACATTTAGCATTGTGACATTTGTCATTTGATATCTTTGACATTCGCCTTCTTGAAATTTGTCATTATTGACATTTTTCATGGAGACACTTCTCATTTTTGACATTTAGCATTGTGACATTTGTCATTTGACATCTTTGACATTTGCCTTCTTGAAATTTGTCATTATTGACATTTTTCATGGGGACACTTTTCATTTTTGACATTTAGCATTGTGACATTTGTCATTTGACATCTTTGACATTTGCCATCTTGAAATTTGTCATTTTTGACATTTTTCATGGTGACACTTATTATTTTTGACATTTAGCATTGTGACATTTGTCAGTTTTGACATTTGCCATCTTGAAATTTGTCAGTTTTGACATTTTTCATGGTGACACTTTTCATTTTTGACATTTAGCATTGTGACATTTGTCATTTGACATCTTTGACATTTGCCATCTTGAAATTTGTCATTTTTGGCATTTTTCATGGTGACACTTTTCACTTTTGACATTTAGCATTGTGACATTTGTCATTTCACATCTTTGACATTTGCCATCTTAAAATTTGTCCTTTTTGACATTTTTCATGGTGACACTTTTCATTTTTGACATTTAGCATTGTGACATTTGTCATTTGACATCTTTGACATTTGTCATCTTGAAATTTGTCATTTTTGACATTTTTCATGGTGACACTTTTCATTTTTGACATTTAGCATTGTGACATTTGTCATTTGACATCTTTGACATTTGCCATCTTGAAATTTGTTATTTTTGACATTTTTCATGGTGACACTTTTCATTTTTGACATTTAGCATTGTGACATTTGTCATTTGACATCTTTGACAATTGCCATCTTGAAATTTGTCATTTTTGACATTTAGCATTGTGACATTTGTCATTTGACATCTTTGATATTTGCCATCTTGAAATTTGTCATTTTTGACATTTTGTATGGTGACACTTTTCATTTTTGACATTTAGCATTGTGACATTTGTAATATTCGACATCTTTGACCTTTGCCATCTTGAAATTTGTCATTTTTGACATTTTTCATGGTGACACTTTTTATTTTTGACATTTAGCATTGTGACATTTGTCATTTGACATTTGCCACCTTAAAATTTGTCATTATTGACATTTTTCATGGGGAATCTTTTCATTTTTGACATTTAGCATTGTGACATTTGTCATTTGACATCTTTGACATTTGCCATCTTGAAATTTGTCATTTTTGACATTTTTCATGGTGACACTTTTCATTTTTGACATTTAGCATTGTGACATTTGTCATTTGACATCTTTGACATTTGCCATCTTGAAATTTGTCATTTTTGACATTTAGCATTGTGACATTTGTCATTTGACATCTTGGACATTTGCCATCTTGAAATTTGTCATTTTTGACACTTTTCATTTTTGACATTTAGCATTGTGACATTTGTCATTTGACATCTTTGACATTTGCCATCTTGAAATTTGTCATTTTTGACATTTTTCATGGTGACACTTATTATTTTTGACATTTAGCATTGTGACATTTGTCAGTTTTGACATTTGCCATCTTGAAATTTGTTAGTTTTGACATTTTTCATGGTGACACTTTTCATTTTTGACATTTAGCATTGTGACATTTGTCATTTGACATCTTTGACATTTGTCATTTTGAAATTTGTCATTTTTGACATTTTTCATGGTGACACTTTTCATTTTTGACATTTAGCATTGTGACATTTGTCATTTGACATCTTTGACATTTGCCATCTTGAAATTTGTTATTTTTGACATTTTTCATGGTGACACTTTTCATTTTTGACATTTAGCATTGTGACATTTGTTATATGACATCTTTGACAATTGCCATCTTGAAATTTGTCATTTTTGACATTTAGCATTGTGACATTTGTCATTTGACATCTTTGATATTTGCCATCTTGAAATTTGTCATTTTTGACATTTTTCATGGTGACACTTTTCATTTTTGACCTTTAGCATTGTGACATTTGTCATATTCGACATCTTTGACTTTTGCCATCTTGAAATTTGTCATTTTTGACATTTTTCATGGTGACACTTTTTATTTTTGACATTTAGCATTGTGACATTTGTCATTTGACATTTGCCATCTTGAAATTTGTCATTTTTGAGATTTTTCATGGTGACACTTTTCATTTTTGACATTTAGCATTGTGACATTTGTCATTTAACATCTTTGACATTTGCCATCTTGAAATTTGTCATTTTTGACATTTAGCATTGTGACATTTGTCATTTGACATCTTGGACATTTGCCATCTTGAAATTTGTCATTTTTGACATTTTTTATGGTGACACTTATTATTTTTGACATTTAGCATTGTGACATTTGTCAGTTTTGACATTTGCCATCTTAAAATTTGTCATTTTTGACATTTTTCATGGTGACACTTTTCATTTTTGACATTAAGCATTGTGACATTTGTCATTTGACATCTTTGACATTTGCCATCTTGAAATTTGTTATTTTTGACATTTTTCATGGTTACACTTTTCATTTTTGACATTTAGCATTGTGACATTTGTCATTTGACATCTTTGACATTTGCCATCTTGAAATTTGTCATTTTTGACATTTAGCATTGTGACATTTGTCATTTGACATCTTTGACATTTGCCATCTTGAAATTTGTCATTATTGACATTTTTCATGGGGACACTTTTTATTTTTGACATTTAGCATTGTGACATTTGTCATTTGACATCTTTGACATTTGCCATGTTGAAATTTGTCATTTTTGACATTTTTCATGGTGACACTTTTCATTTTTGACATTTAGCATTGTGACATTTGTCAGTTGACATCTTTGACATTTGCCATCTTGAAATTTGTCATTTTTGACATTTTTCACGGTGACACTTTTCATTTTTGACATTTAGCATTGTGACATTTGTCATTTGACATCTTAGACATTTGCCATCTTGAAATTTGTCATTTTTGACACTTTTCATTTTTGACATTTAGCATTGTGACATTTGTCATTTGACATCTTTGACATTTACCATCTTGAAATTTGTCATTTTTGACATTTTTCATGGTGACACTTTTCGTTTTTGACATATAGCATTGTGACATTTGTCATTTGACATCTTGGACATTTGCCATTTTGAAATTTGTCATTTTTGACATTTTTCATGGTGACACTTTTTATTTTTGACATTTAGCATTGTGACATTTGTCATTTGACATCTTTGACATTTGCCATCTTGAAATTTGTCATTTTTGACATTTAGCATTGTGACATTTGTCATTTGACATCTTTGACATTTGCCATCTTGAAATTTGTTATTTTTGACATTTTTCATGGTGACACTTTTCATTTTTGACATTTAGCATTGTGACATTTGTCATTTGACATCTTTGACAATTGCCATCTTGAAATTTGTGATTTTTGACATTTAGCATTGTGACATTTGTCATTTGACATCTTTGATATTTCCCATCTTGAAATTTGTCATTTTTGACATTTTTCATGGTGACACTTTTCATTTTCGACATTTAGCATTGTGACATTTGTCATATTCGACATCTTTGACCTTTGCCATCTTGAAATTTGTCATTTTTGACATTTTTCATGGTGACACTTTTTATTTTTGACATTTAGCATTGTGACATTTGTCATTTGATATTTGCCATCTTGAAATTTGTCATTATTGACATTTTTCATGGGGAATCTTTTCATTTTTGACATTTAGCATTGTGACATTTGTCATTTGACATCTTTGATATTTGCCATCTTGAAATTTGTCATTTTTGACATTTTTTATGGTGACACTTTTCATTTTTGACATTTAGCATTGTGACATTTGTCATTTGACATCTTTGACATTTGCCATCTTAAAATTTGTCATTTTTGACATTTTTCATAGTGACACTTTTCATTTTTGACATTTAGCATTGTGACATTTGTCATTTGACATCTTTGACATTTGCCTTCTTGAAATTTGTCATTATTGACATTTTTTATGGAGACACTTTTCATTTTTGACATTTAGCATTGTGACATTTGTCATTTGACATCTTTGACATTTGCCTTCTTGAAATTTGTCATTATTGACATTTTTCATGGGGACACTTTTCATTTTTGACATTTAGCATTGTGACATTTGTCATTTGACATCTTTGACATTTGCCATCTTGAAATTTGTCATTTTTGACATTTTTCATGGTGACACTTATTATTTTTGACATTTAGCATTGTGACATTTGTCAGTTTTGACATTTGCCATCTTGAAATTTGTCAGTTTTGACATTTTTCATGGTGACACTTTTCATTTTTGACATTTAGCATTGTGACATTTGTCATTTGACATCTTTGACATTTGCCATCTTGAAATTTGTCATTTTTGGCATTTTTCATGGTGACACTTTTCACTTTTGACATTTAGCATTGTGACATTTGTCATTTCACATCTTTGACATTTGCCATCTTAAAATTTGTCATTTTTGACATTTTTCATGGTGACACTTTTCATTTTTGACATTTAGCATTGTGACATTTGTCATTTGACATCTTTGACATTTGTCATCTTGAAATTTGTCATTTTTGACATTTTTCATGGTGACACTTTTCATTTTTGACATTTAGCATTGTGACATTTGTCATTTGACATCTTTGACATTTGCCATCTTGAAATTTGTTATTTTTGACATTTTTCATGGTGACACTTTTCATTTTTGACATTTAGCATTGTGACATTTGTCATTTGACATCTTTGACAATTGCCATCTTGAAATTTGTGATTTTTGACATTTAGCATTGTGACATTTGTCATTTGACATCTTTGATATTTGCCATCTTGAAATTTGTCATTTTTGACATTTTTCATGGTGACACTTTTCATTTTTGACATTTAGCATTGTGACATTTGTCATATTCGACATCTTTGACCTTTGCCATCTTGAAATTTGTCATTTTTGACATTTTTCATGGTGACACTTTTTATTTTTGACATTTAGCATTGTGACATTTGTCATTTGATATTTGCCATCTTGAAATTTGTCATTATTGACATTTTTCATGGGGAATCTTTTCATTTTTGACATTAAGCATTGTGACATTTGTCATTTGACATCTTTGACATTTGCCATCTTAAAATTTGTCATTTTTGACATTTTTCATGGTGACACTTTTCATTTTTGACATTTAGCATTGTGACATTTGACATCTTTGACATTTGCCATCTTGAAATTTGTCATTTTTGACATTTAGCATTGTGACATTTGTCATTTGACATCTTTGACATTTGCCATCTTGAAATTTGTTATTTTTGACATTTTTCATGGTGACACTTTTCATTTTTGACATTTAGCATTGTGACATTTGTCAGTTTTGACATTTGCATCTTGAAATTCGTCATTTTTGACATTTTTCATGGTGACACTTTTCATTTTTGACATTTAGCATTGTGACATTTGTCATTTGACATCTTAGACATTTGCCATCTTGAAATTTGTCATTTTTGACACTTTTCATTTTTGACATTTAGCATTGTGACATTTGTCATTTGACATCTTTGACATTTGCCATCTTGAAATTTGTCATTTTTGACATTTTTCATGGTGACACTTATTATTTTTGACATTTAGCATTGTGACATTTGTCAGTTTTGACATTTGCCATCTTGAAATTTGTTAGTTTTGACATTTTTCATGGTGACACTTTTCATTTTTGACATTTAGCATTGTGACATTTGTCATTTGACATCTTTGACATTTGCCATCTTGAAATTTGTCATTTTTGGCATTTTTCATGGTGACACTTTTCACTTTTGACATTTAGCATTGTGACATTTGTCATTTGACATCTTTGACATTTGCCATCTTAAAATTTGTCATTTTTGACATTTTTGATGGTGACACTTTTCATTTTTGACATTTAGCATTGTGACATTTGTCATTTGACATCTTTGACATTTGTCATCTTAAAATTTGTTATTTTTGACATTTTTCATGGTGACACTTTTTATTTTTGACATTTAGCATTGTGACATTTGTCATTTGACATCTTTGACATTTGCCATCTTGAAATTTGTCATTTTTGACATTTTTCATGGTGACAATTTTCATTTTTTACATTTAGCATTGTGACATTTGTCATTTGACATCTTTGACATCTTTGACATTTGCCATCTTGAAATTTGTCATTTTTGACATTTAGCATTGTGACATTTGTCATTTGCCATCTTGAAATTTGTCATTTTTAACATTTTTCATGATGACACTTTTCATTTTTGACATTTAGCATTGTGACATTTGTCATTTGACATCTTTGACATTTGCCATCTTAAAATTTGTCATTTTTGACATTTTTCATAGTGACACTTTTCATTTTTGACATTTAGCATTGTGACATTTGTCATTTGATATCTTTGACATTCGCCTTCTTGAAATTTGTCATTATTGACATTTTTCATGGAGACACTTCTCATTTTTGACATTTAGCATTGTGACATTTGTCATTTGACATCTTTGACATTTGCCTTCTTGAAATTTGTCATTATTGACATTTTTCATGGGGACACTTTTCATTTTTGACATTTAGCATTGTGACATTTGTCATTTGACATCTTTGACATTTGCCATCTTGAAATTTGTCATTTTTGACATTTTTCATGGTGACACTTATTATTTTTGACATTTAGCATTGTGACATTTGTCAGTTTTGACATTTGCCATCTTGAAATTTGTCAGTTTTGACATTTTTCATGGTGACACTTTTCATTTTTGACATTTAGCATTGTGACATTTGTCATTTGACATCTTTGACATTTGCCATCTTGAAATTTGTCATTTTTGGCATTTTTCATGGTGACACTTTTCACTTTTGACATTTAGCATTGTGACATTTGTCATTTCACATCTTTGACATTTGCCATCTTAAAATTTGTCCTTTTTGACATTTTTCATGGTGACACTTTTCATTTTTGACATTTAGCATTGTGACATTTGTCATTTGACATCTTTGACATTTGTCATCTTGAAATTTGTCATTTTTGACATTTTTCATGGTGACACTTTTCATTTTTGACATTTAGCATTGTGACATTTGTCATTTGACATCTTTGACATTTGCCATCTTGAAATTTGTTATTTTTGACATTTTTCATGGTGACACTTTTCATTTTTGACATTTAGCATTGTGACATTTGTCATTTGACATCTTTGACAATTGCCATCTTGAAATTTGTCATTTTTGACATTTAGCATTGTGACATTTGTCATTTGACATCTTTGATATTTGCCATCTTGAAATTTGTCATTTTTGACATTTTTTATGGTGACACTTTTCATTTTTGACATTTAGCATTGTGACATTTGTAATATTCGACATCTTTGACCTTTGCCATCTTGAAATTTGTCATTTTTGACATTTTTCATGGTGACACTTTTTATTTTTGACATTTAGCATTGTGACATTTGTCATTTGACATTTGCCACCTTAAAATTTGTCATTATTGACATTTTTCATGGGGAATCTTTTCATTTTTGACATTTAGCATTGTGACATTTGTCATTTGACATCTTTGACATTTGCCATCTTGAAATTTGTCATTTTTGACATTTTTCATGGTGACACTTTTCATTTTTGACATTTAGCATTGTGACATTTGTCATTTGACATCTTTGACATTTGCCATCTTGAAATTTGTCATTTTTGACATTTAGCATTGTGACATTTGTCATTTGACATCTTGGACATTTGCCATCTTGAAATTTGTCATTTTTGACACTTTTCATTTTTGACATTTAGCATTGTGACATTTGTCATTTGACATCTTTGACATTTGCCATCTTGAAATTTGTCATTTTTGACATTTTTCATGGTGACACTTATTATTTTTGACATTTAGCATTGTGACATTTGTCAGTTTTGACATTTGCCATCTTGAAATTTGTTAGTTTTGACATTTTTCATGGTGACACTTTTCATTTTTGACATTTAGCATTGTGACATTTGTCATTTGACATCTTTGACATTTGTCATTTTGAAATTTGTCATTTTTGACATTTTTCATGGTGACACTTTTCATTTTTGACATTTAGCATTGTGACATTTGTCATTTGACATCTTTGACATTTGCCATCTTGAAATTTGTTATTTTTGACATTTTTCATGGTGACACTTTTCATTTTTGACATTTAGCATTGTGACATTTGTTATATGACATCTTTGACAATTGCCATCTTGAAATTTGTCATTTTTGACATTTAGCATTGTGACATTTGTCATTTGACATCTTTGATATTTGCCATCTTGAAATTTGTCATTTTTGACATTTTTCATGGTGACACTTTTCATTTTTGACCTTTAGCATTGTGACATTTGTCATATTCGACATCTTTGACTTTTGCCATCTTGAAATTTGTCATTTTTGACATTTTTCATGGTGACACTTTTTATTTTTGACATTTAGCATTGTGACATTTGTCATTTGACATTTGCCATCTTGAAATTTGTCATTATTGACTTTTTTCATGGGGACCCTTTTCATTTTTGACATTTAGCATTGTGACATTGGTCATTTGACATCTTTGACATTTGCCATCTTGAAATTTGTCATTTTTGAGATTTTTCATGGTGACACTTTTCATTTTTGACATTTAGCATTGTGACATTTGTCATTTAACATCTTTGACATTTGCCATCTTGAAATTTGTCATTTTTGACATTTAGCATTGTGACATTTGTCATTTGACATCTTGGACATTTGCCATCTTGAAATTTGTCATTTTTGACATTTTTTATGGTGACACTTATTATTTTTGACATTTAGCATTGTGACATTTGTCAGTTTTGACATTTGCCATCTTAAAATTTGTCATTTTTGACATTTTTCATGGTGACACTTTTCATTTTTGACATTAAGCATTGTGACATTTGTCATTTGACATCTTTGACATTTGCCATCTTGAAATTTGTTATTTTTGACATTTTTCATGGTTACACTTTTCATTTTTGACATTTAGCATTGTGACATTTGTCATTTGACATCTTTGACATTTGCCATCTTGAAATTTGTCATTTTTGACATTTAGCATTGTGACATTTGTCATTTGACATCTTTGACATTTGCCATCTTGAAATTTGTCATTATTGACATTTTTCATGGGGACACTTTTTATTTTTGACATTTAGCATTGTGACATTTGTCATTTGACATCTTTGACATTTGCCATGTTGAAATTTGTCATTTTTGACATTTTTCATGGTGACACTTTTCATTTTTGACATTTAGCATTGTGACATTTGTCAGTTGACATCTTTGACATTTGCCATCTTGAAATTTGTCATTTTTGACATTTTTCACGGTGACACTTTTCATTTTTGACATTTAGCATTGTGACATTTGTCATTTGACATCTTAGACATTTGCCATCTTGAAATTTGTCATTTTTGACACTTTTCATTTTTGACATTTAGCATTGTGACATTTGTCATTTGACATCTTTGACATTTACCATCTTGAAATTTGTCATTTTTGACATTTTTCATGGTGACACTTTTCGTTTTTGACATATAGCATTGTGACATTTGTCATTTGACATCTTGGACATTTGCCATTTTGAAATTTGTCATTTTTGACATTTTTCATGGTGACACTTTTTATTTTTGACATTTAGCATTGTGACATTTGTCATTTGACATCTTTGACATTTGCCATCTTGAAATTTGTCATTTTTGACATTTAGCATTGTGACATTTGTCATTTGACATCTTTGACATTTGCCATCTTGAAATTTGTTATTTTTGACATTTTTCATGGTGACACTTTTCATTTTTGACATTTAGCATTGTGACATTTGTCAGTTTTGACATTTGCATCTTGAAATTCGTCATTTTTGACATTTTTCATGGTGACACTTTTTATTTTTAACATTTAGCATTGTGACATTTGTCATTTGACATCTTAGACATTTGCCATCTTAAAATTTGTCATTTTTGACACTTTTCATTTTTGACATTTAGCATTGTGACATTTGTCATTTGACATCTTTGACATTTGCCATCTTGAAATTTGTCATTTTTGACATTTTTCATGGTGACACTTATTATTTTTGACATTTAGCATTGTGACATTTGTCAGTTTTCACATTTGCCATCTTGAAATTTGTCAGTTTTGACATTTTTCATGGTGACACTTTTCATTTTTGACATTTAGCATTGTGACATTTGTCATTTGACATCTTTGACATTTGCCATCTTGAAATTTGTCATTTTTGGTATTTTTCATGGTGACACTTTTCACTTTTGACATTTAGCATTGTGACATTTGTCATTTGACATCTTTGACATTTGCCATCTTAAAATTTGTCATTTTTGACATTTTTGATGGTGACACTTTTCATTTTTGACATTTAGCATTGTGACATTTGTCATTTGACATCTTTGACATTTGTCATCTTAAAATTTGTCATTTTTGACATTTTTCATGGTGACACTTTTCATTTTTGACATTTAGCATTGTGACATTTGTCATTTGACATCTTTGACATTTGCCATCTTGAAATTTGTCGTTTTTGACATTTTTCATGGTGACAATTTTCATTTTTTACATTTAGCATTGTGACATTTGTCATTTGACATCTTTGACATCTTTGACATTTGCCATCTTGAAATTTGTCATTTTTGACATTTAGCATTGTGACATTTGTCATTTGACATCTTTGATATTTGCCATCTTGAAATTTGTCATTTTTGACATTTTTCATGGTGACACTTTTCATTTTTGACATTTAGCATTGTGACATTTGTCATTTGACATCTTTGACATTTTTCATGGTGACACTTTTCATTTTTGACATTTAGCATTGTGACATTTGTCATTTGACATCTTTGACATTTGCCTTCTTGAAATTTGTCATTATTGACATTTTTCATGGAGACACTTTTCATTTTTGATATTTAGCATTGTGACATTTGTCATTTGACATCTTTGACATTTGCCTTCTTGAAATTTGTCATTATTGACATTTTTCATGGGGACACTTTTCATTTTTGACATTTAGCATTGTGACATTTGTCATTTGACATCTTTGACATTTGCCATCTTGAAATTTGTCATTTTTGACATTTTTCGTGGTGGCACTTTTCATTTTTGACATTTAGCATTGTGACATTTGTCATTTGACATCTTTGACATTTGCCATCTTGAAATTTGTCATTTTTGACATTTTTCACAGTGACACTTTTCATTTTTGACATTTAGCATTGTGACATTTGTCATTTGACATCTTAGACATTTGCCATCTTAAAATTTGTCATTTTTGACATTTAGCATTGTGACATTTGTCATTTGACATCTTTGACATTTGCCATATTGAAATTTGTCATTTTTGACGTTTTTCATGGTGACACTTTTCATTTTTGACATTTAGCATTGTGATATTTGTCATTTGACATCTTGGACATTTGCCATCTTGAAATTTGTCATTTTTGACATTTTTCATGGTGACACTTATCATTTTTGACATTTAGCATTGTGACATTTGTCAGTTTTGACATTTGCCATCTTGAAATTTGTCATTTTTGACATTTTTTATGGTGACACTTTTTATTTTTGACATTTAGCATTGTGACATTTGTCATTTGACATCTTTGACATTTGCCATCTTGAAATTTGTCATTTTTGACATTTTTCATGGTGACACTTTTCATTTTTGACATTTAGCATTGTGACATTTGTCATTTGACATCTTTGACATTTGCCATCTTGAAATTTGTCATTTTTGACATTTTATGGTGACACTTTTCATTTTTGACATTTAGCATTGTGACATTTGTCATTTGACATCTTTGACATTTGCCATCTTGAAATTTGTTATTTTTGACATTTTTTATGGTGACACTTTTCATTTTTAACATTTAGCATTGTGACATTTGTCATTTGACATCTTTGACATTTGCCATCTTGAAATTTGTTATTTTTGACATTTTTCATGGTGACACTTTTCATTTTTGACATTTAGCATTGTGACATTTGTCATTTGACATCTTTGACATTTGTCATCTTGAAATTTGTCATTTTTGACATTTTTCATGGTGACACTTTTCATTTTTGACATTTAGCATTGTGACATTTGTCATTTGACATCTTTGACATTTGCCATCTTGAAATTTGTCATTTTTGACATTTAGCATTGTGACATTTGTCATTTGACATCTTGGACATTTGCCATCTTGAAATTTGTCATTTTTGACATTTTTCATAGTGACACTTATCATTTTTGACATTTAGCATTGTGACATTTGTCAGTTTTGACATTTGCCATCTTGAAATTTGTCATTTTTGACTTTTTTTATGGTGACACTTCTCATTTTTGACATTTAGCATTGTGACATTTGTCATTTGACATCTTTGACATTTGCCATCTTAAAATTTGTTATTTTTGACGTTTTTCATGGTGACACTTTTCATTTTTGACATTTAGCATTGTGACATTTGTCATTTGACATCTTTGACATTTGCCATCTTGAAATTTGTCATGTTTGACATTTAGCATTGTGACATTTGTCATTTGACATCTTTAATATTTGCCATCTTGAAATTTGTCATTTTTGACATTTTTCATGGTGACACTTTTCATTTTTGACATTTAGCATTGTGACATTTGTCATTTGACATCTTTGACATTTGCCATCTTGAAATTTGTCATTTTTGACATTTTTCATGGTGACACTTTTCATTTTTGACATTTAGCATTGTGACATTTGTCATTTGACATCTTTGACATTTGCCTTCTTGAAATTTGTCATTATTGACATTTTTCATGAGGACACTTTTCATTTTTGACATTTAGCATTGTGACATTTGTCATTTGACATCTTTGACATTTGCCATCTTGAAATTTGTCATTTTTGACATTTTTCGTGGTGACACTTTTCATTTTTGACATTTAGCATTGTGACATTTGTCATTTGACATCTTTGACATTTGCCATCTTAAAATTTGTTATTTTTGACATTTTTCATGGTGACACTTTTCATTTTTGACATTTAGCATTGTGACATTTGTCATTTGACATCTTTGACAATTGCCATCTTGAAATTTGTCATTTTTGACATTTTTCATAGTGACACTTTTCATTTTTGACATTTAGCATTGTGACATTTGTCAGTTTTGACATTTGCCATCTTAAAATTTGTCATTTTTGATATTTTTCATGGTGACACTTTTCATTTTTGACATTTAGCATTGTGACGTTTGTCATTTGACATCTTTGACATTTGCCATCTTGAAATGTGTTATTTTTGACATTTTTCATGGTGACACTTTTTATTTTTGACATTTAGCATTGTGACATTTGTTATTTGACATCTTTGATATTTGCCATTTTGAAATTTGTCATTTTTGAAATTTTTCATGGTGACACTTTTGATTTTTGACATTTAGAATTGTGACATTTGTCATTTGACATCTTTGACATTTGCCATCTTGAAATTTGTTATTTTTGACATTTTTCATGGTGACACTTTTCATTTTTGACATTTAGCATTGTGACATTTGTCATTTGACATCTTTGACATTTGCCATCTTGAAATTTGTCATTTTTGACATTTTTTATGCTGACACTTTTCATTTTTGACATTTAGCATTGTGACATTTGTCATTTGACATCTTTGACATTTGCCATCTTAAAATTTGTCATTTTTGACATTTAGCATTGTGACATTTGTCATTTGACATCTTGGACATTTGCCATCTTGAAATTTGTCATTTTTGACATTTTTCATGGTGACACTTATCATTTTTGACATTTAGCATTGTGACATTTGTCAGTTTTGACATTTGCCATCTTAAAATTTGTCATTTTTGACATTTTTTATGGTGACACTTTTCATTTTTGACATTTAGCATTGTGACATTTGTCATTTGACATCTTTGACTTTTGCCATCTTGAAATTTGTTATTTTTGACATTTTTCATGGTGACACTTTTCATTTTTGACATTTAGCATTGTGACATTTGTCATTTGACATCTTTGACATTTGCCATCTTGAAATTTGTCATTTTTGACATTTTTCATGGTAATAGTTTTCATTTTTGACATTTAGCATTGTGACATTTGTCATTTGACTTCTTTGACATTTGCCATCTTGAAATTTGTCATTACTGACATTTTTCATGGGGACACTTTTCATTTTTGACATTTAGCATTGTGACATTTGTCATTTGACATCTTTGACATTTGCCATCTTGAAATTTGTCATTTTTGACATTTTTCATGGTGACACTTTTCATTTTTGACATTAAGCATTGTGACATTTGTCATTTGACATCTTTGACATTTGCCATCTTGAAATTTGTCATTTTTGACATTTTTCACGGTGACACTTTACATTTTTGACATTAAGCATTGTGACATTTGTCATTTGACATCTTAGACATTTGCCATCTTGAAATTTGTCATTTTTGACACTTTTCATTTTTGACATTTAGCATTGTGACATTTGTCATTTGACTTCTTTGACATTTGCCATCTTGAAATTTGTCATTATTGACATTTTTCATGGGGACACTTTTCATTTTTGACATTTAGCATTGTGACATTTGTCATTTGACATCTTTGACATTTGCCATCTTGAAATTTGTCATTTTTGACATTTTTCATGGTGACACTTTTCATTTTTGACATTTAGCATTGTGAGATTTGTCATTTGACATCTTGGACATTTGCCATCTTGAAATTTGTCATTTTTGACATTTTTCATGGTGACACTTATCATTTTTGACATTTAGCATTGTGACATTTGTCAGTTTTGACATTTGCCAACTTGAAATTTGTCATTTTTGACATTTTTCATGGTGACACTTTTTATTTTTGACATTTAGCATTGTGACATTTGTCATTTGACATCTTTGACATTTGCCATCTTGAAATTTGTCATTTTTGACATTTTTTATGGTGACACTTTTCATTTTTAACATTTAGCATTGTGACATTTGTCATTTGACATCTTTGACATTTGCCATCTTGAAATTTGTTATTTTTGACATTTTTCATGGTGACACTTTTCATTTTTGACATTTAGCATTGTGACATTTGTCATTTGACATCTGTGACATTTGTCATCTTGAAATTTGTCATTTTTGACATTTTTCATGGTGACACTTTTCATTTTTGACATTTATCATTGTGACATTTGTCATTTGACATCTTTGACATTTGCCATCTTGAAATTTGTCATTTTTGACATTTAGCATTGTGACATTTGTCATTTGACATCTTGGACATTTGCCATCTTGAAATTTGTCATTTTTGACATTTTTCATGGTGACACTTATCATTTTTGACATTTAGCATTGTGACATTTGTCAGTTTTGACATTTGCCAACTTGAAATTTGTCATTTTTGACATTTTTCATGGTGACACTTTTTATTTTTGACATTTAGCATTGTGACATTTGTCATTTGACATCTTTGACATTTGCCATCTTGAAATTTGTCATTTTTGACATTTTTCATGGTGACACTTTTCATTTTTGACATTTAGCATTGTGACGTTTGTCATTTGACATCTTTGACATTTGCCATCTTGAAATTTGTTATTTTTGACATTTTTCATGGTGACACTTTTTATTTTTGACATTTAGCATTGTGACATTTGTTATTTGACATCTTTGATATTTGCCATTTTGAAATTTGTCATTTTTGAAATTTTTCATGGTGACACTTTTGATTTTTGACATTTAGAATTGTGACATTTGTCATTTGACATCTTTGACATTTGCCATCTTGAAATTTGTCATTTTTGACATTTTTCATGGTGACACTTTTCATTTTTGACATTTAGCATTGTGACATTTGTCATTTGACATCTTTGACATTTGCCTTCTTGAAATTTGTCATTATTGACATTTTTCATGAGGACACTTTTCATTTTTGACATTTAGCATTGTGACATTTGTCATTTGACATCTTTGACATTTGCCATCTTAAAATTTGTCATTTTTGACATTTAGCATTGTGACATTTGTCATTTGACATCTTGGACATTTGCCATCTTGAAATTTGTCATTTTTGACATTTTTCATGGTGACACTTATCATTTTTGACATTTAGCATTGTGACATTTGTCAGTTTTGACATTTGCCATCTTAAAATTTGTCATTTTTGACATTTTTTATGGTGACACTTTTCATTTTTGACATTTAGCATTGTGACATTTGTCATTTGACATCTTTGACTTTTGCCATCTTGAAATTTGTTATTTTTGACATTTTTCATGGTGACACTTTTCATTTTTGACATTTAGCATTGTGACATTTGTCATTTGACATCTTTGACATTTGCCATCTTGAAATTTGTCATTTTTGACATTTTTCATGGTAATAGTTTTCATTTTTGACATTTAGCATTGTGACATTTGTCATTTGACTTCTTTGACATTTGCCATCTTGAAATTTGTCATTACTGACATTTTTCATGGGGACACTTTTCATTTTTGACATTTAGCATTGTGACATTTGTCATTTGACATCTTTGACATTTGCCATCTTGAAATTTGTCATTTTTGACATTTTTCATGGTGACACTTTTCATTTTTGACATTAAGCATTGTGACATTTGTCATTTGACATCTTTGACATTTGCCATCTTGAAATTTGTCATTTTTGACATTTTTCACGGTGACACTTTACATTTTTGACATTAAGCATTGTGACATTTGTCATTTGACATCTTAGACATTTGCCATCTTGAAATTTGTCATTTTTGACACTTTTCATTTTTGACATTTAGCATTGTGACATTTGTCATTTGACTTCTTTGACATTTGCCATCTTGAAATTTGTCATTATTGACATTTTTCATGGGGACACTTTTCATTTTTGACATTTAGCATTGTGACATTTGTCATTTGACATCTTTGACATTTGCCATCTTGAAATTTGTCATTTTTGACATTTTTCATGGTGACACTTTTCATTTTTGACATTTAGCATTGTGAGATTTGTCATTTGACATCTTGGACATTTGCCATCTTGAAATTTGTCATTTTTGACATTTTTCATGGTGACACTTATCATTTTTGACATTTAGCATTGTGACATTTGTCAGTTTTGACATTTGCCAACTTGAAATTTGTCATTTTTGACATTTTTCATGGTGACACTTTTTATTTTTGACATTTAGCATTGTGACATTTGTCATTTGACATCTTTGACATTTGCCATCTTGAAATTTGTCATTTTTGACATTTTTTATGGTGACACTTTTCATTTTTAACATTTAGCATTGTGACATTTGTCATTTGACATCTTTGACATTTGCCATCTTGAAATTTGTTATTTTTGACATTTTTCATGGTGACACTTTTCATTTTTGACATTTAGCATTGTGACATTTGTCATTTGACATCTGTGACATTTGTCATCTTGAAATTTGTCATTTTTGACATTTTTCATGGTGACACTTTTCATTTTTGACATTTAGCATTGTGACATTTGTCATTTGACATCTTTGACATTTGCCATCTTGAAATTTGTCATTTTTGACATTTAGCATTGTGACATTTGTCATTTGACATCTTGGACATTTGCCATCTTGAAATTTGTCATTTTTGACATTTTTCATGGTGACACTTATCATTTTTGACATTTAGCATTGTGACATTTGCAGTTTTGACATTTGCCATCTTGAAATTTGTCATTTTTGACTTTTTTTATGGTGACACTTTTCATTTTTGACATTTAGCATTGTGACATTTGTCATTTGACATCTTTGACATTTGCCATCTTAAAATTTGTTATTTTTGACGTTTTTCATGGTGACACTTTTCATTTTTGACATTTAGCATTGTGACATTTGTCATTTGACATCTTTGACATTTGCCATCTTGAAATTTGTCATGTTTGACATTTAGCATTGTGACATTTGTCATTTGACATCTTTGATATTTGCCATCTTGAAATTTGTCATTTTTGACATTTTTCATGGTGACACTTTTCATTTTTGACATTTAGCATTGTGACATTTGTCATTTGACATCTTTGACATTTGCCATCTTGAAATTTGTCATTTTTGACATTTTTCATGGTGACACTTTTCATTTTTGACATTTAGAATTGTGACATTTGTCATTTGACATCTTTGACATTTGCCTTCTTGAAATTTGTCATTATTGACATTTTTCATGAGGACACTTTTCATTTTTGACATTTAGCATTGTGACATTTGTCATTTGACATCTTTGACATTTGCTATCTTGAAATTTGTCATTTTTGACATTTTTCGTGGTGACACTTTTCATTTTTGACATTTAGCATTGTGACATTTGTCATTTGACATTTTTGACATTTGCCATCTTGAAATTTGTTATTTTTGACATTTTTCATGGTGACACTTTTCATTTTTGACATTTAGCATTGTGACATTTGTCATTTGACATCTTTGACAATTGCCATCTTGAAATTTGTCATTTTTGACATTTTTCATGGTGACACTTTTCATTTTTGACATTTAGCATTGTGACATTTGTCAGTTTTGACATTTGCCATCTTGAAATTTCTCATTTTTGACATTTTTCATGGTGACACTTTTCATTTTTGACATTTAGCATTGTGACGTTTGTCATTTGACATCTTTGACATTTGCCATCTTGAAATTTGTTATTTTTGACATTTTTCATGGTGACACTTTTTATTTTTGACATTTAGCATTGTGACATTTGTTATTTGACATCTTTGAAATTTGCCATTTTGAAATTTGTCATTTTTGACATTTTTCATGGTGACACTTTTGATTTTTGACATTTAGAATTGTGACATTTGTCATTTGACATCTTTGAGATTTGCCATCTTGAAATTTGTTATTTTTGACATTTTTCATGGTGACACTTTTCATTTTTGACATTTAGCATTGTGACATTTGTCATTTGACATCTTTGACATTTGCCATCTTGAAATTTGTCATTTTTGACATTTTTTATGCTGACACTTTTCATTTTTGACATTTAGCATTGTGACATTTGTCATTTGACATCTTTGACATTTGCCATCTTAAAATTTGTCATTTTTGACATTTAGCATTGTGACATTTGTCATTTGACATCTTGGACATTTGCCATCTTGAAATTTGTCAATTTTGACATTTTTCATGGTGACACTTATCATTTTTGACATTTAGCATTGTGACATTTGTCAGTTTTGACATTTGCCATCTTAAAATTTGTCATTTTTGACATTTTTTATGGTGACACTTTTCATTTTTGACATTTAGCATTGTGACATTTGTCATTTGACATCTTTGACTTTTGCCATCTTGAAATTTGTTATTTTTGACATTTTTCATGGTGACACTTTTCATTTTTGACATTTAGCATTGTGACATTTGTCATTTGACATCTTTGACATTTGCCATCTTGAAATTTGTCATTTTTGACATTTTTCATGGTGACAGTTTTCATTTTTGACATTTAGCATTGTGACATTTGTCATTTGACTTCTTTGACATTTGCCATCTTGAAATTTGTCATTATTGACATTTTTCATGGGGACACTTTTCATTTTTGACATTTAGCATTGTGACATTTGTCATTTGACATCTTTGACATTTGCCATCTTGAAATTTGTCATTTTTGACATTTTTCATGGTGACACTTTTCATTTTTGACATTTAGCATTGTGACATTTGTCATTTGACATCTTTGACATTTGCCATCTTGAAATTTGTCATTTTTGACATTTTTCACGGTGACACTTTTCATTTTTGACATTTAGCATTGTGACATTTGTCATTTGACATCTTAGACATTTGCCATCTTGAAATTTGTCATTTTTGACACTTTTCATTTTTGACATTTAGCATTGTGACATTTGTCATTTGACATCTTTGACATTTACCATCTTAAAATTTGTCATTTTTGACATTTTTTATGGTGACACTTTTCATTTTTGACATATAGCATTGTGACATTTGTCATTTGACATCTTGGACATTTGCCATTTTGAAATTTGTCATTTTTGACATTTTTCATGGTGACACTTTTCATTTTTGACATTTAGCATTGTGACATTTGTCATTTGACATCTTTGACATTTGCCATCTTGAAATTTGTCATTTTTGACATTTAGCATTGTGACATTTGTCATTTGACATCTTTGACATTTGCCATCTTGAAATTTGTTATTTTTGACATTTTTCATGGTGACACTTTTCATTTTTGACATTTAGCATTGTGACATTTGTCAGTTTTGACATTTGCCATCTTGAAATTTGTCATTTTTGATATTTTTCATGGTGACACTTTTCATTTTTGACATTTAGCATTGTGACATTTGTCATTTGACATCTTAGACATTTGCCATCTTGAAATTTGTCATTTTTGACACTTTTCATTTTTGACATTTAGCATTGTGACATTTGTCATTTGACATCTTTGACATTTGCCATCTTGAAATTTGTCATTTTTGACATTTTTCATGGTGACACTTATTATTTTTGACATTTAGCATTGTGACATTTGTCAGTTTTGACATTTGCCATCTTGAAATTTGTCAGTTTTGACATTTTTCATGGTGACACTTTTCATTCTTGACATTTAGCATTGTGACATTTGTCATTTGACATCTTTGACATTTGCCATCTTGAAATTTGTCATTTTTGACATTTTTCATGGTGACACTTTTCACTTTTGACATTTAGCATTGTGACATTTGTCATTTGACATCTTTGACATTTGCCATCTTGAAATTTGTTATTTTTGACATTTTTCATGGTGACACTTTTCATTTTTGACATTTGGCATTGTGACATTTGTCATTTGACATCTTTGACAATTGCCATCTTGAAATTTGTCATTTTTGACATTTAGCATTGTGACATTTGTCATTTGACATCTTTGATATTTGCCATCTTGAAATTTGTCATTTTTGACATTTTTCATGGTGACACTTTTCATTTTTGACATTTAGCATTGTGACATTTGTCATTTGACATCTTTGACATTTGCCATCTTGAAATTTGTTATTTTTGACATTTTTCATGGTGACACTTTTCATTTTTGACATTTGGCATTGTGACATTTGTCATTTGACATCTTTGACAATTGCCATCTTGAAATTTGTCATTTTTGACATTTAGCATTGTGACATTTGTCATTTGACATCTTTGATATTTGCCATCTTGAAATTTGTCATTTTTGACATTTTTCATGGTGACACTTTTCATTTTTGACATTTAGCATTGTGACATTTGTCATTTGACATCTTTGACATTTGCCTTCTTGAAATTTTTCATTATTGACATTTTTCATGGGGACACTTTTCATTTTTGACATTTAGCATTGTGACATTTGTCATTTGACATCTTTGACATTTGCCATCTTGAAATTTGTCATTTTTGACATTTAGCATTCTGACATTTGTCATTTGACATCTTTGATATTTGCCATCTTGAAATTTGTCATTTTTGACATTTTTCATGGTGACACTTTTCATTTTTGACATTTAGCATTGTGACATTTGTCATTTGACATCTTAGACATTTGCCATCTTGAAATTTGTCATTTTTGACACTTTTCATTTTTGACATTTAGCATTGTGACATTTGTCATTTGACATCTTTGACATTTGCCATCTTGAAATTTGTCATTTTTGACATTTTTTATGGTGACACTTATTATTTTTGACATTTAGCATTGTGACATTTGTCAGTTTTGACATTTGCCATCTTGAAATTTGTCAGTTTTGACATTTTTCATGGTGACACTTTTCATTCTTGACATTTAGCATTGTGACATTTGTCATTTGACATCTTTGACATTTGCCATCTTGAAATTTGTCATTTTTGACATTTTTCATGGTGACACTTTTCATTTTTGACATTTAGCATTGTGACATTTGTCAGTTTTGACATTTGCCATCTTGAAATTTGTCATTTTTGATATTTTTCATGGTGACACTTTTCATTTTTGACATTTAGCATTGTGACATTTGTCATTTGACATCTTAGACATTTGCCATCTTGAAATTTGTCATTTTTGACACTTTTCATTTTTGACATTTAGCATTGTGACATTTGTCATTTGACATCTTTGACATTTGCCATCTTGAAATTTGTCATTTTTGACATTTTTCATGGTGACACTTATTATTTTTGACATTTAGCATTGTGACATTTGTCAGTTTTGACATTTGCCATCTTGAAATTTGTCAGTTTTGACATTTTTCATGGTGACACTTCTCATTCTTGACATTTAGCATTGTGACATTTGTCATTTGACATCTTTGACATTTGCCATCTTGAAATTTGTCATTTTTGACATTTTTCATGGTGACACTTTTCACTTGTGACATTTAGCATTGTGACATTTGCCATTTCACATCTTTGACATTTGCCATCTTAAAATTTGTCATTTTTGACATTTTTCATAGTGACACTTTTCATTTTTGACATTTAGCATTGTGACATTTGTCATTTGACATCTTTGACATTTGTCATCTTGAAATTTGTCATTTTTGACATTTTTCATGGTGACACTTTTCATTTTTGACATTTAGCATTGTGACATTTGTCATTTGACATCTTTGACATTTGCCATTTTGAAATTTGTTATTTTTAACATTTTTCATGGTGACACTTTTCATTTTTGACATTTGGCATTGTGACATTTGTCATTTGACATTTTTGACAATTGCCATCTTGAAATTTGTCATTTTTGACATTTAGCATTGTGACATTTGTCATTTGACATCTTTGATATTTGCCATCTTGAAATTTGTCATTTTTGACATTTTTCATGGTGACACTTTTCATTTTTGACATTTAGCATTGTGACATTTGTCATTTGACATCTTTGACATTTGCCATCTTGAAATTTGTCATTATTGACATTTTTTATGGGGACACTTTTCATTTTTGACATTTAGCATTGTGACATTTGTTATTTGACATCTTTGACATTTGCCATCTTGAAATTTGTCATTTTTGACATTTTTCATGGTGACACTTTTCATTTTTGACATTTAGCATTGTGACATTTGTCATTTGACATCTTTGACATTTGCCATCTTGAAATTTGTCATTTTTGACATTTTTTACGGTGACACTTTTCATTTTTGACATTTAGCATTGTGACATTTGTCATTTGACATCTTAGACATTTGCCATCATGAAATTTGTCATTTTTGACACTTTTCATTTTTGACATTTAGCATTGTGACATTTGTCAGTTTTGACATTTGCCATCTTGAAATTTGTCAGTTTTGACATTTTTCATGGTGACACTTCTCATTCTTGACATTTATTATTGTGACATTTGTCATTTGACATCTTTGACATTTGCCATCTTGAAATTTGTCATTTTTGACATTTTTCATGGTGACACTTTTCACTTGTGACATTTAGCATTGTGACATTTGCCATTTCACATCTTTGACATTTGCCATCTTAAAATTTGTCATTTTTGACATTTTTCATAGTGACACTTTTCATTTTTGACATTTAGCATTGTGACATTTGTCATTTGACATCTTTGACATTTGTCATCTTGAAATTTGTCATTTTTGACATTTTTCATGGTGACACTTTTCATTTTTGACATTTAGCATTGTGACATTTGTCATTTGACATCTTTGACATTTGCCATTTTGAAATTTGTTATTTTTGACATTTTTCATGGTGACACTTTTCATTTTTGACATTTGGCATTGTGACATTTGTCATTTGACATCTTTGACAATTGCCATCTTGAAATTTGTCATTTTTGACATTTAGCATTGTGACATTTGTCATTTGACATCTTTGATATTTGCCATCTTGAAATTTGTCATTTTTGACATTTTTCATGGTGACACTTTTCATCTTTGACATTTAGCATTGTGACATTTGTCATTTGACATCTTTGACATTTGCCATCTTGAAATTTGTCATTATTGACATTTTTCATGGGGACACTTTTCATTTTTGACATTTAGCATTGTGACATTTGTCATTTGACATCTTTGACATTTGCCATCTTGAAATTTGTCATTTTTGACATTTTTCATGGTGACACTTTTCATTTTTGACATTTAGCATTGTGACATTTGTCATTTGACATCTTTGATATTTGCCATCTTGAAATTTGTCATTTTTGACATTTTTCATGGTGACACTTTTCATTTTTGACATTTAGCATTGTGACATTTGTCATATTCGACATCTTTCACCTTTGCCATCTTGAAATTTGTCATTTTTGACATTTTTCATGGTGACACTTTTTATTTTTGACATTTAGCATTTTGACATTTGTCATTTGACATTTGCCATCTTGAAATTTGTCATTATTGACATTTTTCATGGGGAATCTTTTCATTTTTGACATTTAGCATTGTGACATTTGTCATTTGACATCTTTGACATTTGCCATCTTGAAATTTGTCATTTTTGACATTTTTCATGGTGACACTTTTCATTTTTGACATTTAGAATTGTGACATTTGTCATTTGACATCTTTGACATTTGCCATCTTAAAATTTGTCATTTTTGACATTTAGCATTGTGACATTTGTCATTTGACATCTTGGACATTTGCCATCTTGAAATTTGTCATTTTTGACATTTTTTATGGTGACACTTATCATTTTTGACATTTAGCATTGTGACATTTGTCAGTTTTGACATTTGCCATCTTAAAATTTGTCATTTTTGACATTTTTTATGGTGACACTTTTCATTTTTGACATTTAGCATTGTGACATTTGTCATTTGACATCTTTGACATTTGCCATCTTGAAATTTGTCATTTTTGACATTTAGCATTGTGACATTTGTCATTTGACATCTTGGACATTTGCCATCTTGAAATTTGTCATTTTTGACATTTTTTATGGTGACACTTATCATTTTTGACATTTAGCATTGTGACATTTGTCAGTTTTGACATTTGCCATCTTAAAATTTGTCATTTTTGACATTTTTTATGGTGACACTTTTCATTTTTGACATTTAGCATTGTGACATTTGTCATTTGACATCTTTGATATTTGCCATCTTGAAATTTGTCATTTTTGACATTTTTCATGGTGACACTTTTCATTTTTGACATTTAGCATTGTGACATTTGTCATTTGACATCTTTGACATTTGCCTTCTTGAAATTTTTCATTATTGACATTTTTCATGGGGACACTTTTCATTTTTGACATTTAGCATTGTGACATTTGTCATTTGACATTTTTGACATTTGCCATCTTGAAATTTGTCATTTTTGACATTTAGCATTGTGACATTTGTCATTTGACATCTTTGATATTTGCCATCTTGAAATTTGTCATTTTTGACATTTTTCATGGTGACACTTTTCATTTTTAACATTTAGCATTGTGACATTTGTCATTTGACATCTTAGACATTTGCCATCTTGAAATTTGTCATTTTTGACACTTTTCATTTTTGACATTTAGCATTGTGACATTTGTCATTTGACATCTTTGACATTTGCCATCTTGAAATTTGTCATTTTTGACATTTTTAATGGTGACACTTATTATTTTTGACATTTAGCATTGTGACATTTGTCAGTTTTGACATTTGCCATCTTGAAATTTGTCAGTTTTGACATTTTTCATGGTGACACTTTTCATTCTTGACATTTAGCATTGTGACATTTGTCATTTGACATCTTTGACATTTGCCATCTTGAAATTTGTCATTTTTGACATTTTTCATGGTGACACTTTTCATTTTTGACATTTAGCATTGTGACATTTGTCAGTTTTGACATTTGCCATCTTGAAATTTGTCATTTTTGATATTTTTCATGGTGACACTTTTCATTTTTGACATTTAGCATTGTGACATTTGTCATTTGACATCTTAGACATTTGCCATCTTGAAATTTGTCATTTTTGACACTTTTCATTTTTGACATTTAGCATTGTGACATTTGTCATTTGACATCTTTGACATTTGCCATCTTGAAATTTGTCATTTTTGACATTTTTCATGGTGACACTTATTATTTTTGACATTTAGCATTGTGACATTTGTCGGTTTTGACATTTGCCATCTTGAAATTTGTCAGTTTTGACATTTTTCATGGTGACACTTCTCATTCTTGACATTTAGCATTGTGACATTTGTCATTTGACATCTTTGACATTTGCCATCTTGAAATTTGTCATTTTTGACATTTTTCATGGTGACACTTTTCACTTGTGACATTTAGCATTGTGACATTTGCCATTTCACATCTTTGACATTTGCCATCTTAAAATTTGTCATTTTTGACATTTTTCATAGTGACACTTTTCATTTTTGACATTTAGCATTGTGACATTTGTCATTTGACATCTTTGACATTTGTCATCTTGAAATTTGTCATTTTTGACATTTCTTATGGTGACACTTTTCATTTTTGACATTTATAATTGTGACATTTGTCATTTGACATCTTTGACATTTGCCATCTTGAAATTTGTTATTTTTGACATTTTTCATGGTGACACTTTTCATTTTTGACATTTAGCATTGTGACATTTGTCATTTGACATCTTTGACATTTGCCATCTTGAAATTTGTCATTTTTTAAATTTTTCATGGTGACACTTTTCATTTTTGATATTTAGCATTGTGACATTTGTCATTTGACATCTTTGACATTTGACATCTTTGACATTTGATATCTTGAAATTTGTCATTTTTGACTTTAGCATTGTGACATTTGTAATTTGACATCTTGGACATTTGCCATCTTGAAATTTGTCATTTTTGACATTTTTCATGGTGACACTTATCATTTTTGACATTTAGCATTGTGACATTTGTCAGTTTTGACATTTGCCATCTTAAAATTTGTCATTTTTGACATTTTTCATGGTGACACTTTTTATTTTTGAAATTTAGCATTGTGACATTTGTCATTTGACATCTTTGACATTTGCCATCTTGAAATTTGTCATTTTTGACATTTTTCATGGTGACAGTTTTCATTTTTGACATTTAGCATTGTGACATTTGTCATTTGACATCTTTGACATTTGCCATCTTGAAATTTGTCATTATTGACATTTTTCATGGGGACACTTTTCATTTTTGACATTTAGCATTGTGGCATTTGTCATTTGACATCTTTGACATTTGCCATCTTGAAATTTGTCATTTTTGACATTTTTCATGGTGACACTTTTCATTTTTGACATTTAGCATTGTGACATTTGTCATTTGACATCTTTGACATTTGACATCTTGAAATTTGTCATTTTTGACATTTTTCACGGTGACACTTTTCATTTTTGACATTTAGCATTGTGACATTTGTCATTTGACATCTTAGACATTTGCCATCTTGAAATTTGTCATTTTTGACACTTTTCATTTTTGAGATTTAGCATTGTGACATTTGTCATTTGACATCTTTGACATTTACCATCTTGAAATTTGTCATTTTTGACATTTTTCATGGTGACACTTTTCATTTTTGACATATAGCATTGTGACATTTGTCATTTGACATCTTGGACATTTGCCATCTTGAAATTTGTCATTTTTGACATTTTTCATGGTGACACTTTTCATTTTTGACATTTAGCATTGTGCCATTTGTCATTTGACATCTTTGACATTTGCCATCTTGAAATTTGTCATTTTTGACATTTAGCATTGTGACATTTGTCATTTGACATCTTTGACATTTGCCATCTTGAAATTCGTTATTTTTGACATTTTTCATGGTGACACTTTTCATTTTTGACATTTAGCATTGTGACATTTGTCAGTTTTGACATTTGCCATCTTGAAATTTGTCATTTTTGACATTTTTCATGGTGACACTTTTCATTTTTGACATTTAGCATTGTGACATTTGTCATTTGACATCTTAGACATTTGCCATCTTGAAATTTGTCATTTTTGACACTTTTCATTTTTGACATTTAGCATTGTGACATTTGTCATTTGACATCTTTGACATTTGCCATCCTGAAATTTGTCATTTTGGACATTTTTCATGGTGACACTTATTATTTTTGACATTTAGCATTGTGACATTTGTCAGTTTTGACATTTGCCATCTTGAAATTTGTCAGTTTTGACATTTTTCGTGGTGACACTTTTCATTTTTGACATTTAGCATTGTGACATTTGTCATTTGACATCTTTGACATTTGCCATCTTGAAATTTGTCATTTTTGACATTTTTCATGGTGACACTTTTCACTTTTGACATTTAGCATTGTGACATTTGTCATTTGACATCTTTGACATTTGCCATCTTAAAATTTGTCATTTTTGACATTTTTCATGGTGACACTTTTCATTTTTGACATTTAGCATTGTGACATTTGTCATTTGACATCTTTGACATTTGCCATCTTGAAATTTGTCATTTTTGACATTTTTCATGGTGACACTTTTCATTTTTGACATTTAGCATTGTGACATTTGTCATTTGACATCTTTGACATTTGCCATCTTGAAATTTGTCATTTTTGACATTTTTCATGGTGACACTTTTCATTTTTGACATTTAGCATTGTGACATTTGTCATTTGACATCTTTGACATTTGCCATCTTGAAATTTGTCATTTTTGACATTTTTTATGGTGACACTTTTCATTTTTGACATTTAGCATTGTGACATTTGTCATTTGACATCTTTGATATTTGCCATCTTGAAATTTGTCATTTTTGACATTTTTCATGGTGACACTTTTCATTTTTGACATTTAGCATTGTGACATTTGTCATTTGACATCTTTGACATTTGCCTTCTTGAAATTTTTCATTATTGACATTTTTCATGGGGACACTTTTCATTTTTGACATTTAGCATTGTGACATTTGTCATTTGACATTTTTGACATTTGCCATCTTGAAATTTGTCATTTTTGACATTTAGCATTGTGACATTTGTCATTTGACATCTTTGATATTTGCCATCTTGAAATTTGTCATTTTTGACATTTTTCATGGTGACACTTTTCATTTTTAACATTTAGCATTGTGACATTTGTCATTTGACATCTTAGACATTTGCCATCTTGAAATTTGTCATTTTTGACACTTTTCATTTTTGACATTTAGCATTGTGACATTTGTCATTTGACATCTTTGACATTTGCCATCTTGAAATTTGTCATTTTTGACATTTTTAATGGTGACACTTATTATTTTTGACATTTAGCATTGTGACATTTGTCAGTTTTGACATTTGCCATCTTGAAATTTGTCAGTTTTGACATTTTTCATGGTGACACTTTTCATTCTTGACATTTAGCATTGTGACATTTGTCATTTGACATCTTTGACATTTGCCATCTTGAAATTTGTCATTTTTGACATTTTTCATGGTGACACTTTTCATTTTTGACATTTAGCATTGTGACATTTGTCAGTTTTGACATTTGCCATCTTGAAATTTGTCATTTTTGATATTTTTCATGGTGACACTTTTCATTTTTGACATTTAGCATTGTGACATTTGTCATTTGACATCTTAGACATTTGCCATCTTGAAATTTGTCATTTTTGACACTTTTCATTTTTGACATTTAGCATTGTGACATTTGTCATTTGACATCTTTGACATTTGCCATCTTGAAATTTGTCATTTTTGACATTTTTCATGGTGACACTTATTATTTTTGACATTTAGCATTGTGACATTTGTCGGTTTTGACATTTGCCATCTTGAAATTTGTCAGTTTTGACATTTTTCATGGTGACACTTCTCATTCTTGACATTTAGCATTGTGACATTTGTCATTTGACATCTTTGACATTTGCCATCTTGAAATTTGTCATTTTTGACATTTTTCATGGTGACACTTTTCACTTGTGACATTTAGCATTGTGACATTTGCCATTTCACATCTTTGACATTTGCCATCTTAAAATTTGTCATTTTTGACATTTTTCATAGTGACACTTTTCATTTTTGACATTTAGCATTGTGACATTTGTCATTTGACATCTTTGACATTTGTCATCTTGAAATTTGTCATTTTTGACATTTCTTATGGTGACACTTTTCATTTTTGACATTTAGAATTGTGACATTTGTCATTTGACATCTTTGACATTTGCCATCTTGAAATTTGTTATTTTTGACATTTTTCATGGTGACACTTTTCATTTTTGACATTTAGCATTGTGACATTTGTCATTTGACATCTTTGACATTTGCCATCTTGAAATTTGTCATTTTTTAAATTTTTCATGGTGACACTTTTCATTTTTGATATTTAGCATTGTGACATTTGTCATTTGACATCTTTGACATTTGACATCTTTGACATTTGATATCTTGAAATTTGTCATTTTTGACTTTAGCATTGTGACATTTGTAATTTGACATCTTGGACATTTGCCATCTTGAAATTTGTCATTTTTGACATTTTTCATGGTGACACTTATCATTTTTGACATTTAGCATTGTGACATTTGTCAGTTTTGACATTTGCCATCTTAAAATTTGTCATTTTTGACATTTTTCATGGTGACACTTTTTATTTTTGAAATTTAGCATTGTGACATTTGTCATTTGACATCTTTGACATTTGCCATCTTGAAATTTGTCATTTTTGACATTTTTCATGGTGACAGTTTTCATTTTTGACATTTAGCATTGTGACATTTGTCATTTGACATCTTTGACATTTGCCATCTTGAAATTTGTCATTATTGACATTTTTCATGGGGACACTTTTCATTTTTGACATTTAGCATTGTGGCATTTGTCATTTGACATCTTTGACATTTGCCATCTTGAAATTTGTCATTTTTGACATTTTTCATGGTGACACTTTTCATTTTTGACATTTAGCATTGTGACATTTGTCATTTGACATCTTTGACATTTGACATCTTGAAATTTGTCATTTTTGACATTTTTCACGGTGACACTTTTCATTTTTGACATTTAGCATTGTGACATTTGTCATTTGACATCTTAGACATTTGCCATCTTGAAATTTGTCATTTTTGACACTTTTCATTTTTGAGATTTAGCATTGTGACATTTGTCATTTGACATCTTTGACATTTACCATCTTGAAATTTGTCATTTTTGACATTTTTCATGGTGACACTTTTCATTTTTGACATATAGCATTGTGACATTTGTCATTTGACATCTTGGACATTTGCCATCTTGAAATTTGTCATTTTTGACATTTTTCATGGTGACACTTTTCATTTTTGACATTTAGCATTGTGCCATTTGTCATTTGACATCTTTGACATTTGCCATCTTGAAATTTGTCATTTTTGACATTTAGCATTGTGACATTTGTCATTTGACATCTTTGACATTTGCCATCTTGAAATTCGTTATTTTTGACATTTTTCATGGTGACACTTTTCATTTTTGACATTTAGCATTGTGACATTTGTCAGTTTTGACATTTGCCATCTTGAAATTTGTCATTTTTGACATTTTTCATGGTGACACTTTTCATTTTTGACATTTAGCATTGTGACATTTGTCATTTGACATCTTAGACATTTGCCATCTTGAAATTTGTCATTTTTGACACTTTTCATTTTTGACATTTAGCATTGTGACATTTGTCATTTGACATCTTTGACATTTGCCATCCTGAAATTTGTCATTTTGGACATTTTTCATGGTGACACTTATTATTTTTGACATTTAGCATTGTGACATTTGTCAGTTTTGACATTTGCCATCTTGAAATTTGTCAGTTTTGACATTTTTCGTGGTGACACTTTTCATTTTTGACATTTAGCATTGTGACATTTGTCATTTGACATCTTTGACATTTGCCATCTTGAAATTTGTCATTTTTGACATTTTTCATGGTGACACTTTTCACTTTTGACATTTAGCATTGTGACATTTGTCATTTGACATCTTTGACATTTGCCATCTTAAAATTTGTCATTTTTGACATTTTTCATGGTGACACTTTTCATTTTTGACATTTAGCATTGTGACATTTGTCATTTGACATCTTTGACATTTGCCATCTTGAAATTTGTCATTTTTGACATTTTTCATGGTGACACTTTTCATTTTTGACATTTAGCATTGTGACATTTGTCATTTGACATCTTTGACATTTGCCATCTTGAAATTTGTCATTTTTGACATTTTTCATGGTGACACTTTTCATTTTTGACATTTAGCATTGTGACATTTGTCATTTGACATCTTTGACATTTGCCATCTTGAAATTTGTCATTTTTGACATTTTTCATGGTGACACTTTTCATTTTTGACATTTAGCATTGTGACATTTGTCATTTGACATCTTTGACATTTGCCATCTTGAAATTTGTCATTTTTGACATTTAGCATTGTGACATTTGTCATTTGACATCTAGGACATTTGCCAACTTGAAATTTGTCATTTTTGACATTTCAAATTCAAATTCAAATTCAGACACTTTATTTTGCCATTGAATAAGATATTACATAGCTTTAACTTACACTAACAGTCTGACAAAAAAGGATGGTCTTACGATTATGACAACCGATTACATCCAGCCCATCTATATAGAATGGACTGATGCAAGAACACCCTACTATATTACATTTGACATATAAAAATAGGTAATATTTTATGTATTAATACACATATTAAGAAAAGGTACAAACAAAAATTAAATTTGAAAAAAAATATATATAATTATATTCTGCAAACGCTATCAGTTTTTTTAATGACAAGGGGGAAGAGTGAAGCCTGCAACGGGAGGGAAAGGGGAAAGGGAAGACGCAGAGTTTACGGTGTCGACGAGGAACCACAAGGTTTTGTTTTTCCAAATGCAAGGAATTATCTTAAAAGTCTCTGTTCTTCAAAGAGTTTTTCTTTTATTTTTTTTGAGAATAACTTTTTGTTTTTATTTTTAATATCATTTTGCAGGAGATTCCACATTCTAATTGCATTAAAAATAAACGACTTCTGAAATGAGGCCGTTCTGTGTCTAGGTAATACAAAATTTTGTGTATTGTTTCTCCTATATCTACCAGATAGGGGTGTAAACTTTTTTCTTAGATATCTTGGTTTTCCACTTTTTAATATTTTGTAAATAAAGTTATACATGTGGTGTTTTCGCCTATTTATCATGTTTAAAACTTTGTTGCTATTTAAATATGGAGTTATGTGGTTTCTAAAATGTATGTTAAAAGCTAGTCTCATGCATGTATTCTGGACTTTTTGAATTGACCTTTTTGTTTGTGAGGATAAGGAGTCGCTATATACTACATCACCGTAATCAAACAATGATAGGATCAAACTTTCACACAAGAATAACATTTGTTTTGGTGGTAACATTTTTTTTATTTTATAAATATTTTTTAATCTGAGATATGAAGCTGTACACTTTTGTTTAATATGCTTTTCGAAGGACAAAGAGGCATCAAATGTAATGCCCAGATTTTTTGCCCTTTGAACAATAGGAACAGGTTTATTTTCGATATTTATGTTTAAATTTTGTTCTACATATTCTCTAGAGACTTTGTTTTTATTAAAAATTATCATCTGGGACTTATCAGCATTTAGTTTTAGATTATGATTTCTTGAGAATTCATTTATCCTCCGAAGATCACTGCTAAGTTTATCCTGCACCTCCTGAATGTTTTTTTCATTTATAGGTATGTTTAATTCACTGTCATCAGCATATTGTCCAAAATCAGCGTTGTGGACTTGATCTTTCATGTCAGCCACATACAGTGAAAAAAATAAAGTCGAAAGTACCGAACCTTGCGGAACTCCGTTTTTTATAGCTTTAAAATCCGACCTTTCAACAGATGTTCCCTTTCTAACAGCAACGCACCCAAACCGACCATCCAAAAGATTGCCCAATAAACTAACAGCGCCCTCTGAGAAACCGAAGTACTGCAATTTAGCCCGTAACATATCGTGACTTATTGTATCATATGCTTTGCTAAAATCTAACATGACAAGACATGTCATGTTCTTATTTTCTTCATTTTCCCTAATATTGTCTACTAGGTTTACTAAAGTGGTACTGGTGCTATAATCTTTTCTAAATCCGAAATGGCAGTCGGGAATAATCTCGTTTCTGTCCAAAAAAGCAACGATTTGTCCATATAAAAACTTTTCAAACAGTTTTGACAAAGCCGGTAGTTCACTTATGGGTCTCAGATCTTTGTATTGCTTGGGGTTGGTAATTTTTCCCAAAGGTTTAATTATTGCCCTTTTCCAGATACTAGGATAGGTTTGAGACAAAATGCTTGAATTAATTATATTTAAAAGAGGGTTCACACAAAAAGGCATACATAATTTAATATCTCTTATTGATAATTCATCGTAGCCAACTGCATTTGATGAAATACTAATACATTTTTCATGGTGACACTTATCATTTTTGACATTTAGCATTGTGACATTTGTCAGTTTTGACATTTGCCATCTTGAAATTTGTCATTTTTGACATTTTTCATGGTGACACTTTTCATTTTTGACATTAAGCATTGTGACATTTGTCATTTGACATCTCTGACATTTGCCATCTTGAAATTTGTTATTTTTGACATTTTTCATGGTGACACTTTTCATTTTTGACATTTAGCATTGTGACATTTGTCATTTGACATCTTTGACATTTGCCATCTTAAAATTTGTCATTTTTGACATTTTTCATGGTGACACTTTTCATTTTTGACATTTAGCATTGTGACATTTGTCATTTGACATCTTTGACATTTGCCATCTTGAAATTTGTCATTTTTGACATTTAGCATTGTGACATTTGTCATTTGACATCTAGGACATTTGCCAACTTGAAATTTGTCATTTTTGACATTTCAAATTCAAATTCAAATTCAGACACTTTATTTTGCCATTGAATAAGATATTACATAGCTTTAACTTACACTAACAGTCTGACAAAAAAGGATGGTCTTACGATTATGACAACCGATTACATCCAGCCCATCTATATAGAATGGACTGATGCAAGAACACCCTACTATATTACATTTGACATATAAAAATAGGTAATATTTTATGTATTAATACACATATTAAGAAAAGGTACAAACAAAAATTAAATTTGAAAAAAAATATATATAATTATATTCTGCAAACGCTATCAGTTTTTTTAATGACAAGGGGGAAGAGTGAAGCCTGCAACGGGAGTAAAAGGGGAAAGGGAAGACGCAGAGTTTACGGTGTCGACGAGGAACCACAAGGTTTTATTTTTCCAAATGCAAGGAATTATCTTAAAAATCTCTGTTCTTCAAAGAGTTTTTCTTTTATTTTTTTTGAGAATAACTTTTTGTTTTTATTTTTAATATCATTTTGCAGGAGATTCCACATTCTAATTGCATTAAAAATAAACGACTTCTGAAATGAGGCCGTTCTGTGTCTAGGTAATACAAAATTTTGTGTATTGTTTCTCCTATATCTACCAGATAGGGGTGTAAATTTTTTTCTTAGATATCTTGGTTTTCCACTTTTTAATATTTTGTAAATAAAGTTATACATGTGGTGTTTTCGCCTATTTATCATGTTTAAAACTTTGTTGCTATTTAAATATGGAGTGATGTGGTTTCTAAAATGTATGTTAAAAGCTAGTCTCATGCATGTATTCTGGACTTTTTGAATTGACCTTTTTGTTTGTGAGGATAAGGAGTCGCTATATACTACATCACCGTAATCAAACAATGATAGGATCAAACTTTCACACAAGAATAACATTTGTTTTGGTGGTAACATTTTTTTTATTTTATAAATATTTTTTAATCTGAGATATGAAGCTGTACACTTTTGTTTAATATGCTTTTCGAAGGACAAAGAGGCATCAAATGTAATTCCCAGATTTTTTGCCCTTTGAACAATAGGAACAGGTTTATTTTCGATATTTATGTTTAAATTTTGTTCTACATATTCTCTAGAGACTTTGTTTTTATTAAAAATTATCATCTGGGACTTATCAGCATTTAGTTTTAGATTATGATTTTTTGAGAATTCATTTATCCTCCGAAGATCACTGCTAAGTTTATCCTGCACCTCCTGAATGTTTTTTTCATTTATAGGTATGTTTAATTCACTGTCATCAGCATATTGTCCAAAATCAGCGTTGTGGACTTGATCTTTCATGTCAGCCACATACAGTGAAAAAAATAAAGTCGAAAGTACCGAACCTTGCGGAACTCCGTTTTTTATAGCTTTAAAATCCGACCTTTCAACAGATGTTCCCTTTCTAACAGCAACGCACCCAAACCGACCATCCAAAAGATTGCCCAATAAACTAACAGCGCCCTCTGAGAAACCGAAGTACTGCAATTTAGCCCGTAACATATCGTGACTTATTGTACCATATGCTTTGCTAAAATCTAACATGACAAGACATGTCATGTTCTTATTTTCTTCATTTTCCCTAATATTGTCTACTAGGTTTACTAAAGTGGTACTGGTGCTATAATCTTTTCTAAATCCGGACTGGCAGTCGGGAATAATCTCGTTTCTGTCCAAAAAAGCAACGATTTGTCCATATAAAAACTTTTCAAACACTTTTGACAAAGCCGGTAGTTCACTTATGGGTCTCAGATCTTTGTATTGCTTGGGGTTGGTAATTTTTCCCAAAGGTTTAATTATTGCCTTTTTCCAGATACTAGGATAGGTTTGAGACAAAATGCTTGAATTAATTATATTTAAAAGAGGGTTCACACATAAAGGCATACATAATTTAATATCTCTTATTGATAATTCATCGTAGCCAACTGCATTTGATGAAATACTAATACATTTTTCATGGTGACACTTATCATTTTTGACATTTAGCATTGTGACATTTGTCAGTTTTGACATTTGCCATCTTGAAATTTGTCATTTTTGACATTTTTCATGGTGACACTTTTCATTTTTGACATTTAGCATTGTGACATTTGTCATTTGACATCTCTGACATTTGCCATCTTGAAATTTGTTATTTTTGACATTTTTTATGGTGACACTTTTCATTTTTGACATTTAGCATTGTGACATTTGTCATTTGACATCTTTGACATTTGCCATCTTGAAATTTGTCATTTTTGACATTTTTCATGGTGACACTTTTCATTTTTGACATTTAGCATTGTGACATTTGTCATTTGACATCTTTGACATTTGCCATCTTGAAATTTGTTATTTTTGACATTTTTCATGGTGACACTTTTTATTTTTGACATTTTGCATTGTGACATTTGTCATTTGACATCTTTGACATTTGCCATCTTGAAATTTGTCATTTTTGACCTTTAGCATTGCGACATTTGTCATTTGACATCTTTGATATTTGCCATCTTGAAATTTGTCATTTTGACATTTTTCATGGTGACACTTTTCATTTTTGACATTTAGCATTGTGACATTTGTCATTTGACATCTTTGACATTTGCCATCTTGAAATTTGTCATTTTTGACATTTTTTATGGTGACACTTTTCATTTTTGACATTTAGCATTGTGACATTTGTCATACTCGACATCTTTGACATTTGCCATCTTGAAATTTGTCATTTTTGACATTTAGCATTGTGACATTTGTCATTTGACATCTTGGACATTTGTCATCTTGAAATTTGTCATTTTTGACATTTTTCATGGTGACACTTATCATTTTTGACATTTAGCATTGTGACATTTGTCAGTTTTGACATTTGCCATCTTGAAATTTGTCATTTTTGACATTTTTCATGGTGACACTTTTCATTTTTGACATATAGCATTGTGACATTTGTCATTTGACATCTTTGACATTTGCCATCTTGAAATTTGTTATTTTTGACATTTTTCATGGTGACACTTTTCATTTTTGACATTTAACATTGTGACATTTGTCATTTGACATCTTTGACATTTGCCATCTTGAAATTTGTCATTTTTGACATTTTTCATGGTGACACTTTTCATTTTTGACATTTAGCATTGTGACATTTGTCATTTGACATCTTTGACATTTGCCATCTTGAAATTTGTCATTTTTGACATTTAGCATTGTGACATTTGTCATTTGACATCTTGGACATTTGCCATCTTGAAATTTGTCATTTTTGACATTTTTCATGGTGACACTTATCATTTTTGACATTCAGCATTGTGACATTTGTCAGTTTTGACATTTGCCATCTTGAAATTTGTCATTTTTGACATTTTTCATGGTGACACTTTTCATTTTTGACATTTAGCGTTGTAACATTTGTCATTTGACATCTTTGACATTTGCCATCTTGAAATTTGTTATTTTTGACATTTTTCATGGTGACACTTTTCATTTTTGACATTTAGCATTGTGACATTTGTGATTTGACATCTTTGACATTTGCCATCTTGAAATTTGTCATTTTTGACATTTTTCATGGTGACACTTTTCATTTTTGACATTTAGCATTGTGACATTTGTCATTTGACATCTTTGACATTTGCCATCATGAAATTTGTTATTTTTGACATTTTTCATAGTGACACTTTTCATTTTTGACATTTAGCATTGTGACATTTGTCATTTGACATCTTTGACATTTGCCATCTTAAAATTTGTCATTTTTGACATTTTTCATGGTGACACTTTTCATTTTTGACATTTAGCATTGTGACATTTGTCATTTGACATCTTTGACATTTGCCATTTTGAAATTTGTCATTTGTGACATTTAGCATTGTGACATTTGTCATTTGACATCTTTGATATTTGCCATCTTGAAATTTGTCATTTTTGACATTTTTCATGGTGTCACTTTTCATTTTTGACATTTAGCATTGTGACATTTGTCATTTGACATCTTTGACATTTGCCATCTTGAAATTTGTCATTTTTGACATTTTTCATGGTGACACTTTTCATTTTTGACATTTAGCATTGTGACATTTGTCATATTCGACATCTTTGACATTTGCCATCTTGAAATTTGTCATTTTTGACATTTTTCATGGTGACACTTTTTATTTTTGACATTTAGCATTGTGACATTTGTCATTTGACATCTTTGACATTTGCCATCTTGAAATTTGTCATTATTGACATTTTTCATGGGGACACTTTACATTTTTGACATTTAGCATTGTGACATTTGTCATTTGACATCTTTGACATTTGCCATCTTGAAATTTGTCATTTTTGACATTTTTCATGGTGACACTTTTCATTTTTGACATTTAGCATTGTGACATTTGTCATTTGACATCTTTGACATTTGCCATCTTGAAATTTGTCATTTTTGACATTTTTCACGGTGACACTTTTCATTTTTGACATTTAGCATTGTGACATTTGTCATTTGACATCTTAGACATTTTCCATCTTGAAATTTGTCATTTTTGACACTTTTCAGTAGGTAAGGCGCCGGTTCCGCCAGACAGACTTTACCCCCTCCACTACACCCTTGTGACGTCACTGTCGTCAACTTCAGGTCGGTCGGTAAGTTAGGGATCTTACCCCCTCCACTACACCCTTGTGACGTCATTGTCGCCAACTTCAGGTCGGTCGGTAAGTTAGGGATCGGCGGTTCCGCCAGACAGACACAGCTTCTAAATTTCGCCGCTAGATGGCACCACAGGTGGCGCTGTTGGTTGAAATCTGTGCTAAATGGTTCGTAACTTGGCTAAAGCGCGCCAAATTTGAATTTTTAAATCTATAGGGGGCGCTAGCAGTCAACTGTCAATAGTTTTCGAACATAACCTCACTTTTTTCGAACATAACCTTACTTTCTTTTTTCAAGAGGCAGAACACCTATCGTTAGCGCTGGAGCCCTGGCGCTCTGGCAGTTATTCTTTTTTCGAGTGGCCTTTTACGTTTGACACATGCAGCCAATTCTTCTTTTTGTTATATTTTTGAATTTTTCGCGCTTTGCTGTCATCGTACCAACTTTACATGCTACCAACCTTACAGTGCTACCAACTTTCGCGTTAAAATCACCTGTACCTGTAATTTTTGTCACCGTACCTTGACTACCCCTCATCACTACCCCAATGTCATTTTAGTCACCCTACCACCCCTTATCATCAACCCCAGTGCCCAAATAGAACTTAGAATAATTTTGTATGAAAATAAATGTAGAAAAAAATTCTGTGTGATGCCGGTTGTAGGATTTGAACCCACAAACTCATGTGTACAAATTTGACGCCTTAACCAACAGGGCTATGAACTGACTTGGAAAATAAAGTTGAAATGTGTTAGACAAACAGTTCCGTCTACGTCACATACGGTAGTAGATGATAATAAGTTAGCAAAGGCGTACTGTCGATGTGACGTCATCGTACCAACAGACTTTAGGTCGTTTTCAAAATAATAAAACGTTTAATAATATTTAAAATAATCTTTTACTTGAACCGTAAAATTCATCATATTTATAAGTACAAACCAAATTGTTATCAGAAGGTATATTTTCAACATTTGTGCGTTATAGCACTAGTCAATAGAGTCGAAAAACATAAAACGCATTCGACGATAAGCGTTAAAACATTTTTTTGCTATTACTTTTACCCATAAAATAAACTTCTTATGGATGATGCAATACTTTTAAGGTCACGTGACAAATTTAAAAAACAATATCAAGTCTGAACAAGTTAAAAGTGACGTCACCTTAATTAGATTTTCACGAAAACCGGAAACTCTTATCAACATCAACTAATTTTATTGAAAAACATGTTTTTTTTAAAACGTTATCATATCAAAAGTTATATAATTTTATTAGTGACATATAATAAATTATATTCACTATATTAAAAATAAAAATAAAAAAAACGAGTAATATTTATTTGAACTTGTTTAAAAAATTTCTTATACGAAGTAACGAAGATATATTTTGAAGTAAATTATTGCAAAATCAGGTACATATTTAAAATTGCAATATTTAGATAAGCCTCTGATTTACGTTGAAAAGGAATTTGCGTTCTCATCAACTTTGTAGATATATACCGGTGGTATCAAAAGTAAGTGTCTCTGTAGATTATTGTTATAAATTGAGAGAGATTATTGATTTAAAACTATTTATCAGTCGTTTGATTATTTGCCAATTTAAGGCTACCTAATAAGACGGTTGTTATAGAGGGTCCATACTTTGCTCTATTGTGCACTGCTATGCTCTGCTATGATGCTCTGCTACACTCTGCTACCGTCTGCTACGCTTTGACGTTAAATGGTTGGGGTTTGATAGTTCACATAATAGCTGGATCGAAAAACTCCGTTGTTTCTTACTTTGAACATTTTTTACACATATTCTTATGACAAACAAGATACGTTTTTACAGCTTCCGGGGGCCTTTTTGATTCATATCATCTATTACTCAAACCGTTCAGTCTACGGTCCGACTAAAAAGTTTGACTTGGAAAAACATTTTTTTTTTAATTTAGTTTCAAACAAAATGTTGCAAGATAGTGGTTATAGTAGTCAAGACTTGGTGGAGTATTTTGCGAGTAGTAGTGAAGATTCTATCTATATGGAAGAAGTAAATAGAATTTTAAATTTTTACGAAGACAAAGTAAAACGTGAAAATTATTTGCTGCTTCAATCATCTTTCGCAATTAAGGGGTATGTTATAACAGTTGGTTTATCTCCCGCAAGAACATTTTCTCCAGCTATTATTTTACCAGAATACTGTAAGCCAAGTAAATTGTCGTTTGGAAAAATGGAATGGCTTGATCTTATTGAATTTTTAAGCAGAAGCACATTTTTTATTGAACCACTACCAACCTACGTAGATGAGTATGATCCAGTAACATTTTCATGTGGAGATTTTTGTACAATACGGCAGTTGGTATACGATGACACCAAGTTCATAGAAGTTGCAAAACATGGTGTAGGATATCATCTAACGGAAAAGGATGTAGATGAACTTGTTAGAGTACATCATTTTATTGTAGCTTATCAGATTTCACTTATAGAAAATATTAACTTTAATTGTTATTATAATAATGTTATAGATATTATTAAAAGAAATTTTAATGATAACTGTTTTCAAGCATTAAATGTATTTTGTGAAATATGTACTGATCCTTTATTATGTAACGCTTTGCGTCAGTAAATTTACTTTTATAAACAAAATGTAATAAGAGATTTAGAAAATATGTAATAAACTTTTATAAAAAAATAATGACTTTTATTTCAAAATCGATAATTTTAGTGTCAAAAAATGTTATTTTACCGTTACAAAATTCATGAACGTCACAGTTCCAAAATGTGAAACGTCCAAACGTTAAAATAGCGCTAAAATTTGTCGCAATAACGCTTCAAAAAACTGATAAGAAAAAATTTACGATTTACATGTATTTCTTATGGAAAAACATAATTTCAAAGTGTCAAAAATGCTTCAGTTTTCGCTATTTTATCGCTACTAAATTCATGACCGTCAAAGTGTCAAAAATAGACGTTTACACGATGAATTTGAACGTTTTTTGATCGTTTTTAATGGAAAATATTAAAAAAAATAATACACCATAGATTCAGATTAAAAATTTATTGGATACATAAAAATTTTAGACGTACACTAGACAATAGAAAACTCAAAAACTAACCTAATTAATTTACAACTGCTTTTTCTTTTGTAATTTTCGGTAACACATCTATCCACCTGTACGTACCGTTTAAACCGGTGGTATCGAAAGTAAGTGTCTCTGTAGATTATTGTTATAAATTAAGAGAAATTATTGATTTAAAATTATTTATCAGTCGTTTGATTATTATTTACCAATTTAAGGCTACCTTATAAGACGGTTATTATAGAGGGTCCATACTTTGCTCTATTGTGCACTGCTACGCTCTGCTATGCTCTGCTATGATGCTCTGCTACCGTCTGCTACAAAGACGTCACCTTGAAAAATGTAGATCAATGTGGAAAACAGGGTAAGAAGAAACCTGTGTGAATACAGATGGAAAGTTCATTTTTTTATTATTTTAGTTGTATATAATAGTTTAAAGTAGGGTCTTAGGGATTTTAGATTAGTATGTCGGTACATTTCCCCACCACCTAAGAGGTATTACCGTGGCGCGTTAGTTTTTTTTTTAGTGGAAAACTTCGCCAATAGCCCTATTAAAACCACTTTAAGGCTCCGACTTTATTTAAATTGGCTACCTCAAAAAACTTTTTACATCGGCAAATAATTTTTTTGGTTATTTAGCACATCTTTTTTTCTATATTTCTGGTGCATCAGACATCTTTTTAGGAAGCAATCCTTAAATTAATGAGAACGAGTCTTTAATTTGTAATTAATTATAACTCAATAAAGGATATATCAGTTTCTCAAGGCTCCAACTTTATTCAAATTGGCTACCTCAAAAAACATTCTAGATAAATATAAAGTTTTTGATCCTTTAGCACATCTTTTTTTCTATATTTCTGGTGCATCAGACATCGTTTTATTAGGCAGCACGCCTAACGGTCCTAAAATTAATAAGAATGAGTCATTAATAAGCCATTATTTTTGTAACTAAAAATTTGTCAAGGCTCCAACTTTATTCAAATTGGCTACCTCAAAAAACATTCTAGATAAATATAAAGTTTTTGGTCCTTTAGCACATCTTTTTTTTCTATATTTTTGGTGCATCAGAAATCTTTGTATTAGGAAGCAAAAACCATTCTCAAATTAATGAGAACGAGTCTTTAATTTGTTATTAATTATAACTCAATTAAAGGATATATCAGTTTCTCAAGGCTCCAACTTTATTTAAATTGGCTACCTCAAAAAACATTCTAGATAAATATAAAGTTTTTGATCCTTTAGCACATCTTTTTTTCTATATTTTTGGTGCATCAGACATCGTTTTATTAGGCAGCACGACCAACGGTCGTCAAATTAATGAGAATGAGTCATTAATTAGCCATTATTTTTGTAACTAAAAATTTGTCAAGGCTCCAACTTTATTCAAATTGGCTACCTCAAAAAACATTCTAGATAAATATAAAGTTTTTGGTCCTTTAGCACATCTTTTTTTTCTATATTTTTGGTGCATCAGAAATCTTTGTATTAGGAAGCAAAAATCATTCTCAAATTAATGAGAACGAGTCTTTAATTTGTTATTAATTATAACTCAATTAAAGGATATAACAGTTTCTCAAGGCTCCAACTTTATTCAAATTGGCTACCTCAAAAAACATTCTAGATAAATATAAAGTTTTTGGTCCTTTAGCACATCTTTTTTTCTATATTTCTGGTGCATCAGACATCTTTTTAGGAAGCAATCCTCAAATTAATGAGAACGAGTCTTTAATTTGTTATTAATTATAACTCAATTAAAGGATATAATAGTTTCTCAAGGCTCCAACTTTATTCAAATTGGCTACCTCAAAAAACCTTCTAGATAAATATGAAGTTTTAGGTCCTTTAGCACATTTTTTTTTTCTATATTTTTGGTGCATCAGACATCTTTTTAGGAAGCAATCCTCAAATTAATGAGTCATTAATTAACCATTAAAACTGAAATTTCAATGCTCTTATGTTTCCATAAGCTACCTTGAATCACTAAACATTAATTCTTAAAAATAAAAATCAAGGCTCTTCTGTCTCCATAAGTTACCTCGAAATACTACATACTCTTAAAACTAAAAATCAAGGCTCCAATTCTCATGGGCTACCTAAAACTAAAAATTATTCTAATTTTTGTTGTTTATATCCGTAAGGAACAGAGGTCCCGTCATCAAAAAACTTCCTCTTCATAGAAAGAGGTTTATAAATTTTTTCAAAACTTCTAGTGACCACATCGTGCTCCTTCGTTCGTGCTATTTGTCTACATATAATACTTATAGAATCAGATTTTTCTGATATCATTTCCTTAATTTTTTCAAAATTAACTATACGGCTTGTCGTGTAGTTTAAGGAAATACCTTTAACTTTACATACAATCTTTTCCTCTAGTTTTTGGGCCCTCCAGAAACGAACTCTGTAATATAACCACCACCCAATTCATCGGTTAAATCACCAATACAATCACCTGTAGGAAGATCAGGGTAACGAGGGTGAGATAAATAGATAACACTATCTGTATCATAATATAGCACCCTATCTTCTATTTGCTCAAGATAGGAATATAATTTTAGTCTAGCTAGAGCTGTGACGTAGGCTGCTAAGACCACATTAACCGTAGGAGAAAGATTGTAAGCTTCCTCCTTATACTCCCACGTTACGATTAACGTCTCCTCATTAACAGGAAGAATGGTGTTAACGTATATAGCAGGGTTTGTCATCATAGTGTAAAATTCTTGACTAGTTCGTACAATACTTGTTTTGGGCAAATTTTCACGTTGGGCGAACTTTCCCCAAAATGAATTTAACATTAATTTAGCGAGACAACGAAGTCCAGGGTTTTCCGTAATCTCGCCAAACTCCAATAAAACATCTTCCCTTTGCAAAAATTTTTCGATATGTTGATTTTCTTCTTCTTTCGTTATGTACTGTTTTCGCCATCCCGACGCTTGTTGTTTTATTTTGATGAATTTATTAATCATCTTTGAAAACAGATCATCCTGCTCTTTAGTAAGTTGAATGGTGTCGTACGACCAAATCTCATACGTTGTCATCAGTTTATAGCCTTTTTCAACAGCTTTGACAACTTCTTTTATCACCCACGTTCCTGTTAAGGCCCTCTCCTCCGCAGAATGCGTACACTCATCTTTAATAAAGTCTTCACCACACTTTCGGCATAGTGTAAACATGCATTTGTTGTTCATCTTAGCGGGAAGAACAGGGTGATAGAGATTGGTAGGAGGCAATACTTTACATTTAATCAACCCAGACAGCGAGGAAATGTCAACATCACGACAATCATCACCTACAAAGAGTTTTGGGTGGCCAACAGGAAATTTTCCGTATTTGCACACCCAGGGGTAAAGTGAGCAAACATCTACATACTTGATCTTTTCTTCTACCTTGGATTTACAATATTCCACGGTATTACCTGTTCTTCCACCATATAAAGAGTCTCGAGGATTTAAAGGTAGATTTTTCAAACAGGGATGATTTTCTGTGTATTGTTTAATGTTTTTGCTTATTTGTTTACGAAAATCACATTCCCGCATTTCAATAACTTCATACCCTAAATTCCTTAATCTTTCTATTTTGGCTATGGTTCTTTCATACCTGTTTTCCAGACAGTCTGTTGGGTCATCGTGTAACGGTTGTGTACGATTATGTGTAAAACATCTAGTACAACCGTGATAAAGACACCCTTGAAATTCAAATACTGTCTTCTCAAAAAGTCCGTCAACTTTACATCCTCCGACAAGAGCTTCAGGACCACGACCAGCGTGTTGTATCATTATTCCCCTTTGATGTTCTTCCCACAACAGCCACTGTAGAGCTATTTTAGATTGATTTTCGCGCCATCTATACCCTCCTTTGGGTATCAATCCTATTGTATTAGGTTGTAAAAAATTACGCCTAAATACCTTGTTACAAGCTGACGCTATAGTACTAGCTTCTGTGAAGGGGCAAGCGTTAGATGTTGCCAGAAGCTGTTGACGGAATTTCAGGCATGCATTTGTAAGAATATCAACATCAGATGTACAATATTCTTGAATCTCTTTAATAAAGTCTTCACCACACTTTCGGCATAGTGTAAACATGCATTTGTTGTTCATATTAGCGGGAAGAACAGGGTGATAGAGATTGGTAGGAGGCACGACTTTACATTTAATCAACCCAGACAGCGAGGAAATGTCAACATCACGACAATCATCACCTACAAAGACTTTTGGGTGGCCAACAGGAAATTTTCCGTATTTGCACACCCAGGGGTAAAGTGAGCAAACATCTACATACTTGATCTTTTCTTCTACCTTGGATTTACAATATTCCACGGTATTACCTGTTCTTCCACCATATAAAGAGTCTCGAGGATTTAAAGGTAGATTTTTCAAATAGGGATGATTTTCTGTGTATTGTTTAATGTTTTTGCTCATTTGTTTACGAAAATCACATTCCCGCATTTCAATAACTTCATACCCTAAATTCCTTAATCTTTCTATTTTGGCTATGGTTCTTTCATACCTGTTTTCCAGACAGTCTGTTGGGTCATCGTGTAACGGTTGTGTACGATTATGTGTAAAACATCTAGTACAACCGTAATAAAGACACCCTTGAAATTCAAATACTGTCTTCTCAAAAAGTCCGTCAACTTTACATCCTCCGACAAGAGCTTCAGGACCACGACCAGCGTGTTGTATCATTATTCCCCTTTGATGTTCTTCCCACAACAGCCACTGTAGAGCTATTTTAGATTGATTTTCGCGCCATCTATACCCTCCTTTGGGTATCAATCCTATTGTATTAGGTTGTAAAAAATTACGCCTAAATACCTTGTTACAAGCTGACGCTATAGTACTAGCTTCGGTGAAGGAGCAAACGTTAGATGTTGCCAGAAGCTGTTGACGGAATTTCAGGCATGCATTTGTAAGAATATCAACATCAGATGTACAATATTCTTCAATCTCTTTCTGAAAATCAAAAACGTAATTCTCAGACACCCTTTCTGTATACCATTTAATTAATTTTTCACGTGCATCCTCCTTTAAATTATCAGGGTCGTAAAAAGTCAAAGCAGGCAACGGTCCTATATAATTTTGATTTTCCACTCTGTTAAACAGGTGTGGAAAATAACCCTTTTTTAATTCTGTCAAACCAAAAGCCTTAGGAAGAGAAGAGAGAGGCATAGGAAAATAGTTTAGACTATCAAGAAATTTAACATTAGCAACTATCATTAAAATTAATTTTGTCCCCCGCATTACAAGTTCAGGAGTAAGGTCTGTTTTCATCAAAACATGATTTAGTATAAACTGGTGGTCAAAACCACCTCCATTGTGTGCAAGAACAACAACTTTCTTGAACAACTTTCGTTGATTTAAAATAAACTCCACTAACCGTTCAATAACATTAAATCTTAGTATCTGTAATTTAACCCCACATTTGTTACAAATTTTACTATTTGAACCAATACATGCATCACAACACTGCCGAAATACGCAAAGATTGGGTTCGTGTAGAAGAGAACCGTCAGCGTTATTCTTTTCCTGACGTGTCTCTAGATCGTAAAAAACAAAGAGTATATCAGAAGTTTTTGGAAAACCCGTGTCTGGTTGTATATAACACAAATGACCAGGGAGTTGATGTTTATTGCATATTTTACAGAATATTTCACCGCAGTGGTGCTCCCTTTCCTGCTTTACTGTTTTAAAACACTCAGGACATTTTCTGATTTTACCGCAAATGTTTGGCAAGTGTATTTTAAAACACTCCTCACCGTAAAAGAAGCGGTTACAATCAACACACCTCTTCTTTAATACATCTTTAGGGCAAGCCGGTAAACGCTGACACCCAGGACAGGTTCCTCCACAACGGTGTGCATTTTTGTGATCATAAGGCATGTGACATGATTCACAAAAATATCTACACAGAAAGGCCGCTGTAAGTGAGGTTATAGTGTTGTAATGTCCCTCATGGTAGAGCAAGTTTAGAGAGGGGGCATCGTTTTCACCACTAAAAACTACATCTCGCCCTTTGCAACCATACGAATACACTGTTATCTTATAATTTCTGAGGTACTTCTGAAACTGTTGAAGTTCTGGTATACCTGCTCCCTCAGAAGGAATGACAACACCAGAACCTTTTAGCAACTCTGTAGCTCGTTTGGTTTGTAGTTTCCCAGTATCTTTTCGCACTTTGATATATAACGGGTCCTTGTCAATGTAGGCCATAGCAACGACGAAAGCACGAGGTAGACACAAATTGTCTTTATTATTAATTACCACTATACCTCTCCGCTTGGTACATTCCTCGTTAAAGTTATTGTAGTTGCAACCTCTAGGTGAACCTGTTCCTCGAGGCATCTTGACTGTAGTAACACCTAGACAAAATGTTTCGGTGTTTAAACCACAACTATTGGATTGGTAAATGGAAGAAATTTCAGACCAAACATCATCATAGGTCACTTCACTTGCGGGTTTAAAGGCCATCCAACCCTCACCTCTAGCAAAATCTTTGGAACAAAATGTAAACCCCACCTGGTCAGAGGGGTCTACATCTTCTACCCCTTTTGCTATAATACCCTCGATAGCATCCTTGACCCACCCTACAGGCTCTTCATTTTTAGGAATAGATTTAATTTTAAATTCCAGAGTTCGTCCCTGTACCCCAAATTTGCGTACTTTCTTAACGACGTCTTTAAGTATAAGGTATTTCTCCATTATCAAAATATATTTAAAACTTTTAAAACTTCGAAAAAAATCAATTTTTTTTATAAAAACTCAAAAAAAAAAAATAAAACTTACAGCAGCTGATAACAACTTGACAGCAACAACAGAAATGATCCAGACGCTGAGAAGGCCGCTCTTTATAGGTTTTTGAAACGGTCACGTGGTACTCACTGATAAAAATGTGATGAGTAAAAAGTAAAAACTCAAAAATTTCGAAAAAATCAAAAATTTTTTTAAAAATCAAAAAAATTCAAACAACAAAATTGTAGACTTACGGTAAAACTTAATAAAATAGTTAAAAACTCAAAAAAAAAATTTCGAAAAAATTCAAAACTTTTCTTAAAAACTCAAAAAACACTCACAAAATTACAGCGACTGGTAGCAGCGGTAGCAGAAGCAGAAATGAGCCAGACGCTGAGAAGACCCGCTCTTTATAGGTTTTCGAAACGGTCACGTGGTATTCTCTGATAAGGTGAAAGGGTGTAAGAAAATGCTGTTTGAGAAAAATCGGGGGTGTTTATTTTTAATTTTTTGTGAAAACAGCTGATTTGTGTGTATAAAACACTACAATTAGTCATTTTATAAAATACCTGTTGTAAATTATCTATATTTTCGAGTTGAGGTTTTCATGCTGTGATAAAAATTTAAAAGCTAGTTTATTTAAAATAATAATATTTTATAATTTTATAATATAAATGACCCTCATTGAACTCTATAGAATATTTCACATTTGATACATCAGCATTTTTTCTATCGATTAACTATTAATTTGCTGACTGCAATAATCTTTGTAAAAGTATAAAAATTTTTATATGTTTGGCTATTAAAGGTTTTGAGATAAAAACAATTATTAGCGGTTTAAAATTGTCTATTTAAATAATTACAACGGTAGTATAATATTAACAGACCATTGACGTAGATGTTCTGAATTTTTTTGAGTGCAGAGTCCATAAGTAAAATGCTTTAAACATGACTTTGAGTTAGAGTTGAATTTCCCAGTGGCGTGGGGTGTTTCATCAAATTTAACAACATCCACAATAACAACATTGAAAATTTCAAATTCTTCACACTTCTTTCGCAAAAGATCAGCTTTCTGTTTACCTCTTACATAGACGTAGTCGACAATGTAAAGTAAATAGTTTTTCAAAATATTATTAAGTTTACAGATTTTATTAAATCCATTGTGCTACCACAAATTTTAGTAGTAGCTATTAAATATTTTGAAATTAACATGTAAATGCAACTGTTGTTAACTTGTTACTATTAATAAATAAATAAATAAATAAATAAATAAATAAATAAATAAATAAATAAATAAATAAATAAATAAATAAATAAATAAATAAATAAATAAATAAATAAATAAATAAATAAATAAATAAATAAATAAATAAATAAATAAATAAATAAATAAATAAATAAATAAATAAATCCCATGCACATGGTTTTCTATATATCTCACAGTCTTTTTATCTGTATAGCTTAATGATTGATAAGTTTGTGGTGGTTCAAATAGAACATGTTGTTGTTTGAATCCAAATTCAATGCTAAGTTCTTTAGGATAAAATATTTCGTTAATTTGAAAACCCTGAATGTCAGCGAAAGCAATCTTCATAATGTCCGGTTAAAGAATAAATATCACACTTTAGCATGGGGTCATCGCGATATAATGCTCGACTAATGTTAATCATAATTAGGAAATAAAAAACAGTTGTAAATTAATTAGGTTAGTTTTTTAGTTTTCTATTGTTTAGTGTATGTATACAATAAATTTTTAATCTGAATCTATGGTGTAATATTTTTTTTAATATGTTCCATTAAAAACGATCAAAAAACGTTCAAATTCATCGTTTAAACGTCTATTTTTGACACTTTGACGGTCATGAATTTAGTAGCGATAAAATAGCGAAAACTGAACCATTTTTACACTTTGAAATTATGTTTTTCCATAAGAAATACATGTAAATCGTAAATTTTTTCTTATCAGTTTTTTAAAGCGTTATTGCGACAAATTTTAGCGCTATTTTAACGTTTGGACGTTTCACATTTTGGAACTGTGACGTAAATCAGAGGCTTATCTAAATATTGCAATTTTAGATATGTACCTGATTTTGCAATAATTTACTTCAAAATATATCTTCGTTACTTCGTATAAGAAATTTTTTAAACAAGTTCAAATAAATATTACTCGTTTTTTTTTTATTTTTATTTTTAATATAGTGAATATAATTTATTATATGTCACTGATAAAATTATATAACTTTTGATATGATAACGTTTTAAAAAATACATGTTTTTCAATAAAATTAGTTAATGTTAATAAGAGTTTCCGGTTTACGTAAAAATCTAATTAAGGTGACGTCACTTTTAACTTGTTCAGACTTAATATTGTTTTTTTTAAATTTGTCACGTGACCTTAAAAGTATTGCATCATCCAGATCCAGAGTAATAAGATAAAATTATAACAATAATCTACAGAGACACTTACTTTTGATACCACCGGTATATATCTACAAAGTTGATGAGAACGCAAATTCCTTTTCAACGTAAATCAGAAGCTTATCTAAATATTGCAATTTTAGATATGTACCTGATTTTGCAATAATTTACTTCAAAATATATCTTCGTTACTTCGTATGAGAAATTTTTTAAACAAGTTCAAATAAATATTACTCGTATTTTTTATTTTTATTTTTAATATAGTGAATATAATTTATTATATGTCACTGATAAAATTATATAACTTTTGATATGATAACGTTTTAAAAAATACATGTTTTTTAATAAAATTAGTTGATGTTGATAAGAGTTTCCGGTTTTCGTGAAAATCTAATTAAGGTGACGTCACTTTTAACTTGTTCAGACTTGATATTGTTTTTTAAATTTGTCACGTGACCTTAAAAGTATTGCATCATTCATAAGAAGTTTATTTTATGGGTAAAAGTAATAGCAAAAAAATGTTTTAACGCTTATCGTCGAATGCGTTTTATGTTTTTCGACTCTATTGACTAGTGCTATAACGCACAAACGGTGAAAATATACCTTCTGATAACAATTTGGTTTGTACTTATAAATATGATGAATTTTACGGTTCAAGTAAAAGATTATTTTAAATATTATTAAACGTTTTATTATTTTGAAAACGACCTAAAGTCTGTTGGTACGATGACGTCACATCGACAGTACGCCTTTGCTAACTTATTATCATCTACAACCGTATGTGACGTAGACGGAACTGTTTGTCTAACACATTTCAACTTTATTTTCCAAATCAGTTCATAGCCCTGTTGGTTAAGGCGTCAAATTTGTACACATGAGTTTGTGGGTTCAAATCCTACAACCGGCATCACACAGAATTTTTTTCTACATTTATTTTCATACAAAATTATTCTATTTGGGCACTGGGGTTGATGATGAGGGGTGGTAGGGTGACTAAAATGACATTGGGGTAGTGATGAGGGGTAGTCAAGGTACGGTGATAAAAATTACAGGTACAGGTGATTTAACGCGAAAGTTGGTAGCACTGTAAGGTTGGTAGCATGTAAAGTTGGTACGATGACAGCAAAGCGCAAAAAATTCAAAAATATAACGAAAAGAAGAATTGGCTGCATGTGTCAAACGTAAAAGGCCACTCAAAAAAAGAAAAACTGCCAGAGCGCCAGGGCTTCAGCGCTAACGATAGGTGTTCTGCCTCTTGAAAAAAAAAGTAAGGTTATGTTCGAAAAAAGTGAGGTTATGTTCGATAACTATTGACAGTTGACTGCTAGCGCCCCCTATAGATTTAAAAATTCAAATTTGGCGCGCTTTAGCCAAGTTACGAACCATTTAGCACAGATTTCAACCAACAGCGCCACCTGTGGCGCCATCTAGCGGCGAAATTTAGAAGCTGTGTCTGTCTGGCGGAACCGCCAATCCCTAACTTACCGACCGACCTGAAGTTGGCGACAATGACGTTACAAGGGTGTAGTGGAGGGGGTTAGATCCCTAACTTACCCACCGACCTGAAGTTGGCGACAGTGACGTCACAAGGGTGTAGTGGAGGGGGTAAAGTCTGTCTGGCGGAACCGGCGGCTTACCTACTCTTTTCATTTTTGACATTTAGCATTGTGACATTTGTCATTTGACATCTTTGACATTTGCCATCTTGAAATTTGTCATTTTTGACATTTTTCATGGTGACACTTTTCATTTTGGCATTTAGCATTGTGACATTTGTCATTTGACATCTTGGACATTTGCCATCTTGAAATTTGTCATTTTTGACATTTTTCATGGTGACACTTATCATTTTTGACATTTAGCATTGTGACATTTGTCAGTTTTGACATTTGCCATCTTAAAATTTGTCATTTTTGACATTTTTCATGGTGACACTTTTCATTTTTGACATTTAGCATTGTGACATTTGTCATTTGACATCTTTGACATTTGCCATCTTGAAATTTGTCATTTTTGACATTTTTCATGGTGACACTTTTCATTTTTGACATTTAGCATTGTGACATTTGTCATTTGACATCTTTGACATTTGCCATCTTGAAATTTGTCATTTTTGACATTTAGCATTGTGACATTTGTCATTTGACATCTTGGACATTTTCCATCTTAAAATTTGTTATTTTTGACATTTTTCATGGTGACACTTATCATTTTTGACATTTAGCATTGTGACATTTGTCAGTGTTGACATTTGCCATCTTGAAATTTATCATTTTTGACATTTTTCATGGTGACACTTTTCATTTTTGACATTTAGCATTGTGACATTTGTCATTTGACATCTTTGACATTTGCCATCTTGATCTTAATTTTATAACTCTGACATTTCTGAGATCGAAAGTGTTCAGGTCAAATTTGCTACATATATTGCATTTAAAATGGGCACATACAGGGATTTTAACTACGTAAATACTTTGTCTATTCTAAAGATGCAAAAATTAATTGTACGGCGCCAAGTAACTGATTGTACTGTTATCTATAAAATATTACACAATGTCATTGACTGTCCGGAGTTACTTGCATTGATATATTTTAACATTAATGTATATAATACTAGAAATAGGGAGCTTTTTAATGTGACGTTATGCTAACTACAGTCCTATCCCGAGAACGCTACGTCTCTTAAACAATATCAGCCCTAGAATTGATCTTTTTACAATATCACTAGATGCTTTTAAACAACAAATAACCAATAGTATCGTTAATGTTACATAAACCAGTTCCCACAGCCACTCTTTTTTGAAGTCCTTGTACAAATTTTTTATATTTTAAATATTTAATTTTTGAGTATGTTGTGTCTGTTATTTTTATATGTTTTTAATATTCAGTATTGACAGCAATTGTTACTTATTTACTATTGTATTTTTTTATATGTAAATGGAGGATCCGTGAGTAAATAAATAAATAAATTTGAAATTTGTTATTTTTGAGATTTTTCATGGTGACACTTTTCATTTTTGACATTTAGCATTGTGACATTTGTCATTTGACATCTTTGACATTTGCCATCTTGAAATTTGTCATTTTTGACATTTTTCATGGTGACACTTTTCATTTTTGACATTTAGCATTGTGACATTTGTCATTTGACATCTTTGACATTTGCCATCTTGAAATTTGTTATTTTTGATATTTTTCATGGTGACACTTTACATTTTTGACATTTAGCATTGTGACATTTGTCATTTGACATCTTTGACATTTGCCATCTTGAAATTTGTCATTTTTGACATTTTTCATGGTGACACTTTTCATTTTTGACATTTAGCATTGTGACATTTGTCATTTGACATCTTTAACATTTGCCATCTTGAAATTTGTCATTTTTGACATTTAGCATTGTGACATTTGTCATTTGACATCTTTGATATTTGCCATCTTGAAATTTGTTATTTTTGACATTTTTCATGGTGACACTTTTCATTTTTGACATTTAGCATTGTGACATTTGTCATATTCGACATCTTTGACCTTTGCCATCTTGAAATTTGTCATTTTTGACATTTTTCATGGTGACACTTTTTATTTTTGACATTTAGCATTGTGACATTTGTCATTTGACATTTGCCATCTTGAAATTTGTCATTATTGACATTTTTCATGGGGACTCTTTTCATTTTTGACATTTAGCATTGTGACATTTGTCATTTGACATCTTTGACATTTGCCATCTTGAAATTTGTCATTTTTGACATTTTTCATGGTGACACTTTTCATTTTTGACATTTAGCATTGTGACATTTGTCATTTGACATCTTTGACATTTGCCATCTTGAAATTTGTCATTTTTGACATTTAGCATTGTGAGATTTGTCATTTGACATCTTGGACATTTGCCATCTTGAAATTTGTCATTTTTGACATTTTTTATGGTGACACTTATCATTTTTGACATTTAGCATTGTGACATTTGTCAGTTTTGACATTTGCCATCTTAAAATTTGTCATTTTTGACATTTTTCATGGTGACACTTTTCATTTTTGACATTTTTCATTTTTGACATTTAGCATTGTGACATTTGTCATTTGACATCTTTGACATTTCCCATCTTGAAATTTGTTATTTTTGACATTTTTCATGGTGACACTTTTCATTTTTGACATTTAGCATTGTGACATTTGTCATATTCGACATCTTTGACCATTGCCATCTTGAAATTTGTCATTTTTGATATTTTTCATGGTGACACTTTTTATTTTTGACATTTAGCATTGTGACATTTGTCATTTGACATTTGCCATCTTGAAATTTGTCATTATTGACATTTTTCATGGGGACCCTTTTCATTTTTGACATTTAGCATTGTGACATTTGTCATTTGACATCTTTGACATTTGCCATCTTGAAATTTGTCATTTTTGACATTTTTCATGGTGACACTTTTCATTTTTGACATTTAGCATTGTGACATTTGTCATTTGACATCTTTGACATTTGCCATCTTGAAATTTGTCATTTTTGACATTTAGCATTGTGACATTTGTCATTTGACATCTTGGACATTTGCCATCTTGAAATTTGTCATTTTTGACATTTTTTATGGTGACACTTATCATTTTTGACATTTAGCATTGTGACATTTGTCAGTTTTGACATTTGCCATCTTAAAATTTGTCATTTTTGACATTTTTCATAATGACACTTTTCATTTTTGACATTTAGCTTTGTGACATTTGTCATTTGACATCTTTGACATTTGCCATCTTGAAATTTGTTATTTTTGACATTTTTCATGGTGACACTTTTCATTTTTGACATTTAGCATTGTGACATTTGTCATTTGACATCTTTGACATTTGCCATCTTGAAATTGGTCATTTTTGACATTTTTTATGGTGACAGTTTTCATTTTTGACATTTAGCATTGTGACATTTGTCATTTGACATCTTTGACATTTGCCATCTTGAAATTTGTCATTATTGACATTTTTCATGGGGACACATTTCATTTTTGACATTTAGCATTGTGACATTTGTCATTTGACATCTTTGACATTTGCCATCTTGAAATTTGTCATTTTTGACATTTTTCATGGTGACAGTTTTCATTTTTGACATTTAGCATTGTGACATTTGTCATTTAACATCTTTGACATTTGCCATCTTGAAATTTGTCATTATTGACATTTTTCATGGGGACACTTTTTATTTTTGACATTTAGCATTCTGAAATTTGTCATTTGACATCTTTGACATTTGCCATCTTGAAATTTGTCATTTTTGACATTTAGCATTGTGACATTTGTCATTTGACATCTTTGACATTTGCCATCTTGAAATTTGTCATTTTTGACATTTTTCACGGTGACACTTTTCATTTTTGACATTTAGCTTTGTGACATTTGTCATTTGACATCTTAGACATTTGCCATCTTGAAATTTGTCATTTTTGACACTTTTCATTTTTGACATTTAGCATTGTGACATTTGTCATTTGACATCTTTGACATTTACCATCTTGAAATTTGTCATTTTTGACATTTTTCATGGTGACACTTTTTATTTTTGACATATAGCATTGTGACATTTGTCATTTGACATCTTGGACATTTGCCATTTTGAAATTTGTCATTTTTGACATTTTTCATGGTGACACTTTTCATTTTTGACATTTAGCATTGTAACATTTGTCATTTGACATCTTTGACATTTGCCATCTTGAAATTTGTCATTTTTGACATTTAGCATTGTGACATTTGTCATTTGACATCTTTGACATTTGCCATCTTGAAATTTGTTATTTTTGACATTTTTCATGGTGACACTTTTCATTTTTGACATTTAGCATTGTGACATTTGTCAGTTTTGACATTTGCCATCTTGAAATTTGTCATTTTTGATATTTTTCATGGTGACACTTTTCATTTTTGACATTTAGCATTGTGACATTTGTCATTTGACATCTTAGACATTTGCCATCTTGAAATTTGTCATTTTTGACATTTAGCATTGTGACATTTGTCATTTGACATCTTTGACATTTGCCATCTTGAAATTTGTCATTTTTGACATTTTTCATGGTGACACTTATTATTTTTGACATTTAGCATTGTGACATTTGTCAGTTTTGACATTTGCCATCTTGAAGTTTGTCAGTTTTGACATTTTTCATGGTGACACTTTTCATTCTTGACATTTAGCATTGTGACATTTGTCATTTGACATCTTTGACATTTGCCATCTTGAAATTTGTCATTTTTGACATTTTTTATGGTGACACTTTTCACTTTTGACATTTAGCATTGTGACATTTGCCATTTCACATCTTTGACATTTGCCATCTTAAAATTTGTCATTTTTGACATTTTTCATGGTGACACTTTTTATTTTTGACATTTAGCATTGTGACATTTGTCATTTGACATCTTTGACATTTGTCATCTTGAAATTTGTAATTTTTGACATTTTTCATGGTGACACTTTTCATTTTTGACATTTAGCATTGTGACATTTGTCATTTGACATCTTTGACATTTGCCATCTTGAAATTTGTTATTTTTGACATTTTTCATGGTGACACTTTTCATTTTTGACATTTAGCATTGTGACATTTGTCATTTGACATCTTTGACAATTGCCATCTTGAAATTTGTCATTTTTGACATTTAGCATTGTGACATTTGTCATTTGACATCTTGGACATTTTCCATCTTAAAATTTGTTATTTTTGACATTTTTCATGGTGACACTTATCATTTTTGACATTTAGCATTGTGACATTTGTCAGTGTTGACATTTGCCATCTTGAAATTTATCATTTTTGACATTTTTCATGGTGACACTTTTCATTTTTGTTATTTAGCATTGTGACATTTGTCATTTGACATCTTTGACATTTGCCATCTTGATCTTAATTTTATAACTCTGACATTTCTGAGATCGAAAGTGTTCAGGTTAAATTTGCTAGATATATTGCATTTAAAATGGGCACATACAGGGATTTTAACTACGTAAATACTTTGTCTATTCTAAAGATGCAAAAATTAATTGTACGGCGCCAAGTAACTGATTGTACTGTTATCTATAAAATATTACACAATGTCATTGACTGTCCGGAGTTACTTGCATTGATATATTTTAACATTAATGTATATAATACTAGAAATAGGGAGCTTTTTAATGTGACGTTATGCTAACTACAGTCCTATCCCGAGAACGCTACGTCTCTTAAACAATATCAGCCCTAGAATTGATCTTTTTACAATATCACTAGATGCTTTTAAACAACAAATAACCAATAGTATCGTTAATGTTACATAAACCAGTTCCCACAGCCACTCTTTTTTGAAGTCCTTGTACAAATTTTTTATATTTTAAATATTTAATTTTTGAGTATGTTGTGTCTGTTATTTTTATATGTTTTTAATATTCAGTATTGACAGCAATTGTTACTTATTTACTATTTTATTTTTTATATGTAAATGGAGGATCCGTGAATAAATAAATAAATAAATTTGAAATTTGTTATTTTTGAGATTTTTCATGGTGACACTTTTCATTTTTGACATTTAGCATTGTGACATTTGTCATTTGACATCTTTGACATTTGCCATCTTGAAATTTGTCATTTTTGACATTTTTCATGGTGACACTTTTCATTTTTGACATTTAGCATTGTGACATTTGTCATTTGACATCTTTGACATTTGCCATCTTGAAATTTGTTATTTTTGATATTTTTCATGGTGACACTTTACATTTTTGACATTTAGCATTGTGACATTTGTCATTTGACATCTTTGACATTTGCCATCTTGAAATTTGTCATTTTTGACATTTTTCATGGTGACACTTTTCATTTTTGACATTTAGCATTGTGACATTTGTCATTTGACATCTTTAACATTTGCCATCTTGAAATTTGTCATTTTTGACATTTAGCATTGTGACATTTGTCATTTGACATCTTTAATATTTGCCATCTTGAAATTTGTCATTTTTGACATTTTTCATGGTGACACTTTTCATTTTTGACATTTAGCATTGTGACATTTGTCATATTCGACATCTTTGACCTTTGCCATCTTGAAATTTGTCATTTTTGACATTTTTCATGGTGACACTTTTTATTTTTGACATTTAGCATTGTGACATTTGTCATTTGACATTTGCCATCTTGAAATTTGTCATTATTGACATTTTTCATGGGGACCCTTTTCATTTTTGACATTTAGCATTGTGACATTTGTCATTTGACATCTTTGACATTTGCCATCTTGAAATTTGTCATTTTTGACATTTTTCATGGTGACACTTTTCATTTTTGACATTTAGCATTGTGACATTTGTCATTTGACATCTTTGACATTTGCCATCTTGAAATTTGTCATTTTTGACATTTAGCATTGTGACATTTGTCATTTGACATCTTGGACATTTGCCATCTTGAAATTTGTCATTTTTGACATTTTTTATGGTGACACTTATCATTTTTGACATTTAGCATTGTGACATTTGTCAGTTTTGACATTTGCCATCTTAAAATTTGTCATTTTTGACATTTTTCATAATGACACTTTTCATTTTTGACATTTAGCTTTGTGACATTTGTCATTTGACATCTTTGACATTTGCCATCTTGAAATTTGTTATTTTTGACATTTTTCATGGTGACACTTTTCATTTTTGACATTTAGCATTGTGACATTTGTCATTTGACATCTTTGACATTTGCCATCTTGAAATTTGTCATTTTTGACATTTTTCATGGTGACAGTTTTCATTTTTGACATTTAGCATTGTGACATTTGTCATTTGACATCTTTGACATTTGCCATCTTGAAATTTGTCATTATTGACATTTTTCATGGGGACACATTTCATTTTTGACATTTAGCATTGTGACATTTGTCATTTGACATCTTTGACATTTGCCATCTTGAAATTTGTCATTTTTGACATTTTTCATGGTGACAGTTTTCATTTTTGACATTTAGCATTGTGACATTTGTCATTTGACATCTTTGACATTTGCCATCTTTAATTTGTCATTATTGACATTTTTCATGGGGACACTTTTTATTTTTGACATTTAGCATTCTGACATTTGTCATTTGACATCTTTGACATTTGCCATCTTAAAATTTGTCATTTTTGACATTTTTCATGGTGACACTTTTCATTTTTGACATTTAGCATTGTGACATTTGTCATTTGACATCTTTGACATTTGCCATCTTGAAATTTGTCATTTTTGACATTTTTCACGGTGACACTTTTCATTTTTGACATTTAGCATTGTGACATTTGTCATTTGACATCTTAGACATTTGCCATCTTGAAATTTGTCATTTTTGACACTTTTCATTTTTGACATTTAGCATTGTGACATTTGTCATTTGACATCTTTGACATTTACCATCTTGACATTTGTCATTTTTGACATTTTTTATGGTGACACTTTTTATTTTTGACATATAGCATTGTGACATTTGTCATTTGACATCTTGGACATTTGCCATTTTGAAATTTGTCATTTTTGACATTTTTCATGGTGACACTTTTCATTTTTGACATTTAGCATTGTGACATTTGTCATTTGACATCTTTGACATTTGCCATCTTGAAATTTGTCATTTTTGACATTTAGCATTGTGACATTTGTCATTTGACATCTTTGACATTTGCCATCTTGAAATTTGTTATTTTTGACATTTTTCATGGTGACACTTTTCATTTTTGACATTTAGCATTGTGACATTTGTCAGTTTTGACATTTGCCATCTTGTAATTTGTCATTTTTGATATTTTTCATGGTGACACTTTTCATTTTTGACATTTAGCATTGTGACATTTGTCATTTGACATCTTAGACATTTGCCATGTTGAAATTTGTCATTTTTGACATTTAGCATTGTGACATTTGTCATTTGACATCTTTGACATTTGCCATCTTAAAATTTGTCATTTTTGACATTTTTCATGGTGACACTTATTATTTTTGACATTTAGCATTGTGACATTTGTCAGTTTTGACATTTGCCATCTTGAAGTTTGTCAGTTTTGACATTTTTTATGGTGACACTTTTCATTCTTGACATTTAGCATTGTGACATTTGTCATTTGACATCTTTGACATTTGCCATCTTGAAATTTGTCATTTTTGACATTTTTTATGGTGACACTTTTCACTTTTGACATTTAGCATTGTCACATTTGCCATTTCACATCTTTGACATTTGCCATCTTAAAATTTGTCATTTTGGACATTTTTCATGGTGACACTTTTTATTTTTGACATTTAGCATTGTGACATTTGTCATTTGACATCTTTGACATTTGTCATCTTGAAATTTGTAATTTTTGACATTTTTCATGGTGACACTTTTCATTTTTGACATTTAGCATTGTGACATTTGTCATTTGACATCTTTGACATTTGCCATCTTGAAATTTGTTATTTTTGACATTTTTCATGGTGACACTTTTCATTTTTGACATTTAGCATTGTGACATTTGTCATTTGACATCTTTGACAATTGCCATCTTGAAATTTGTCATTTTTGACATTTAGCATTGTGACATTTGTCATTTGACATCTTTGATATTTGCCATCTTGAAATTTGTCATTTTTGACATTTTTCATGGTGACACTTTTCATTTTTGACATTTAGCATTGTGACATTTGTCATATTCGACATCTTTGACCTTTGCCATCTTGAAATTTTTCATGGTGACACTTTTTATTTTTGACATTTAGCATTGTGACATTTGTCATTTGACATTTGCCATCTTGAAATTTGTCATTATTGACATTTTTCATGGGGACTCTTTTCATTTTTGACATTTAGCATTGTGACATTTGTCATTTGACATCTTTGACATTTGCCATCTTGAAATTTGTCATTTTTGACATTTTTCATGGTGACACTTTTCATTTTTGACATTTAGCATTGTGACATTTGTCATTTGACATCTTTGACATTTGCCATCTTGAAATTTGTCATTTTTGACATTTAGCATTGTGACATTTGTCATTTGACATCTTGGACATTTGCCATCTTGAAATTTGTCATTTTTGACATTTTTTATGGTGACACTTATCATTTTTGACATTTAGCATTGTGACATTTGTCAGTTTTGACATTTGCCATCTTAAAATTTGTCATTTTTGACATTTTTCATGGTGACACTTTTCATTTTTGACATTTTTCATTTTTGACATTTAGCATTGTGACATTTGTCATTTGACATCTTTGACATTTCCCATCTTGAAATTTGTTATTTTTGACATTTTTCATGGTGACACTTTTCATTTTTGACATTTAGCATTGTGACATTTGTCATTTGACATCTTTGACATTTGCCATCTTGAAATTTGTCATTTTTGACATTTAGCATTGTGACATTTGTCATTTGACATCTTTGACATTTGCCATCTTGAAATTTGTCATTATTGACATTTTTCATAGGGACACTTTTCATTTTTGACATTTAGCATTGTGACATTTGTCATTTGACATCTTTGACATTTGCTATCTTGAAATTTGTCATTTTTGACATTTTTCATGGTGAAACTTTTCATTTTTGACATTTAGCATTGTGACATTTGTCATTTGACATCTTTGACATTTGCCATCTTGAAATTTGTCATTTTTGACATTTTTCACGGTGACACTTTTCATTTTTGACATTTAGCATTGTGACATTTGTCATTTGACATCTTAGACATTTGCCATCTTGAAATTTGTCATTTTTGACACTTTTCATTTTTGACATTTAGCATTGTGACATTTGTCATTTGACATCTTTGACATTTGCCATCTTGAAATTTGTCATTTTTGACATTTAGCATTGTGACATTTGTCATATTCGACATCTTTGACCTTTGCCATCTTGAAATTTGTCATTTTTGACATTTTTCATGGTGACACTTTTTATTTTTGACATTTAGCATTGTGACATTTGTCATTTGACATTTGCCATCTTGAGATTTGTCATTATTGACATTTTTCATGGGGACTCTTTTCATTTTTGACATTTAGCATTGTGACATTTGTCATTTGACATCTTTGACATTTGCCATCTTGAAATTTGTCATTTTTGACATTTTTCATGGTGACACTTTTCATTTTTGACATTTAGCATTGTGACATTTGTCATTTGACATCGTTGACATTTGCCATCTTGAAATTTGTCATTTTTGACATTAAGCATTGTGACATTTGTCATTTGACATCTTGGACATTTGCCATCTTGAAATTTGTCATTTTTGACATTTTTTATGGTGACACTTATGATTTTTGACATTTAGCATTGTGACATTTGTCAGTTTTGACATTTGCCATCTTAAAATTTGTCATTTTTAACATTTTTCATGGTGACACTTTTCATTTTTGACATTTAGCATTGTGACATTTGTCATTTGACATCTTTGACATTTGCCATCTTGAAATTTGTTATTTTTGACATTTTTCATGGTGACACTTTTCATTTTTGACATTTAGCATTGTGACATTTGTCATTTGACATCTTTGACATTTGCCATCTTGAAATTTGTCATTATTGACATTTTTCATGGGGACACTTTTCATTTTTGACATTTAGCATTGTGACATTTGTCATTTGACATCTTTGACATTTGCCATCTTGAAATTTGTCATTTTTGACATTTTTCATGGTGACACTTTTCATTTTTGACATTTAGCATTGTGACATTTGTCATTTGACATCTTTGACATTTGCCATCTTGAAATTTGTCATTTTTGACATTTTTCACGGTGACACTTTTCATTTTTGACATTTAGCATTGTGACATTTGTCATTTGACATCTTAGACATTTGCCATCTTGAAATTTGTCATTTTTGACACTTTTCATTTTTGACATTTAGCATTGTGACATTTGTCATTTGACATCTTTGACATTTGCCATCTTGAAATTTGTCATTTTTGACATTTAGCATTGTGACATTTGTCATTTGACATCTTTGACATTTGCCATCTTGAAATTTGTTATTTTTGACATTTTTCATGGTGACACTTTTCATTTTTGACATTTAGCATTGTGACATTTGTCAGTTTTGACATTTGCATCTTGAAATTTGTCATTTTTGACATTTTATGGTGACACTTTTCATTTTTGACATTTAGCATTGTGACATTTGTCATTTAACATCTTAGACATTTGCCATCTTGAAATTTGTCATTTTTGACACTTTTCATTCTTGACATTTAGCATTGTGACATTTGTCATTTGACATCTTTGACATTTGTCATCTTAAAATTTGTCATTTTTGACATTTTTTATGGTGACACTTTTCATTTTTGACATTTAGCATTGTGACATTTGTCATTTGACATCTTTGACATTTGCCATCTTGAAATTTGTTATTTTTGACATTTTTCATGGTGACACTTTTCATTTTTGACATTTAGCATTGTGACATTTGTCATTTGACATCTTTGACAATTGCCATCTTGAAATTTGTCATTTTTGACATTTAGCATTGTGACATTTGTCATTTGACATCTTTGATATTTGCCATCTTGAAGTTTGTCATTTTTGACATTTTTCATGGTGACACTTTTCATTTTTGACCTTTAGCATTGTGACATTTGTCATATTCGACATCTTTGACTTTTGCCATCTTGAAATTTGTCATTTTTGACATTTTTCATGGTGACACTTTTTATTTTTGACATTTAGCATTGTGACATTTGTCATTTGACATTTGCCATCTTGAAATTTGTCATTATTGACTTTTTTTATGGGGACCCTTTTCATTTTTGACATTTAGCATTGTGACATTTGTCATTTGACATCTTTGACATTTGCCATCTTGAAATTTGTCATTTTTGACATTTAGCATTGTGACATTTGTCATTTGACATCTTGGCCATTTGCCATCTTGAAATTTGTCATTTTTGACATTTTTTATGGTGACACTTATCATTTTTGACATTTAGCATTTAGACATTTGTCAGTTCTGACATTTGCCATTTTAAAATTTGTCATTTTTGACATTTTTCATGGTGAGACTTTTCATTTTTGACATTAAGCATTGTGACATTTGTCATTTGACATCTTTGACATTTGCTATCTTGAAATTTGTTATTTTTGACATTTTTCATGGTGACACTTTTCATTTTTGACATTTAGCATTGTGACATTTGTCATTTGACATCTTTGACATTTGCCATCTTAAAATTTGTCATTTTTGACATTTAGCATTGTGACATTTGTCATTTGACATCTTTGACATTTGCCATCTTAAAATTTGTCATTATTGACATTTTTCATGGGGACACTTTTCATTTTTGACATTTAGCATTGTGACATTTGTCATTTGACATCTTTGACATTTGCCATGTTGAAATTTGTCATTTTTGACATTTTTCATGGTGACACTTTTCATTTTTGACATTTAGCATTGTGACATTTGTCATTTGACATCTTTGACATTTGCCATCTTGAAATTTGTCATTTTTGACATTTTTCACGGTGACACTTTTCATTTTTGACATTTAGCATTGTGACATTTGTCATTTAACATCTTAGACATTTGCCATCTTAAAATTTGTCATTTTTGACACTTTTCATTTTTGACATTTAGCATTGTGACATTTGTCATTTGACATCTTTGACATTTACCATCTTGAAATTTGTCATTTTTGACATTTTTCATGGTGACACTTTTCATTTTTGACATATAGCATTGTGACATTTGTCATTTGACATCTTGGACATTTGCCATCTTGAAATTTGTCATTTTTGACATTTTTCATGGTGACACTTTTCATTTTTGACATTTAGCATTGTGACATTTGTCATTTGACATCTTTGACATTTGCCATCTTGAAATTTGTCATTTTTGACATTTAGCATTGTGACATTTGTCATTTGACATCTTTGACATTTGCCATCTTAAAATTTGTTATTTTTGACATTTTTCATGGTGACACTTTTCATTTTTGACATTTAGCATTGTGACATTTGTCAGTTTTGACATTTGCATCTTGAAATTCGTCATTTTTGACATTTTTCATGGTGACACTTTCTATTTTTGACATTTAGCATTGTGACATTTGTCATTTGACATCTTAGACATTTGCCATCTTGAAATTTGTCATTTTTGACACTTTTCATTTTTGACATTTAGCATTGTGACATTTGTCATTTGACATCTTTGACATTTGCCATCTTGAAATTTGTCATTTTTGACATTTTTCATGGTGACACTTATTATTTTTGACATTTAGCATTGTGACATTTGTCAGTTTTGACATTTGCCATCTTGAAATTTGTCAGTTTTGACATTTTTCATGGTGACACTTTTCATTTTTGACATTTAGCATTGTGACATTTGTCATTTGACATCTTTGACATTTGCCATCTTGAAATTTGTCATTTTTGGCATTTTTCATGGTGACACTTTTCACTTTTGACATTTAGCATTGTGACATTTGTCATTTGACATCTTTGACATTTGCCATCTTAAAATTTGTCATTTTTAACATTTTTGATGGTGACACTTTTCATTTTTGACATTTAGCATTGTGACATTTGTCATTTGACATCTTTGACATTTGTCATCTTGAAATTTGTCATTTTTGACATTTTTCATGGTGACACTTTTCATTTTTGACATTTAGCATTGTGACATTTGTCATTTGACATCTTTGACATTTGCCATCTTGAAATTTGTCATTTTTGACATTTTTCATGGTGACAATTTTCATTTTTGACATTTAGCATTGTGACATTTGTCATTTGACATCTTTGACATCTTTGACATTTGCCATCTTGAAATTTGTCATTGTTGACATTTAGCATTGTGACATTTGTCATTTGACATCTTTGATATTTGCCATCTTGAAATTTGTCATTTTTGACATTTTTCATGGTGACACTTTTCATTTTTGACATTTAGCATTGTGACATTTGTCATTTGACATCTTTGACATTTGCCATCTTGAAATTTGTCATTTTTGACATTTTTCATGGTGACACTTTTCATTTTTGACATTTAGCATTGTGACATTTGTCATTTGACATCTTTGACATTTGCCTTCTTGAAATTTGTCATTATTGACATTTTTCATGGTGACACTTTTCATTTTTGACATTTAGCATTGTGACATTTGTCATTTGACATCTTTGACATTTGCCATCTTGAAATTTGTCATTTTTGACATTTTTCATGGTGACACTTTTCATTTTTGACATTTAGCATTGTGACATTTGTCATTTGACATCTTTGATATTTGCCATCTTGAAATTTGTCATTTTTGACATTTTTCATGGTGACACTTTTCATTTTTGACATTTAGCATTGTGACATTTGTCATTTGACATCTTTGACATTTGCCATCTTGAAATTTGTCATTTTTGACATTTTTCATGGTGACACTTTTCATTTTTGACATTTAGCATTGTGACATTTGTCATTTGACATCTTTGACATTTGCCATCTTGAAATTTGTTATTTTTGACATTTTTCATGGTGACACTTTTCATTTTTGACATTTAGCATTGTGACATTTGTCAGTTTTGACATTTGCCATCTTGTAATTTGTCATTTTTGATATTTTTCATGGTGACACTTTTCATTTTTGACATTTAGCATTGTGACATTTGTCATTTGACATCTTAGACATTTGCCATGTTGAAATTTGTCATTTTTGACATTTAGCATTGTGACATTTGTCATTTGACATCTTTGACATTTGCCATCTTAAAATTTGTCATTTTTGACATTTTTCATGGTGACACTTATTATTTTTGACATTTAGCATTGTGACATTTGTCAGTTTTGACATTTGCCATCTTGAAGTTTGTCAGTTTTGACATTTTTCATGGTGACACTTTTCATTCTTGACATTTAGCATTGTGACATTTGTCATTTGACATCTTTGACATTTGCCATCTTGACATTTGTCATTTTTGACATTTTTTATGGTGACACTTTTCACTTTTGACATTTAGCATTGTGACATTTGCCATTTCACATCTTTGACATTTGCCATCTTAAAATTTGTCATTTTGGACATTTTTCATGGTGACACTTTTTATTTTTGACATTTAGCATTGTGACATTTGTCATTTGACATCTTTGACATTTGTCATCTTGAAATTTGTAATTTTTGACATTTTTCATGGTGACACTTTTCATTTTTGACATTTAGCATTGTGACATTTGTCATTTGACATCTTTGACATTTGCCATCTTGAAATTTGTTATTTTTGACATTTTTCATGGTAACACTTTTCATTTTTGACATTTAGCATTGTGACATTTGTCATTTGACATCTTTGACAATTGCCATCTTGAAATTTGTCATTTTTGACATTTAGCATTGTGACATTTGTCATTTGACATCTTTGATATTTGCCATCTTGAAATTTGTCATTTTTGACATTTTTCATGGTGACACTTTTCATTTTTGACATTTAGCATTGTGACATTTGTCATATTCGACATCTTTGACCTTTGCCATCTTGAAATTTTTCATGGTGACACTTTTTATTTTTGACATTTAGCATTGTGACATTTGTCATTTGACATTTGCCATCTTGAAATTTGTCATTATTGACATTTTTCATGGGGACTCTTTTCATTTTTGACATTTAGCATTGTGACATTTGTCATTTGACATCTTTGACATTTGCCATCTTGAAATTTGTCATTTTTGACATTTTTCATGGTGACACTTTTCATTTTTGACATTTAGCATTGTGACATTTGTCATTTGACATCTTTGACATTTGCCATCTTGAAATTTGTCATTTTTGACATTTAGCATTGTGACATTTGTCATTTGACATCTTGGACATTTGCCATCTTGAAATTTGTCATTTTTGACATTTTTTATGGTGACACTTATCATTTTTGACATTTAGCATTGTGACATTTGTCAGTTTTGACATTTGCCATCTTAAAATTTGTCATTTTTGACATTTTTCATGGTGACACTTTTCATTTTTGACATTTTTCATTTTTGACATTTAGCATTGTGACATTTGTCATTTGACATCTTTGACATTTCCCATCTTGAAATTTGTTATTTTTGACATTTTTCATGGTGACACTTTTCATTTTTGACATTTAGCATTGTGACATTTGTCATTTGACATCTTTGACATTTGTCATTATTGACATTTTTCATAGGGACACTTTTCATTTTTGACATTTAGCATTGTGACATTTGTCATTTGACATCTTTGACATTTGCTATCTTGAAATTTGTCATTTTTGACATTTTTCATGGTGACACTTTTCATTTTTGACATTTAGCATTGTGACATTTGTCATTTGACATCTTTGACATTTGCCATCTTGAAATTTGTCATTTTTGACATTTTTCACGGTGACACTTTTCATTTTTGACATTTAGCATTGTGACATTTGTCATTTGACATCTTAGACATTTGCCATCTTGAAATTTGTCATTTTTGACACTTTTCATTTTTGACATTTAGCATTGTGACATTTGTCATTTGACATCTTTGACATTTGCCATCTTGAAATTTGTCATTTTTGACATTTAGCATTGTGACATTTGTCATATTCGACATCTTTGACCTTTGCCATCTTGAAATTTGTCATTTTTGACATTTTTCATGGTGACACTTTTTATTTTTGACATTTAGCATTGTGACATTTGTCATTTGACATTTGCCATCTTGAAATTTGTCATTATTGACATTTTTCATGGGGACTCTTTTCATTTTTGACATTTAGCATTGTGACATTTGTCATTTGACATCTTTGACATTTGCCATCTTGAAATTTGTCATTTTTGACATTTTTCATGGTGACACTTTTCATTTTTGACATTTAGCATTGTGACATTTGTCATTTGACATCTTTGACATTTGCCATCTTGAAATTTGTCATTTTTGACATTAAGCATTGTGACATTTGTCATTTGACATCTTGGACATTTGCCATCTTGAAATTTGTCATTTTTGACATTTTTTATGGTGACACTTATGATTTTTGACATTTAGCATTGTGACATTTGTCAGTTTTGACATTTGCCATCTTAAAATTTGTCATTTTTAACATTTTGCATTGTGACACTTTTCATTTTTGACATTTAGCATTGTGATATTTGTCATTTGACATCTTTGACATTTGCCATCTTGAAATTTGTTATTTTTGACATTTTTCATGGTGACACTTTTCATTTTTGACATTTAGCATTGTGACATTTGTCATTTGACATCTTTGACATTTGCCATCTTGAAATTTGTCATTTTTGACATTTAGCATTGTGACATTTGTCATTTGACATCTTTGACATTTGCCATCTTGAAATTTGTCATTATTGACATTTTTCATGGGGACACTTTTCATTTTTGACATTTAGCATTGTGACATTTGTCATTTGACATCTTTGACATTTGCCATCTTGAAATTTGTCATTTTTGACATTTTTCATGGTGACACTTTTCATTTTTGACATTTAGCATTGTGACATTTGTCATTTGACATCTTTGACATTTGCCATCTTGAAATTTGTCATTTTTGACATTTTTCACGGTGATACTTTTCATTTTTGACATTTAGCATTGTGACATTTGTCATTTGACATCTTAGACATTTGCCATCTTGAAATTTGTCATTTTTGACACTTTTCATTTTTGACATTTAGCATTGTGACATTTGTCATTTGACATCTTTGACATTTGCCATCTTGAAATTTGTCATTTTTGACATTTAGCATTGTGACATTTGTCATTTGACATCTTTGACATTTGCCATCTTGAAATTTGTTATTTTTGACATTTTTCATGGTGACACTTTTCATTTTTGACATTTAGCATTGTGACATTTGTCAGTTTTGACATTTGCATCTTGAAATTTGTCATTTTTGACATTTTATGGTGACACTTTTCATTTTTGACATTTAGCATTGTGACATTTGTCATTTAACATCTTAGACATTTGCCATCTTGAAATTTGTCATTTTTGACACTTTTCATTTTTGACATTTGTCATTTGACATCTTTGACATTTGTCATCTTGAAATTTGTCATTTTTGACATTTTTTATGGTGACACTTTTCATTTTTGACATTTAGCATTGTGACATTTGTCATTTGACATCTTTGACATTTGCCATCTTGAAATTTGTTATTTTTGACATTTTTCATGGTGACACTTTTCATTTTTGACATTTAGCATTGTGACATTTGTCATTTGACATCTTTGACAATTGCCATCTTGAAATTTGTCATTTTTGACATTTAGCATTGTGACATTTGTCATTTGACATCTTTGATATTTGCCATCTTGAAGTTTGTCATTTTTGACATTTTTCATGGTGACACTTTTTATTTTTGACATTTAGCATTGTGACATTTGTCATTTGACATTTGCCATCTTGAAATTTGTCATTATTGACTTTTTTCATGGGGACCCTTTTCATTTTTGACATTTAGCATTGTGACATTTGTCATTTGACATCTTTGACATTTGCCATCTTGAAATTTGTCATTTTTGACATTTAGCATTGTGACATTTGTCATTTGACATCTTGGCCATTTGCCATCTTGAAATTTGTCATTTTTGACATTTTTTATGGTGACACTTATCATTTTTGACATTTAGCATTTAGACATTTGTCAGTTCTGACATTTGCCATCTTAAAATTTGTCATTTTTGACATTTTTCATGGTGAGACTTTTCATTTTTGACATTAAGCATTGTGACATTTGTCATTTGACATCTTTGACATTTGCTATCTTGAAATTTGTTATTTTTGACATTTTTCATGGTGACACTTTTCATTTTTGACATTTAGCATTGTGACATTTGTCATTTGACATCTTTGACATTTGCCATCTTAAAATTTGTCATTTTTGACATTTAGCATTGTGACATTTGTCATTTGACATCTTTGACATTTGCCATCTTGAAATTTGTCATTATTGACATTTTTCATGGGGACACTTTTCATTTTTGACATTTAGCATTGTGACATTTGTCATTTGACATCTTTGACATTTGCCATGTTGAAATTTGTCATTTTTGACATTTTTCATGGTGACACTTTTCATTTTTGACATTTAGCATTGTGACATTTGTCATTTGACATCTTTGACATTTGCCATCTTGAAATTTGTCATTTTTGACATTTTTCACGGTGACACTTTTCATTTTTGACATTTAGCATTGTGACATTTGTCATTTAACATCTTAGACATTTGCCATCTTAAAATTTGTCATTTTTGACACTTTTCATTTTTGACATTTAGCATTGTGACATTTGTCATTTGACATCTTTGACATTTACCATCTTGAAATTTGTCATTTTTGACATTTTTCATGGTGACACTTTTCATTTTTGACATATAGCATTGTGACATTTGTTATTTGACATCTTGGACATTTGCCATCTTAAAATTTGTCATTTTTGACATTTTTCATGGTGACACTTTTCATTTTTGACATTTAGCATTGTGACATTTGTCATTTGACATCTTTGACATTTGCCATCTTGAAATTTGTCATTTTTGACATTTAGCATTGTGACATTTGTCATTTGACATCTTTGACATTTGCCATCTTGAAATTTGTTATTTTTGACATTTTTCATGGTGACACTTTTCATTTTTGACATTTAGCATTGTGACATTTGTCAGTTTTGACATTTGCATCTTGAAATTTGTCATTTTTGACATTTTTCATGGTGACACTTTCTATTTTTGACATTTAGCATTGTGACATTTGTCATTTGACATCTTAGACATTTGCCATCTTGAAATTTGTCATTTTTGACACTTTTCATTTTTGACATTTAGCATTGTGACATTTGTCATTTGACATCTTTGACATTTGCCATCTTGAAATTTGTCATTTTTGACATTTTTCATGGTGACACTTATTATTTTTGACATTTAGCATTGTGACATTTGTCAGTTTTGACATTTGCCATCTTGAAATTTGTCAGTTTTGACATTTTTCATGGTGACACTTTTCATTTTTGACATTTAGCATTGTGACATTTGTCATTTGACATCTTTGACATTTGCCATCTTGAAATTTGTCATTTTTGGCATTTTTCATGGTGACACTTTTCACTTTTGACATTTAGCATTGTGACATTTGTCATTTGACATCTTTGACATTTGCCATCTTAAAATTTGTCATTTTTAACATTTTTGATGGTGACACTTTTCATTTTTGACATTTAGCATTGTGACATTTGTCATTTGACATCTTTGACATTTGTCATCTTGAAATTTGTCATTTTTGACATTTTTCATGGTGACACTTTTCATTTTTGACATTTAGCATTGTGACATTTGTCATTTGACATCTTTGACATTTGCCATCTTGAAATTTGTCATTTTTGACATTTTTCATGGTGACAATTTTCATTTTTGACATTTAGCATTGTGACATTTGTCATTTGACATCTTTGACATCTTTGACATTTGCCATCTTGAAATTTGTCATTGTTGACATTTAGCATTGTGACATTTGTCATTTGACATCTTTGATATTTGCCATCTTGAAATTTGTCATTTTTGACATTTTTCATGGTGACACTTTTCATTTTTGACATTTAGCATTGTGACATTTGTCATTTGACATCTTTGACATTTGCCATCTTGAAATTTGTCATTTTTGACATTTTTCATGGTGACACTTTTCATTTTTGACATTTAGCATTGTGACATTTGTCATTTGACATCTTTGACATTTGCCTTCTTGAAATTTGTCATTATTGACATTTTTCATGGGGACACTTTTCATTTTTGACATTTAGCATTGTGACATTTGTCATTTGACATCTTTGACATTTGCCTTCTTGAAATTTGTCATTATTGACATTTTTCATGGGGACACTTTTCATTTTTGACATTTAGCATTGTGACATTTGTCATTTGACATCTTTGACATTTGCCATCTTGAAATTTGTCATTTTTGACATTTTTCGTGGTGACACTTTTCATTTTTGACATTTAGCATTGTGAAATTTGTCATTTGACATCTTTGACATTTGCCATCTTGAAATTTGTCATTTTTGACATTTTTCACAGTGACACTTTTCATTTTTGACATTTAGCATTGTGACATTTGTCATTTGACATCTTAGACATTTGCCATCTTAAAATTTGTCATTTTTGACACCTTTCATTTTTGACATTTAGCATTGTGACATTTGTCATTTGACATCTTTGAAATTTGCCATCTTGAAATTTGTCATTTTTGACATTTTTCATGGTGACACTTATCATTTTTGACATTTAGCATTGTGACATTTGTCAGTTTTGACATTTGCCATCTTGAAATTTGTCATTTTTGACATTTTTCATGGTGACACTTTTCATTTTTGACACTTAGCATTGTGACATTTGTCATTTGACATCTTTGACATTTGCCATCTTAAAATTTGTCATTTTTGACATTTTTCATGGTGACACTTTTCATTTTTGACATTTAGCATTGTGACATTTGTCATTTGACATCTTTGACATTTGCCATCTTGAAATTTGTCATTTTTGACATTTTATGGTGACACTTTTCATTTTTGACATTTAGCATTGTGACATTTGTCATTTGACATCTTTGACATTTGCCATCTTGAAATTTGTCATTTTTGACATTTTTCATGGTGACACTTTTCATTTTTAACATTTAGCATTGTGACATTTGTCATTTGACATCTTTGACATTTGCCATCTTGAAATTTGTTATTTTTGACATTTTTCATGGTGACACTTTTCATTTTTGACATTTAGCATTGTGACATTTGTCATTTGACATCTTTGACATTTGTCATCTTGAAATTTGTCATTTTTGACATTTTTCATGGTGACACTTTTCATTTTTGACATTTAGCATTGTGACATTTGTCATTTGACATCTTTGACATTTGCCATCTTGAAATTTGTCATTTTTGACATTTAGCATTGTGACATTTGTCATTTGACATCTTGGACATTTGCCATCTTGAAAATGAAATTGGCGCATTTTCATACTCTTCAATTTGCCAAAACTTTTTTAATTGATTGTCAATTTCCGAATTGGAGATAAAATTGCAATGAGTACAATAATTTGAAATAGTTTGTGGGATTTCGCCTGAGATAATAAACCCAAATACTGTTTTTTGTAGAACTGGATTATTGTCACCCAATGATATTTGTCCAATTCGTAATAATTTCCAAAATAGGCTAGCACCCAAAAGCATGTCTACTTGACTTGATTCATTAAAGTTGGGATCGGCTAACGTTACATTTGTTGGTATATCCAGAATATTTTTATTAAACGAAAATGCGGGTAATTTATCAGTAATACGTGGTATTATCAAACAATTTATATTAAAATCTGTCGAGTTAGTAATTGACCTTATTTTTATGTTTGACGAATATTTAATTTGGTTACACGAATTATTTAGACCAGAAACGGTCATGTTTATTTTTGACTGTTCGATGTTTAATATGTTTACAAGATTTTGTGTGATAAAATTTGACTGCGAACCTGAATCGAGCAATACGCGACACCTATGAGCATTTCCGTGTACGTCTAGCACTTGGATTACTGCAGTCGATAAAAGAATTTGATTCGTATTTACGCTTGTATGAACTGCTACAGTTTGATTTTCAGATTTTTTTTCAATCGAATTAATTTGTTGACTTGTTGTAGGTGCATTTGACTCACCCTGTATTTTTTCGAAGTGTAATAAACTGTGATGACGCTTTTGACACCCTTTACAGTTTGAATTACTGCGACAATCAGCATTTTTGTGGTTACCCCTTAGGCAATTAGTACAAAGACGATGTTCCTTAACTATGTTGAATCGTTTGTTTGCCGTTAATTTAATAAAATGTGGACAATTTTGCAGTGGATGATTCATTTTGCATAAAATACACGTTAAGTTTTCATTTGATACAAAAGCCTTTGATTTTATATGTTTATCGCATGACGCTGACGGCGATATCTTTTCTAAAAATGCACACTTCTCTCTTAAAAATGTCGTTAATTCAGCCAGCGACGGTAAAGTTTCAGCCTTTTGTTTTTTCTCCCAATCGCGGCGCGTAATGGAGTCTAGTTTATTTGAAATTTTATATATTAATAAAGTATCCCAATATTTTACGGGTTGTTCAAGAACTTCCAATGCTCTTGTGTGTCTAACCAAACCATCTAATAGCTGTCGTAACGCGAAATGTGATTCTTTGTTTACCGCGGGTAAATTAAAAAGTGCCTTTACATGGTTGTTAACTAACAGAACCTTATTTTCAAATCTTTCTGTGAGTAACTTCCAAGCAATGTCATAGTTTGCTGCGGATATTTCTAAGGAGTGTATTATGTCTGCTGCCTCGCCTTTCAGCGATAAACGTAAATAATGAAATTTTTGAATTTCAGATATGTCGGAATTGTCATGGATTATTGATTTAAACGTGTCTTTAAAATAAAGCCACTGGCTATAGCTTCCGTCAAAACATGGTAAATTTATAGTAGGTAATTTAACATTACTTAATTTATTTGAACGTAATGAACTTTCGGATGATGACGATTTATGAATTTCTTGTCTGTTTTGTTCAATTAAACTTTTGGCAAGAGATATGCAGTTATAGTACTCATCTTCAAAACGTTGTCTTTCTGAGCTTTGACTATCAAAATTCTGTTCATCAAGCACTTCAATTTGACTTTGAATTTCGCAAAATTGTTCCCAGTTAATTTCTAATTTATTTACACGTATTTCTAACTGAACTATATCAGGTTTGCTGGCATCTAATTTGTCATAAGAGGTTTTAAAACGTGTTAAGTTACCTTTAATAGATGTTCTTCTTATTAAAAGTTCTTTAAGTGTCGACATTTTGTCTTTAATTTATTTATTTCAAGTTTTTTTTTGCAAATGGGTAAATTGAATGTGAATCGTGTTTGTAATAGAGAATTCCTAGTATCTTCGCTCAGATCTTAGGCATGCATAAAATCGCTACCATGAAATAGTACAAACGAATCGGTAAATTAAACAAGTGAAAAATAGGAATAGGAAAGCACTGACCTTGTAGTTTTTATGTACTGTCTCTGAGAATTAAGTGACTTGTTCGGCAGGTGGCTGGACACCAGCATTTAGGAAACAGGAACAATACCTCACCCACGTTGTATGTTGTATGTAGACGCAATTATTATACGTAGGAAATACAGTTGATTTCAAATTTATATGCTGCTAATATCCAAAAGGGCACTATTCATTTCATCCGGCTGCGGAAGGACCAAAAATGTTGTGTATCGGATTGATAGATTTCCAATCAACCGAAGATGTAACTTATGCTTCGAAGGACCGTTGTTAATGTTATTTAATTTAATTATGGTTGTTAAAGATCAATAAAGAGATGCTTTCTGCTTTAAGTCATTTATTATTCTGACATCTAACCTAATTGACATGTGTGTTTTTAGCCGCTCTCGATTAGAGAACATTTTTGAAATTAATATGCGGCGTTGCCGGGTTTATAAAAAAAACAGATAAAGAAAATAAAAAGAACAATAACTTGCAGTGAGCTGCAACACACTTATCATTTTTGACATTTAGCATTGTGACATTTGTCAGTTTTGACATTTGCCATCTTGAAATTTGTCATTTTTGACATTTTTCATGGTGACACTTTTCATTTTTGACATTTAGCATTGTGACATTTGTCATTTGACATCTTTGACATTTGCCATCTTGAAATTTGTCATTTTTGAAATTTTTCATGGTGACACTTTTCATTTTTGACATTTAGCATTGTGACATTTGTCATTTGACATCTTTGACATTTGCCATCTTGAAATTTGTCATTTTTGACATTTTATGGTGACACTTTTCATTTTTGACATTTAGCATTGTGACATTTGTCATTTGACATCTTTGACATTTGCCATCTTGAAATTTGTCATTTTTGATATTTTTCATGGTGACACTTTTCATTTTTAACATTTAGCATTGTGACATTTGTCATTTGACATCTTTGACATTTGCCATCTTGAAATTTGTTATTTTTGACATTTTTCATGGTGACACTTTTCATTTTTGACATTTAGCATTGTGACATTTGTCATTTGACATCTTTGACATTTGTCATCTTGAAATTTGTCATTTTTGACATTTTTCATGGTGACACTTTTCATTTTTGACATTTAGCATTGTGACATTTGTCATTTGACATCTTTGACATTTGCCATCTTGAAATTTGTCATTTTTGACATTTAGCATTGTGACATTTGTCATTTGACATCTTGGACATTTGCCATCTTGAAATTTGTCATTTTTGACATTTTTCATGGTGACACTTATCATTTTTGACATTTAGCATTGTGACATTTGTCAGTTTTGACATTTGCCATCTTGAAATTTGTCATTTTTGACTTTTTTTATGGTAGCACTTTTCATTTTTGACATTTAGCATTGTGACATTTGTCATTTGACATCTTTGACATTTGCCATCTTAAAATTTGTTATTTTTGACGTTTTTCATGGTGACACTTTTCATTTTTGACATTTAGCATTGTGACATTTGTCATTTGACATCTTTGACATTTGCCATCTTAAAATTTGTCATGTTTGACATTAAGCATTGTGACATTTGTCATTTGACATCTTTGATATTTGCCATCTTGAAATTTGTCATTTTTGACATTTTTCATGGTGACACTTTTCATTTTTGACATTTAGCATTGTGACATTTGTCATTTGACATCTTTGACATTTGCCATCTTGAAATTTGTCATTTTTGACATTTTTCATGGTGACACTTTTCATTTTTGACATTTAGCATTGTGACATTTGTCATTTGACATCTTTGACATTTGCCTTCTTGAAATTTGTCATTATTGACATTTTTCATGGGGACACTTTTCATTTTTGACATTTAGCATTGTGACATTTGTCATTTGACATCTTTGACATTTGCCTTCTTGAAATTTGTCATTTTTGACATTTTTCGTGGTGACACTTTTCATTTTTGACATTTAGCATTGTGACATTTGTCATTTGACATCTTTGACATTTGCCATCTTGAAATTTGTTATTTTTGACATTTTTCATGGTGACACTTTTCATTTTTGACATTTAGCATTGTGACATTTGTCATTTGACATCTTTGACAATTGCCATCTTGAAATTTGTCATTTTTGACATTTTTCATGGTGACACTTTTCATTTTTGACATTTGTCAGTTTTGACATTTGCCATCTTGAAATTTGTCATTTTTGACATTTTTCATGGTGACACTTTTCATTTTTGACATTTAGCATTGTGACGTTTGTCATTTGACATCTTTGACATTTGCCATCTTAAAATTTGTTATTTTTGACATTTTTCATGGTGACACTTTTTATTTTTGACATTTAGCATTGTGACATTTGTTATTTGACATCTTTGATATTTGCCATTTTGAAATTTGTCATTTTTGACATTTTTCACGGTGACACTTTTGATTTTTGACATTTAGAATTGTGACATTTGTCATTTGACATCTTTGACATTTGCCATCTTGAAATTTGTTATTTTTGACATTTTTCATGGTGACACTTTTCATTTTTGACATTTAGCATTGTGACATTTGTCATTTGACATCTTTGACATTTGCCATCTTGAAATTTGTCATTTTTGACATTTTTTATGGTGACACTTTTCATTTTTGACATTTAGCATTGTGACATTTGTCATTTGACATCTTTGACATTTGCCATCTTAAAATTTGTCATTTTTGACATTTAGCATTGTGACATTTGTCATTTGACATCTTGGACATTTGCCATCTTGAAATTTGTCATTTTTGACATTTTTCATGGTGACACTTATCATTTTTGACATTTAGCATTGTGACATTTGTCAGTTTTGACATTTGCCATCTTAAAATTTGTCATTTTTGACATTTTTCATGGTGACACTTTTCATTTTTGACATTTAGCATTGTGACATTTGTCATTTGACATCTTTGACTTTTGCCATCTTGAAATTTGTTATTTTTGACATTTTTCATGGTGACACTTTTCATTTTTGACATTTAGCATTGTGACATTTGTCATTTGACATCTTTGACATTTGCCATCTTGAAATTTGTCATTATTGACATTTTTCATGGGGACACTTTTCATTTTTGACATTTAGCATTGTGACATTTGTCATTTGACATCTTTGACATTTGCCATCTTGAAATTTGTCATTTTTGACATTTTTCATGGTGACACTTTTCATTTTTGACATTTAGCATTGTGACATTTGTCATTTGACATCTTTGACATTTGCCATCTTGAAATTTGTCATTTTTGACATTTTTCACGGTGACACTTTTCATTTTTGACATTTAGCATTGTGACATTTGTCATTTGACATCTTAGACATTTGCCATCTTGAAATTTGTCATTTTTGACACTTTTCATTTTTGACATTTAGCATTGTGACATTTGTCATTTGACATCTTTGACATTTACCATCTTAAAATTTGTCATTTTTGACATTTTTCATGGTGACACTTTTCATTTTTGACATATAGCATTGTGACATTTGTCATTTGACATCTTGGACATTTGCCATTTTGAAATTTGTCATTTTTGACATTTTTCATGGTGACACTTTTCATTTTTGACATTTAGCACTGTGACATTTGTCATTTGACATCTTTGACATTTGCCATCTTGAAATTTGTCATTTTTGACATTTAGCATTGTGACATTTGTCATTTGACATCTTTGACATTTGCCATCTTGAAATTTGTTATTTTTGACATTTTTCATGGTGACACTTTTCATTTTTGACATTTAGCATTGTGACATTTGTCAGTTTTGACATTTGCCATCTTGAAATTTGTCATTTTTGATATTTTTCATGGTGACACTTTTCATTTTTGACATTTAGCATTGTGACATTTGTCATTTGACATCTTAGACATTTGCCATCTTGAAATTTGTCATTTTTGACACTTTTCATTTTTGACATTTAGCATTGTGACATTTGTCATTTGACATCTTTGACATTTGCCATCTTGAAATTTGTCATTTTTGACATTTTTCATGGTGACACTTATTATTTTTGACATTTAGCATTGTGACATTTGTCAGTTTTGACATTTGCCATTTTGAAATTTGTCAGTTTTGACATTTTTCATGGTGACACTTTTCATTCTTGACATTTAGCATTGTGACATTTGTCATTTGACATCTTTGACATTTGCCATCTTGAAATTTGTCATTTTTGACATTTTTCATGGTGACACTTTTCACTTTTGACATTTAGCATTGTGACATTTGCCATTTCACATCTTTGACATTTGCCATCTTAAAATTTGTCATTTTTGACATTTTTCATGGTGACACTTTTCATTTTTGACATTTAGCATTGTGACATTTGTCATTTGACATCTTTGACATTTGTCATCTTGAAATTTGTCATTTTTGACATTTTTCATGGTGACACTTTTCATTTTTGACATTTAGCATTGTGACATTTGTCATTTGACATCTTTGACATTTGCCATCTTGAAATTTGTTATTTTTGACATTTTTCATGGTGACACTTTTCATTTTTGACATTTAGCATTGTGACATTTGTCATTTGACATCTTTGACAATTGCCATCTTGAAATTTGTCATTTTTGACATTTAGCATTGTGACATTTGTCATTTGACATCTTTCATATTTGCCATCTTGAAATTTGTCATTTTTGACATTTTTTATGGTGACACTTTTCATTTTTGACATTTAGCATTGTGACATTTGTCATATTCGACATCTTTGACCTTTGCCATCTTGAAATTTGTCATTTTTGACATTTTTCATGGTGACACTTTTTATTTTTGACATTTAGCATTGTGACATTTGTCATTTGACATTTGCCATTTTGAAATTTGACATTATTGACATTTTTCATGGGGAATCTTTTAATTTTTGACATTTAGCATTGTGACATTTGTCATTTGACATCTTTGACATTTGCCATCTTGAAATTTGTCATTTTTGACATTTTTCATGGTGACACTTTTCATTTTTGACATTTAGCATTGTGACATTTGTCATTTGACATCTTTGACATTTGCCATCTTGAAATTTGTCATTTTTGACATTTAGCATTGTGACATTTGTCATTTGACATCTTGGACATTTGCCATCTTGAAATTTGTCATTTTTGACACTTTTCATTTTTGACATTTAGCATTGTGACATTTGTCATTTGACATCTTTGACATTTGCCATCTTGAAATTTGTCATTTTTGACATTTTTCATGGTGACACTTATTATTTTTGACATTTAGCATTGTGACATTTGTCAGTTTTGACATTTGCCATCTTGAAATTTGTCAGTTTTGACATTTTTCATGGTGACACTTTTCATTTTTGACATTTAGCATTGTGACATTTGTCATTTGACATCTTTGACATTTGTCATCTTGAAATTTGTCATTTTTGACATTTTTCATGGTGACACTTTTCATTTTTGACATTTAGCATTGTGACATTTGTCATTTGACATCTTTGACATTTGCCATCTTGAAATTTGTTATTTTTGACATTTTTCATGGTGACACTTTTCATTTTTGACATTTAGCATTGTGACATTTGTTATTTGACATCTTTGACAATTGCCATCTTGAAATTTGTCATTTTTGACATTTAGCATTGTGACATTTGTCATTTGACATCTTTGATATTTGCGATCTTGAAATTTGTCATTTTTGACATTTTTCATGGTGACACTTTTCATTTTTGACCTTTAGCATTGTGACATTTGTCATATTCGACATCTTTGACTTTTGCCATCTTGAAATTTGTCATTTTTGACATTTTTCATGGTGACACTTTTTATTTTTGACATTTAGCATTGTGACATTTGTCATTTGACATTTGCCATCTTGAAATTTGTCATTATTGACTTTTTTCATGGGGACCCTTTTCATTTTTGACATTTAGCATTGTGACATTTGTCATTTGACATCTTTGACATTTGCCATCTTGAAATTTGTCATTTTTGACATTTTTCATGGTGACACATTTCATTTTTGACATTTAGCATTGTGACATTTGTCATTTGACATCTTTGACATTTGCCATCTTGAAATTTGTCATTTTTGACATTTAGCATTGTGACATTTGTCATTTGACATCTTGGACATTTGCCATCTTGAAATTTGTCATTTTTGACATTTTTTATGGTGACACTTATCATTTTTGACATTTAGCATTGTGACATTTGTCAGTTTTGACATTTGCCATCTTAAAATTTGTCATTTTTGACATTTTTCATGATGACACTTTTCATTTTTGACATTAAGCATTGTGACATTTGTCATTTGACATCTTTGACATTTGCCATCTTGAAATTTGTCATTTTTGACATTTTTCATGGTGACACTTTTCATTTTTAACATTTAGCATTGTGACATTTGTCATTTGACATCTTTGACATTTGCCATCTTGAAATTTGTTATTTTTGACATTTTTCATGGTGACACTTTTCATTTTTGACATTTAGCATTGTGACATTTGTCATTTGACATCTTTGACATTTGTCATCTTGAAATTTGTCATTTTTGACATTTTTCATGGTGACACTTTTCATTTTTGACATTTAGCATTGTGACATTTGTCATTTGACATCTTTGACATTTGCCATCTTGAAATTTGTCATTTTTGACATTTAGCATTGTGACATTTGTCATTTGACATCTTGGACATTTGCCATCTTGAAATTTGTCATTTTTGACATTTTTCATGGTGACACTTATCATTTTTGACATTTAGCATTGTGACATTTGTCAGTTTTGACATTTGCCATCTTGAAATTTGTCATTTTTGACTTTTTTTATGGTGACACTTTTCATTTTTGACATTTAGCATTGTGACATTTGTCATTTGACATCTTTGACATTTGCCATCTTAAAATTTGTTATTTTTGACGTTTTTCATGGTGACACTTTTTATTTTTGACATTTAGCATTGTGACATTTGTCATTTGACATCTTTGACATTTGCCATCTTGAAATTTGTTATGTTTGACATTTAGCATTGTGACATTTGTCATTTGACATCTTTGATATTTGCCATCTTGAAATTTGTCATTGTTGACATTTTTCATGGTGACACTTTTCATTTTTGACATTTAGCATTGTGACATTTGTCATTTGACATCTTTGACATTTGCCATCTTGAAATTTGTCATTTTTGACATTTTTCATGGTGACACTTTTCATTTTTGACATTTAGCATTGTGACATTTGTCATTTGACATCTTTGACATTTGCCTTCTTGAAATTTGTCATTATTGACATTTTTCATGGGGACACTTTTCATTTTTGACATTTAGCATTGTGACATTTGTCATTTGACATCTTTGACATTTGCCTTCTTGAAATTTGTCATTTTTGACATTTTTCGTGGTGACACTTTTCATTTTTGACATTTAGCATTGTGACATTTGTCATTTGACATCTTTGACATTTGCCATCTTGAAATTTGTTATTTTTGACATTTTTCATGGTGACACTTTTCATTTTTGACATTTAGCATTGTGACATTTGTCATTTGACATCTTTGACAATTGCTATCTTGAAATTTGTCATTTTTGACATTTTTCATGGTGACACTTTTCATTTTTGACATTTAGCATTGTGACATTTGTTAGTTTTGACATTTGCCATCTTGAAATTTGTCATTTTTGACATTTTTCATGGTGACACTTTTCATTTTTGACATTTAGCATTGTGACGTTTGTCATTTGACATCTTTGACATTTGCCATCTTGAAATTTGTTATTTTTGACATTTTTCATGGTGACACTTTTTATTTTTGACATTTAGCATTGTGACATTTGTTATTTGACATCTTTGATATTTGCCATTTTGAAATTTGTCATTTTTGACATTTTTCACAGTGACACTTTTGATTTTTGACATTTAGAATTGTAACATTTGTCATTTGACATCTTTGACATTTGCCATCTTGAAATTTGTTATTTTTGACATTTTTCATGGTGACACTTTTCATTTTTGACATTTAGCATTGTGACATTTGTCATTTGACATCTTTGACATTTGCCATCTTGAAATTTGTCATTTTTGACATTTTTTATGGTGACACTTTTCAGTTTTGACATTTAGCATTGTGACATTTGTCATTTGACATCTTTGACATTTGCCATCTTAAAATTTGTCATTTTTGACATTTAGCATTGTGACATTTGTCATTTGACATCTTGGACATTTGCCATCTTGAAATTTGTCATTTTTGAGATTTTTCATGGTGACACTTATCATTTTTGACATTTAGCATTGTGACATTTGTCAGTTTTGACATTTGCCATCTTAAAATTTGTCATTTTTGACATTTTTCATGGTGACACTTTTCATTTTTGACATTTAGCATTGTGACATTTGTCATTTGACATCTTTGACTTTTGCCATCTTGAAATTTGTTATTTTTGACATTTTTCATGGTGACACTTTTCATTTTTGACATTTAGCATTGTGACATTTGTCATTTGACATCTTTGACATTTGCCATCTTGAAATTTGTCATTTTTGACATTTTTCATGGTGACAGTTTTCATTTTTGACATTTAGCATTGTGACATTTGTCATTTGACTTCTTTGACATTTGCCATCTTGAAATTTGTCATTATTGACATTTTATGGGGACAATTTTCATTTTTGACATTTAGCATTGTGACATTTGTCATTTGACATCTTTGACAATTGCCATCTTGAAATTTGTCATTTTTGACATTTTTCATGGTGACACTTTTCATTTTTGACATTTAGCATTGTGACATTTGTCATTTGACATCTTTGACATTTGCCATCTTGAAATTTGTCATTTTTGACATTTTTCACGGTGACACTTTTCATTTTTGACATTTAGCATTGTGACATTTGTCATTTGACATCTTAGACATTTGCCATCTTGAAATTTGTCATTTTTGACACTTTTCATTTTTGACATTTAGCATTGTGACATTTGTCATTTGACATCTTTGACATTTGTCATCTTGAAATTTGTCATTTTTGACATTTTTCATGGTGACACTTTTCATTTTTGACATTTAGCATTGTGACATTTGTCATTTGACATCTTTGACATTTGCCATCTTGAAATTTGTTATTTTTGACATTTTTCATGGTGACACTTTTCATTTTTGACATTTAGCATTGTGACATTTGTCATTTGACATCTTTGACAATTGCCATCTTGAAATTTGTCATTTTTGACATTTAGCATTGTGACATTTGTCATTTGACATCTTTGATATTTGCCATCTTGAAATTTGTCATTTTTGACAGTTTTTATGGTGACACTTTTCATTTTTGACATTTAGCATTGTGACATTTGTCATATTCGACATCTTTGACCTTTGCCATCTTGAAATTTGTCATTTTTGACATTTTTCATGGTGACACTTTTTATTTTTGACATTTAGCAATGTGACATTTGTCATTTGCCATTTTGAAATTTGTCATTATTGACATTTTTCATGGGGAATCTTTTAATTTTTGACATTTAGCATTGTGACATTTGTCATTTGACATCTTTGACATTTGCCATCTTGAAATTTGTCATTTTTGACATTTTTCATGGTGACACTTTTCATTTTTGACATTTAGCATTGTGACATTTGTCATTTGACATCTTTGACATTTGCCATCTTGAAATTTGTCATTTTTGACAATTAGCATTGTGACATTTGTCATTTGACATCTTGGACATTTGCCATCTTGAAATTTGTCATTTTTGACACTTTTCATTTTTGACATTTAGCATTGTGACATTTGTCATTTGACATCTTTGACATTTGCCATCTTGAAATTTGTCATTTTTGACATTTTTCATGGAGACACTTATTATTTTTGACATTTAGCATTGTGACATTTGTCATTTTTGACATTTAGCATTGTGACATTTGTCATTTGACATCTTTGACAATTGCTATCTTGAAATTTGTCATTTTTGACATTTTTCATGGTGACACTTTTCATTTTTGACATTTAGCATTGTGACATTTGTTAGTTTTGACATTTGCCATTTTGAAATTTGTCATTTTTGACATTTTTCATGGTGACACTTTTCATTTTTGACATTTAGCATTGTGACGTTTGTCATTTGACATCTTTGACATTTGCCATCTTGAAATTTGTTATTTTTGACATTTTTCATGGTGACACTTTTTATTTTTGACATTTAGCATTGTGACATTTGTTATTTGACATCTTTGATATTTGCCATTTTGAAATTTGTCATTTTTGACATTTTTCACAGTGACACTTTTGATTTTTGACATTTAGAATTGTAACATTTGTCATTTGACATCTTTGACATTTGCCATCTTGAAATTTGTTATTTTTGACATTTTTCATGGTGACACTTTTCATTTTTGACATTTAGCATTGTGACATTTGTCATTTGACATCTTTGACATTTGCCATCTTGAAATTTGTCATTTTTGACATTTTTTATGGTGACACTTTTCAGTTTTGACATTTAGCATTGTGACATTTGTCATTTGACATCTTTGACATTTGCCATCTTAAAATTTGTCATTTTTGACATTTAGCATTGTGACATTTGTCATTTGACATCTTGGACATTTGCCATCTTGAAATTTGTCATTTTTGAGATTTTTCATGGTGACACTTATCATTTTTGACATTTAGCATTGTGACATTTGTCAGTTTTGACATTTGCCATCTTAAAATTTGTCATTTTTGACATTTTTCATGGTGACACTTTTCATTTTTGACATTTAGCATTGTGACATTTGTCATTTGACATCTTTGACTTTTGCCATCTTGAAATTTGTTATTTTTGACATTTTTCATGGTGACACTTTTCATTTTTGAAATTTAGCATTGTGACATTTGTCATTTGACATCTTTGACATTTGCCATCTTGAAATTTGTCATTTTTGACATTTTTCATGGTGACAGTTTTCATTTTTGACATTTAGCATTGTGACATTTGTCATTTGACTTCTTTGACATTTGCCATCTTGAAATTTGTCATTATTGACATTTTATGGGGACAATTTTCATTTTTGACATTTAGCATTGTGACATTTGTCATTTGACATCTTTGACATTTGCCATCTTGAAATTTGTCATTTTTGACATTTTTCATGGTGACACTTTTCATTTTTGACATTTAGCATTGTGACATTTGTCATTTGACATCTTTGACATTTGCCATCTTGAAATTTGTCATTTTTGACATTTTTCACGGTGACACTTTTTATTTTTGACATTTAGCATTGTGACATTTGTCATTTGACATCTTAGACATTTGCCATCTTGAAATTTGTCATTTTTGACACTTTTCATTTTTGACATTTAGCATTGTGACATTTGTCATTTGACATCTTTGACATTTGTCATCTTGAAATTTGTCATTTTTGACATTTTTCATGGTGACACTTTTCATTTTTGACATTTAGCATTGTGACATTTGTCATTTGACATCTTTGACATTTGCCATCTTGAAATTTGTTATTTTTGACATTTTTCATGGTGACACTTTTCATTTTTGACATTTAGCATTGTGACATTTGTCATTTGACATCTTTGACAATTGCCATCTTGAAATTTGTCATTTTTGACATTTAGCATTGTGACATTTGTCATTTGACATCTTTGATATTTGCCATCTTGAAATTTGTCATTTTTGACAGTTTTTATGGTGACACTTTTCATTTTTGACATTTAGCATTGTGACATTTGTCATATTCGACATCTTTGACCTTTGCCATCTTGAAATTTGTCATTTTTGACATTTTTCATGGTGACACTTTTTATTTTTGACATTTAGCAATGTGACATTTGTCATTTGACATTTGCCATTTTGAAATTTGTCATTATTGACATTTTTCATGGGGAATCTTTTAATTTTTGACATTTAGCATTGTGACATTTGTCATTTGACATCTTTGACATTTGCCATCTTGAAATTTGTCATTTTTGACATTTTTCATGGTGACACTTTTCATTTTTGACATTTAGCATTGTGACATTTGTCATTTGACATCTTTGACATTTGCCATCTTGAAATTTGTCATTTTTGACATTTAGCATTGTGAAATTTGTCATTTGACATCTTGGACATTTGCCATCTTGAAATTTGTCATTTTTGACACTTTTCATTTTTGACATTTAGCATTGTGACATTTGTCATTTGACATCTTTGACATTTGCCATCTTGAAATTTGTCATTTTTGACATTTTTCATGGAGACACTTATTATTTTTGACATTTAGCATTGTGACATTTGTCAGTTTTGACATTTGCCATCTTGAAATTTGTCAGTTTTGACATTTTATGGTGACACTTTTCATTTTTGACATTTAGCATTGTGACATTTGTCATTTGACATCTTTAACATTTGTCATCTTGAAATTTGTCATTTTTGACATTTTTCATGGTGACACTTTTCATTTTTGACATTTAGCATTGTGACATTTGTCATTTGACATCTTTGACATTTGCCATCTTGAAATTTGTTATTTTTGACATTTTTCATGGTGACACTTTTCATTTTTGACATTTAGCATTGTGACATTTGTTATTTGACATCTTTGACAATTGCCATCTTGAAATTTGTCATTTTTGACATTTAGCATTGTGACATTTGTCATTTGACATCTTTGATATTTGCGATCTTGAAATTTGTCATTTTTGACATTTTTCATGGTGACACTTTTCATTTTTGACCTTTAGCATTGTGACATTTGTCATATTTGACATCTTTGACTTTTGCCATCTTGAAATTTGTCATTTTTGACATTTTTCATGGTGACACTTTTTATTTTTGACATTTAGCATTGTGACATTTGTCATTTGACATTTGCCATCTTGAAATTTGTCATTATTGACTTTTTTCATGGGGACCCTTTTCATTTTTGACATTTAGCATTGTAACATTTGTCATTTGACATCTTTGACATTTGCCATCTTCAAATTTGTCATTTTTGACATTTTTCATGGTGACACATTTCATTTTTGACATTTAGCATTGTGACATTTGTCATTTGACATCTTTGACATTTGCCATCTTGAAATTTGTCATTTTTGACATTTAGCATTGTGACATTTGTCATTTGACATCTTGGACATTTGCCATCTTGAAATTTGTCATTTTTGACATTTTTTATGGTGACACTTATCATTTTTGACATTTAGCATTGTGACATTTGTCAGTTTTGACATTTGCCATCTTAAAATTTGTCATTTTTGACATTTTTCATGGTGACACTTTTCATTTTTGACATTAAGCATTGTGACATTTGTCATTTGACATCTTTGACATTTGCCATCTTGAAATTTGTCATTTTTGACATTTTTCATGGTGACACTTTTCATTTTTAACATTTAGCATTGTGACATTTGTCATTTGACATCTTTGACATTTGCCATCTTGAAATTTGTTATTTTTGACATTTTTCATGGTGACACTTTTCATTTTTGACATTTAGCATTGTGACATTTGTCATTTGACATCTTTGACATTTGTCATCTTGAAATTTGTCATTTTTGACATTTTTCATGGTGACACTTTTCATTTTTGACATTTAGCATTGTGACATTTGTCATTTGACATCTTTGACATTTGCCATCTTAAAATTTGTCATTTTTGACATTTAGCATTGTGACATTTGTCATTTGACATCTTGGACATTTGCCATCTTGAAATTTGTCATTTTTGACTTTTTTTATGGTGACACTTTTCATTTTTGACATTTAGCATTGTGACATTTGTCATTTGACATCTTTGACATTTGCCATCTTAAAATTTGTTATTTTTGACGTTTTTCATGGTGACACTTTTCATTTTTGACATTTAGCATTGTGACATTTGTCATTTGACATCTTTGACATTTGCCATCTTGAAATTTGTCATGTTTGACATTTAGCATTGTGACATTTGTCATTTGACATCTTTGATATTTGCCATCTTGAAATTTGTCATTTTTGACATTTTTCATGGTGACACTTTTCATTTTTGACATTTAGCATTGTGACATTTGTCATTTGACATCTTTGACATTTGCCATCTTGAAATTTGTCATTTTTGACATTTTTCATGGTGACACTTTTCATTTTTGACATTTAGCATTGTGACATTTGTCATTTGACATCTTTGACATTTGCCTTCTTGAAATTTGTCATTATTGACATTTTTCATGGGGACACTTTTCATTTTTGACATTTAGCATTGTGACATTTGTCATTTGACATCTTTGACATTTGCCTTCTTGAAATTTGTCATTTTTGACATTTTTCGTGGTGACACTTTTCATTTTTGACATTTAGCATTGTGACATTTGTCATTTGACATCTTTGACATTTGCCATCTTGAAATTTGTTATTTTTGACATTTTTCATGGTGACACTTTTCATTTTTGACATTTAGCATTGTGACATTTGTCATTTGACATCTTTGACAATTGCCATCTTGAAATTTGTCATTTTTGACATTTTTCATGGTGACACTTTTCATTTTTGACATTTAGCATTGTGACATTTGTTAGTTTTGACATTTGCCATCTTAAAATTTGTCATTTTTGACATTTTTCATGGTGACACTTTTCATTTTTGACATTTAGCATTGTGACGTTTGTCATTTGACATCTTTGACATTTGCCATCTTGAAATTTGTTATTTTTGACATTTTTCATGGTGACACTTTTTATTTTTGACATTTAGCATTGTGACATTTGTTATTTGACATCTTTGATATTTGCCATTTTGAAATTTGTCATTTTTGACATTTTTCACAGTGACACTTTTGATTTTTGACATTTAGAATTGTGACATTTGTCATTTGACATCTTTGACATTTGCCATCTTGAAATTTGTTATTTTTGACATTTTTCATGGTGACACTTTTCATTTTTGACATTTAGCATTGTGACATTTGTCATTTGACATCTTTGACATTTGCCATCTTGAAATTTGTCATTTTTGACATTTTTTATGGTGACACTTTTCAGTTTTGACATTTAGCATTGTGACATTTGTCATTTGACATCTTTGACATTTGCCATCTTAAAATTTGTCATTTTTGTCATTTAGCATTGTGACATTTGTCATTTGACATCTTGGACATTTGCCATCTTGAAATTTGTCATTTTTGACATTTTTCATGGTGACACTTATCATTTTTGACATTTAGCATTGTGACATTTGTCAGTTTTGACATTTGCCATCTTAAAATTTGTCATTTTTGACATTTTTCATGGTGACACTTTTCATTTTTGACATTTAGCATTGTGACATTTGTCATTTGACATCTTTGACTTTTGCCATCTTGAAATTTGTTATTTTTGACATTTTTCATGGTGACACTTTTCATTTTTGACATTTAGCATTGTGACATTTGTCATTTGACATCTTTGACATTTGCCATCTTGAAATTTGTCATTTTTGACATTTTTCATGGTGACAGTTTTCATTTTTGACATTTAGCATTGTGACATTTGTCATTTGACTTCTTTGACATTTGCCATCTTGAAATTTGTCATTATTGACATTTTTCATGGGGACAATTTTCATTTTTGACATTTAGCATTGTGACATTTGTCATTTGACATCTTTGACATTTGCCATCTTGAAATTTGTCATTTTTGAAATTTTTCATGGTGACACTTTTCATTTTTGACATTTAGCATTGTGACATTTGTCATTTGACATCTTTGACATTTGCCATCTTGAAATTTGTCATTTTTGACATTTTATGGTGACACTTTTCATTTTTGACATTTAGCATTGTGACATTTGTCATTTGACATCTTTGACATTTGCCATCTTGAAATTTGTCATTTTTGACACTTTTCATTTTTGACATTTAGCATTGTGACATTTGTCATTTGACATCTTTGACATTTACCATCTTAAAATTTGTCATTTTTGACATTTTTCATGGTGACACTTTTCATTTTTGACATATAGCATTGTGACATTTGTCATTTGACATCTTGGACATTTGCCATTTTGAAATTTGTCATTTTTGACATTTTTCATGGTGACACTTTTCATTTTTGACATTTAGCATTGTGACATTTGTCATTTGACATCTTTGACATTTGCCATCTTAAAATTTGTCATTTTTGACATTTAGCATTGTGACATTTGTCATTTGACATCTTTGACATTTGCCATCTTGAAATTTGTTATTTTTGACATTTTTCATGGTGACACTTTTTTTTTTTGACATTTAGCATTGTGACATTTGTCAGTTTTGACATTTGCCATCTTGAAATTTGTCATTTTTGATATTTTTCATGGTGACACTTTTCATTTTTGACATTTAGCATTGTGACATTTGTCATTTGACATCTTAAACATTTGCCATCTTGAAATTTGTCATTTTTGACACTTTTCATTTTTGACATTTAGCATTGTGACATTTGTCAATTGACATCTTTGACATTTGCCATCTTGAAATTTGTCATTTTTGACATTTTTCATGGTGACACTTATTATTTTTGACATTTAGCATTGTGACATTTGTCAGTTTTGACATTTGCCATCTTGAAATTTGTCAGTATTGACATTTTTCATGGTGACACTTTTCATTCTTAACATTTAGCATTGTGACATTTGTCATTTGACATCTTTGACATTTGCCATCTTGAAATTTGTCATTTTTGACATTTTTCATGGTGACACTTTTCACTTTTGACATTTAGCATTGTGACATTTGCCATCTAAAAATTTGTCATTTTTGACATTTTTCATGGTGACACTTTAAATTTTTGACATTTAGCATTGTGACATTTGTCATTTGACATCTTTGACATTTGTCATCTTGAAATTTGTCATTTTTGACATTTTTCATGGTGACACTTTTCATTTTTGTCATTTAGCATTGTGACATTTGTCATTTGACATCTTTGACATTTGCCATCTTGAAATTTGTTATTTTTGACATTTTTCATGGTGACACTTTTCATTTTTGACATTTAGCATTGTGACATTTGTCATTTGACATCTTTGACAATTGCCATCTTGAAATTTGTTATTTTTGACATTTAGCATTGTGACATTTGTCATTTGACATCTTTGATATTTGCCATCTTGAAATTTGTCAATTTTGACATTTTTCATGGTGACACTTTTCATTTTTGACATTTACCATTGTGACATTTGTCATATTCGACATCTTTGACCTTTGCCATCTTGAAATTTGTCATTTTTGACATTTTTCATGGTGACACTTTTTATTTTTGACATTTAGCATTGTGACATTTGTCATTTGACATTTGCCATTTTGAAATTTGTCATTATTGACATTTTTCATGGGGAATCTTTTAATTTTTGACATTTAGCATTGTGACATTTGTCATTTGACATCTTTGACATTTGCCATCTTGAAATTTGTCATTTTTGACATTTTTCATGATGACACTTTTCATTTTTGACATTTAGCATTGTGACATTTGTCATTTGACATCTTTGACATTTGCCATCTTGAAATTTGTCATTTTTGACATTTAGCATTGTGACATTTGTCATTTGACATCTTGGACATTTGCCATCTTGAAATTTGTCATTTTTGACACTTTTCATTTTTGACATTTAGCATTGTGACATTTGTCATTTGACATCTTTGACATTTGCCATCTTGAAATTTGTCAGTTTTGACATTTTTCATTGTGACACTTTTCATTTTTGACATTTAGCATTGTGACATTTGTCAGTTTTGACATTTGCCATCTTGAAATTTGTCATTTTTGACATTTTTCATGGTGACACTTTTCATTTTTGACATTTAGCATTGTGACGTTTGTCATTTGACATCTTTGACATTTGCCATCTTGAAATTTGTTATTTTTGACATTTTTCATGGTGACACTTTATATTTTTGACATTTAGCATTGTGACATTTGTTATTTGACATCTTTGATTTTTGAAATTTGTCATTTTTGACATTTTTCACGGTGACACTTTTGATTTTTGACATTTAGAATTGTGACATTTGTCATTTGACATCTTTGACATTTGCCATCTTAAAATTTGTTATTTTTGACATTTTTCATGGTGACACTTTTCATTTTTGACATTTAGCATTGTGACATTTGTCATTTGACATCTTTGACATTTGCCATCTTGAAATTTGTCATTTTTGACATTTTTTATGGTGACACTTTTCATTTTTGACATTTAGCATTGTGACATTTGTCATTTGACATCTTTGACATTTGCCATCTTAAAATTTGTCATTTTTGACATTTAGCATTGTGACATTTGTCATTTGACATCTTGGACATTTGCCATCTTGAAATTTGTCATTTTTGACATTTTTCATGGTGACACTTATCATTTTAGACATTTAGCATTGTGACATTTGTCAGTTTTGACATTTGCCATCTTAAAATTTGTCATTTTTGACATTTTTCATGGTGACACTTTTCATTTTTGACATTTAGCATTGTGACATTTGTCATTTGACATCTTTGACTTTTGCCATCTTGAAATTTGTTATTTTTGACATTTTTCATGGTGACACTTTTCATTTTTGACATTTAGCATTGTGACATTTGTCATTTGACATCTTTGACATTTGCCATCTTGAAATTTGTCATTATTGACATTTTTCATGGGGACACTTTTTATTTTTGACATTTAGCATTGTGACATTTGTCATTTGACATCTTTGACATTTGCCATCTTGAAATTTGTCATTTTTGACATTTTTCATGGTGACACTTTTCATTTTTGACATTTAGCATTGTGACATTTGTCATTTGACATCTTTGACATTTGCCATCTTGAAATTTGTCATTTTTGACATTTTTCACGGTGACACTTTTCATTTTTGACATTTAGCATTGTGACATTTGTCATTTGACATCTTAGACATTTGCCATCTTGAAATTTGTCATTTTTGACACTTTTCATTTTTGACATTTAGCATTGTGACATTTGTCATTTGACATCTTTGACATTTACCATCTTAAAATTTGTCATTTTTGACATTTTTCATGGTGACACTTTTCATTTTTGACATATAGCATTGTGACATTTGTCATTTGACATCTTGGACATTTGCCATTTTGAAATTTGTCATTTTTGACATTTTTCATGGTGACACTTTTCATTTTTGACATTTAGCATTGTGACATTTGTCATTTGACATCTTTTACATTTGCCATCTTGAAATTTGTCATTTTTGACATTTAGCATTGTGACATTTGTCATTTGACATCTTTGACATTTGCCATCTTGAAATTTGTTATTTTTGACATTTTTCATGGTGACACTTTTCATTTTTGACATTTAGCATTGTGACATTTGTCAGTTTTGACATTTGCCATCTTGAAATTTGTCATTTTTGATATTTTTCATGGTGACACTTTTCATTTTTGACATTTAGCATTGTGACATTTGTCATTTGACATCTTAGACATTTGCCATCTTGAAATTTGTCATTTTTGACACTTTTCATTTTTGACATTTAGCATTGTGACATTTGTCATTTGACATCTTTGACATTTGCCATCTTGAAATTTGTCATTTTTGACATTTTTCATGGTAACACTTATTATTTTTGACATTTAGCATTGTGACATTTGTCAGTTTTGACATTTGCCATCTTGAAATTTGTCAGTTTTGACATTTTTCATGGTGACACTTTTCATTCTTGACATTTAGCATTGTGACATTTGTCATTTGACATCTTTGACATTTGCCATCTTGAAATTTGTCATTTTTGACATTTTTCATGGTGACACTTTTCACTTTTGACATTTAGCATTGTGACATTTGCCATTTCACATCTTTGACATTTGCCATCTTAAAATTTGTCATTTTTGACATTTTTCATGGTGACACTTTTCATTTTTGACATTTAGCATTGTGACATTTGTCATTTGACATCTTTGACATTTGTCATCTTGAAATTTGTCATTTTTGACATTTTTCATGGTGACACTTTTCATTTTTGTCATTTAGCATTGTGACATTTGTCATTTGACATCTTTGACATTTGCCATCTTGAAATTTGTTATTTTTGACATTTTTCATGGTGACACTTTTCATTTTTGACATTTAGCATTGTGACATTTGTCATTTGACATCTTTGACAATTGCCATCTTGAAATTTGTCATTTTTGACATTTAGCATTGTGACATTTGTCATTTGACATCTTTGATATTTGCGATCTTGAAATTTGTCATTTTTGACATTTTTCACGGTGACACTTTTCATTTTTGCCATTTAGCATTGTGACATTTGTCATATTCGACATCTTTGACCTTTGCCATCTTGAAATTTGTCATTTTTGACATTTTTCATGGTGACACTTTTTATTTTTGACATTTAGCATTGTGACATTTGTCATTTGACATTTGCCATTTTGAAATTTGTCATTATTGACATTTTTCATGGGGAATCTTTTAATTTTTGACATTTAGCATTGTGACATTTGTCATTTGACATCTTTGACATTTGCCATCTTGAAATTTGTCATTTTTGACATTTTTCATGGTGACACTTTTCATTTTTGACATTTAGCATTGTGACATTTGTCATTTGACATCTTTGACATTTGCCATCTTGAAATTTGTCATTTTTGACATTTAGCATTGTGACATTTGTCATTTGACATCTTGGACATTTGCCATCTTGAAATTTGTCATTTTTGACACTTTTCATTTTTGACATTTAGCATTGTGACATTTGTCATTTGACATCTTTGACATTTGCCATCTTGAAATTTGTCATTTTTGACATTTTTCATGGTGACACTTATTATTTTTGACATTTAGCATTGTGACATTTGTCAGTTTTGACATTTGCCATCTTGAAATTTGTCAGTTTTGACATTTTTCATGGTGACACTTTTCATTTTTGAAATTTAGCATTGTGACATTTGTCATTTGACATCTTTGACATTTGTCATCTTAAAATTTGTCATTTTTGACATTTTTCATGGTGACACTTTTCATTTTTGACATTTAGCATTGTGACATTTGTCATTTGACATCTTTGACATTTGCCATCTTGAAATTTGTTATTTTTGACATTTTTCATGGTGACACTTTTCATTTTTGACATTTAGCATTGTGACATTTGTTATTTGACATCTTTGACAATTGCCATCTTGAAATTTGTCATTTTTGACATTTAGCATTGTGACATTTGTCATTTGACATCTTTGATATTTGCCATCTTGAAATTTGTCATTTTTGACATTTTTCATGGTGACACTTTTCATTTTTGACCTTTAGCATTGTGACATTTGTCATATTCGACATCTTTGACTTTTGCCATCTTGAAATTTGTCATTTTTGACATTTTTCATGGTGACACTTTTTATTTTTGACATTTAGCATTGTGACATTTGTCATTTGACATTTGCCATCTTGAAATTTGTCATTATTGACTTTTTTCATGGGGACCCTTTTCATTTTTGACATTTAGCATTGTGACATTTGTCATTTGACATCTTTGACATTTGCCATCTTGAAATTTGTCATTTTTGACATATTTTATGGTGACACTTTTCATTTTTGACATTTAGCATTGTGACATTTGTCATTTGACATCTTTGACATTTGCCATCTTGAAATTTGTCATTTTTGACATTTTTCACGGTGACACTTTTCATTTTTGACATTTAGCATTGTGACATTTGTCATTTGACATCTTAGACATTTGCCATCTTGAAATTTGTCATTTTTGACACTTTTCATTTTTGACATTTAGCATTGTGACATTTGTCATTTGACATCTTTGACATTTACCATCTTAAAATTTGTCATTTTTGACATTTTTCATGGTGACACTTTTCATTTTTGACATATAGCATTGTGACATTTGTCATTTGACATCTTGGACATTTGCCATTTTGAAATTTGTCATTTTTGACATTTTTCATGGTGACACTTTTCATTTTTGACATTTAGCATTGTGACATTTGTCATTTGACATCTTTTACATTTGCCATCTTGAAATTTGTCATTTTTGACATTTAGCATTGTGACATTTGTCATTTGACATCTTTGACATTTGCCATCTTGAAATTTGTTATTTTTGACATTTTTCATGGTGACACTTTTCATTTTTGACATTTAGCATTGTGACATTTGTCAGTTTTGACATTTGCCATCTTGAAATTTGTCATTTTTGATATTTTTCATGGTGACACTTTTCATTTTTGACATTTAGCATTGTGACATTTGTCATTTGACATCTTAGACATTTGCCATCTTGAAATTTGTCATTTTTGACACTTTTCATTTTTGACATTTAGCATTGTGACATTTGTCATTTGACATCTTTGACATTTGCCATCTTGAAATTTGTCATTTTTGACATTTTTCATGGTAACACTTATTATTTTTGACATTTAGCATTGTGACATTTGTCAGTTTTGACATTTGCCATCTTGAAATTTGTCAGTTTTGACATTTTTCATGGTGACACTTTTCATTCTTGACATTTAGCATTGTGACATTTGTCATTTGACATCTTTGACATTTGCCATCTTGAAATTTGTCATTTTTGACATTTTTCATGGTGACACTTTTCACTTTTGACATTTAGCATTGTGACATTTGCCATTTCACATCTTTGACATTTGCCATCTTAAAATTTGTCATTTTTGACATTTTTCATGGTGACACTTTTCATTTTTGACATTTAGCATTGTGACATTTGTCATTTGACATCTTTGACATTTGTCATCTTGAAATTTGTCATTTTTGACATTTTTCATGGTGACACTTTTCATTTTTGTCATTTAGCATTGTGACATTTGTCATTTGACATCTTTGACATTTGCCATCTTGAAATTTGTTATTTTTGACATTTTTCATGGTGACACTTTTCATTTTTGACATTTAGCATTGTGACATTTGTCATTTGACATCTTTGACAATTGCCATCTTGAAATTTGTCATTTTTGACATTTAGCATTGTGACATTTGTCATTTGACATCTTTGATATTTGCGATCTTGAAATTTGTCATTTTTGACATTTTTCATGGTGACACTTTTCATTTTTGACATTTAGCATTGTGACATTTGTCATATTCGACATCGTTGACCTTTGCCATCTTGAAATTTGTCATTTTTGACATTTTTCATGGTGACACTTTTTATTTTTGACATTTAGCATTGTGACATTTGTCATTTGACATTTGCCATTTTGAAATTTGTCATTATTGACATTTTTCATGGGGAATCTTTTAATTTTTGACATTTAGCATTGTGACATTTGTCATTTGACATCTTTGACATTTGCCCTCTTGAAATTTGTCATTTTTGACATTTTTCATGGTGACACTTTTCATTTTTGACATTTAGCATTGTGACATTTGTCATTTGACATCTTTGACATTTGCCATCTTGAAATTTGTCATTTTTGACATTTAGCATTGTGACATTTGTCATTTGACATCTTGGACATTTGCCATCTTGAAATTTGTCATTTTTGACACTTTTCATTTTTGACATTTAGCATTGTGACATTTGTCATTTGACATCTTTGACATTTGCCATCTTGAAATTTGTCATTTTTGACATTTTTCATGGTGACACTTATTATTTTTGACATTTAGCATTGTGACATTTGTCAGTTTTGACATTTGCCATCTTGAAATTTGTCAGTTTTGACATTTTTCATGGTGACACTTTTCATTTTTGAAATTTAGCATTGTGACATTTGTCATTTGACATCTTTGACATTTGTCATCTTGAAATTTGTCATTTTTGACATTTTTCATGGTGACACTTTTCATTTTTGACATTTAGCATTGTGACATTTGTCATTTGACATCTTTGACATTTGCCATCTTGAAATTTGTTATTTTTGACATTTTTCATGGTGACACTTTTCATTTTTGACATTTAGCATTGTGACATTTGTTATTTGACATCTTTGACAATTGCCATCTTGAAATTTGTCATTTTTGACATTTAGCATTGTGACATTTGTCATTTGACATCTTTGATATTTGCCATCTTGAAATTTGTCATTTTTGACATTTTTCATGGTGACACTTTTCATTTTTGACCTTTAGCATTGTGACATTTGTCATATTCGACATCTTTGACTTTTGCCATCTTGAAATTTGTCATTTTTGACATTTTTCATGGTGACACTTTTTATTTTTGACATTTAGCATTGTGACATTTGTCATTTGACATTTGCCATTTTGAAATTTGTCATTATTGACTTTTTTCATGGGGACCCTTTTCATTTTTGACATTTAGCATTGTGACATTTGTCATTTGACATCTTTGACATTTGCCATCTTGAAATTTGTCATTTTTGACATTTTTCATGGTGACACTTTTCATTTTTGAAATTTAGCATTGTGACATTTGTCATTTGACATCTTTGACATTTGTCATCTTGAAATTTGTCATTTTTGACATTTTTCATGGTGACACTTTTCATTTTTGACATTTAGCATTGTGACATTTGTCATTTGACATCTTTGACATTTGCCATCTTGAAATTTGTCATTATTGACATTTTTCATGGGGACACTTTTTATTTTTGACATTTAGCATTGTGACATTTGTCATTTGACATCTTTGACATTTGCCATCTTGAAATTTGTCATTTTTGACATTTTTCATGGTGACACTTTTCATTTTTGACATTTAGCATTGTGACATTTGTCATTTGACATCTTTGACATTTGCCATCTTGAAATTTGTCATTTTTGACATTTTTCACGGTGACACTTTTCATTTTTGACATTTAGCATTGTGACATTTGTCATTTGACATCTTAGACATTTGCCATCTTGAAATTTGTCATTTTTGACACTTTTCATTTTTGACATTTAGCATTGTGACATTTGTCATTTGACATCTTTGACATTTACCATCTTAAAATTTGTCATTTTTGACATTTTTCATGGTGACACTTTTCATTTTTGACATATAGCATTGTGACATTTGTCATTTGACATCTTGGACATTTGCCATTTTGAAATTTGTCATTTTTGACATTTTTCATGGTGACACTTTTCATTTTTGACATTTAGCATTGTGACATTTGTCATTTGACATCTTTTACATTTGCCATCTTGAAATTTGTCATTTTTGACATTTAGCATTGTGACATTTGTCATTTGACATCTTTGACATTTGCCATCTTGAAATTTGTTATTTTTGACATTTTTCATGGTGACACTTTTCATTTTTGACATTTAGCATTGTGACATTTGTCAGTTTTGACATTTGCCATCTTGAAATTTGTCATTTTTGATATTTTTCATGGTGACACTTTTCATTTTTGACATTTAGCATTGTGACATTTGTCATTTGACATCTTAGACATTTGCCATCTTGAAATTTGTCATTTTTGACACTTTTCATTTTTGACATTTAGCATTGTGACATTTGTCATTTGACATCTTTGACATTTGCCATCTTGAAATTTGTCATTTTTGACATTTTTCATGGTAACACTTATTATTTTTGACATTTAGCATTGTGACATTTGTCAGTTTTGACATTTGCCATCTTGAAATTTGTCAGTTTTGACATTTTTCATGGTGACACTTTTCATTCTTGACATTTAGCATTGTGACATTTGTCATTTGACATCTTTGACATTTGCCATCTTGAAATTTGTCATTTTTGACATTTTTCATGGTGACACTTTTCACTTTTGACATTTAGCATTGTGACATTTGCCATTTCACATCTTTGACATTTGCCATCTTAAAATTTGTCATTTTTGACATTTTTCATGGTGACACTTTTCATTTTTGACATTTAGCATTGTGACATTTGTCATTTGACATCTTTGACATTTGTCATCTTGAAATTTGTCATTTTTGACATTTTTCATGGTGACACTTTTCATTTTTGTCATTTAGCATTGTGACATTTGTCATTTGACATCTTTGACATTTGCCATCTTGAAATTTGTTATTTTTGACATTTTTCATGGTGACACTTTTCATTTTTGACATTTAGCATTGTGACATTTGTCATTTGACATCTTTGACAATTGCCATCTTGAAATTTGTCATTTTTGACATTTAGCATTGTGACATTTGTCATTTGACATCTTTGATATTTGCGATCTTGAAATTTGTCATTTTTGACATTTTTCATGGTGACACTTTTCATTTTTGACATTTAGCATTGTGACATTTGTCATATTCGACATCTTTGACCTTTGCCATCTTGAAATTTGTCATTTTTGACATTTTTCATGGTGACACTTTTTATTTTTGACATTTAGCATTGTGACATTTGTCATTTGACATTTGCCATTTTGAAATTTGTCATTATTGACATTTTTCATGGGGAATCTTTTAATTTTTGACATTTAGCATTGTGACATTTGTCATTTGACATCTTTGACATTTGCCATCTTGAAATTTGTCATTTTTGACATTTTTCATGGTGACACTTTTCATTTTTGACATTTAGCATTGTGACATTTGTCATTTGACATCTTTGACATTTGCCATCTTGAAATTTGTCATTTTTGACATTTAGCATTGTGACATTTGTCATTTGACATCTTGGACATTTGCCATCTTGAAATTTGTCATTTTTGACACTTTTCATTTTTGACATTTAGCATTGTGACATTTGTCATTTGACATCTTTGACATTTGCCATCTTGAAATTTGTCATTTTTGACATTTTTCATGGTGACACTTATTATTTTTGACATTTAGCATTGTGACATTTGTCAGTTTTGACATTTGCCATCTTGAAATTTGTCAGTTTTGACATTTTTCATGGTGACACTTTTCATTTTTGAAATTTAGCATTGTGACATTTGTCATTTGACATCTTTGACATTTGTCATCTTAAAATTTGTCATTTTTGACATTTTTCATGGTGACACTTTTCATTTTTGACATTTAGCATTGTGACATTTGTCATTTGACATCTTTGACATTTGCCATCTTGAAATTTGTTATTTTTGACATTTTTCATGGTGACACTTTTCATTTTTGACATTTAGCATTGTGACATTTGTTATTTGACATCTTTGACAATTGCCATCTTGAAATTTGTCATTTTTGACATTTAGCATTGTGACATTTGTCATTTGACATCTTTGATATTTGCCATCTTGAAATTTGTCATTTTTGACATTTTTCATGGTGACACTTTTCATTTTTGACCTTTAGCATTGTGACATTTGTCATATTCGACATCTTTGACTTTTGCCATCTTGAAATTTGTCATTTTTGACATTTTTCATGGTGACACTTTTTATTTTTGACATTTAGCATTGTGACATTTGTCATTTGACATTTGCCATCTTGAAATTTGTCATTATTGACTTTTTTCATGGGGACCCTTTTCATTTTTGACATTTAGCATTGTGACATTTGTCATTTGACATCTTTGACATTTGCCATCTTGAAATTTGTCATTTTTGACATATTTTATGGTGACACTTTTCATTTTTGACATTTAGCATTGTGACATTTGTCATTTGACATCTTTGACATTTGCCATCTTGAAATTTGTCATTTTTGACATTTTTCACGGTGACACTTTTCATTTTTGACATTTAGCATTGTGACATTTGTCATTTGACATCTTAGACATTTGCCATCTTGAAATTTGTCATTTTTGACACTTTTCATTTTTGACATTTAGCATTGTGACATTTGTCATTTGACATCTTTGACATTTACCATCTTAAAATTTGTCATTTTTGACATTTTTCATGGTGACACTTTTCATTTTTGACATATAGCATTGTGACATTTGTCATTTGACATCTTGGACATTTGCCATTTTGAAATTTGTCATTTTTGACATTTTTCATGGTGACACTTTTCATTTTTGACATTTAGCATTGTGACATTTGTCATTTGACATCTTTTACATTTGCCATCTTGAAATTTGTCATTTTTGACATTTAGCATTGTGACATTTGTCATTTGACATCTTTGACATTTGCCATCTTGAAATTTGTTATTTTTGACATTTTTCATGGTGACACTTTTCATTTTTGACATTTAGCATTGTGACATTTGTCAGTTTTGACATTTGCCATCTTGAAATTTGTCATTTTTGATATTTTTCATGGTGACACTTTTCATTTTTGACATTTAGCATTGTGACATTTGTCATTTGACATCTTAGACATTTGCCATCTTGAAATTTGTCATTTTTGACACTTTTCATTTTTGACATTTAGCATTGTGACATTTGTCATTTGACATCTTTGACATTTGCCATCTTGAAATTTGTCATTTTTGACATTTTTCATGGTAACACTTATTATTTTTGACATTTAGCATTGTGACATTTGTCAGTTTTGACATTTGCCATCTTGAAATTTGTCAGTTTTGACATTTTTCATGGTGACACTTTTCATTCTTGACATTTAGCATTGTGACATTTGTCATTTGACATCTTTGACATTTGCCATCTTGAAATTTGTCATTTTTGACATTTTTCATGGTGACACTTTTCACTTTTGACATTTAGCATTGTGACATTTGCCATTTCACATCTTTGACATTTGCCATCTTAAAATTTGTCATTTTTGACATTTTTCATGGTGACACTTTTCATTTTTGACATTTAGCATTGTGACATTTGTCATTTGACATCTTTGACATTTGTCATCTTGAAATTTGTCATTTTTGACATTTTTCATGGTGACACTTTTCATTTTTGTCATTTAGCATTGTGACATTTGTCATTTGACATCTTTGACATTTGCCATCTTGAAATTTGTTATTTTTGACATTTTTCATGGTGACACTTTTCATTTTTGACATTTAGCATTGTGACATTTGTCATTTGACATCTTTGACAATTGCCATCTTGAAATTTGTCATTTTTGACATTTAGCATTGTGACATTTGTCATTTGACATCTTTGATATTTGCGATCTTGAAATTTGTCATTTTTGACATTTTTCATGGTGACACTTTTCATTTTTGACATTTAGCATTGTGACATTTGTCATATTCGACATCGTTGACCTTTGCCATCTTGAAATTTGTCATTTTTGACATTTTTCATGGTGACACTTTTTATTTTTGACATTTAGCATTGTGACATTTGTCATTTGACATTTGCCATTTTGAAATTTGTCATTATTGACATTTTTCATGGGGAATCTTTTAATTTTTGACATTTAGCATTGTGACATTTGTCATTTGACATCTTTGACATTTGCCCTCTTGAAATTTGTCATTTTTGACATTTTTCATGGTGACACTTTTCATTTTTGACATTTAGCATTGTGACATTTGTCATTTGACATCTTTGACATTTGCCATCTTGAAATTTGTCATTTTTGACATTTAGCATTGTGACATTTGTCATTTGACATCTTGGACATTTGCCATCTTGAAATTTGTCATTTTTGACACTTTTCATTTTTGACATTTAGCATTGTGACATTTGTCATTTGACATCTTTGACATTTGCCATCTTGAAATTTGTCATTTTTGACATTTTTCATGGTGACACTTATTATTTTTGACATTTAGCATTGTGACATTTGTCAGTTTTGACATTTGCCATCTTGAAATTTGTCAGTTTTGACATTTTTCATGGTGACACTTTTCATTTTTGAAATTTAGCATTGTGACATTTGTCATTTGACATCTTTGACATTTGTCATCTTGAAATTTGTCATTTTTGACATTTTTCATGGTGACACTTTTCATTTTTGACATTTAGCATTGTGACATTTGTCATTTGACATCTTTGACATTTGCCATCTTGAAATTTGTTATTTTTGACATTTTTCATGGTGACACTTTTCATTTTTGACATTTAGCATTGTGACATTTGTTATTTGACATCTTTGACAATTGCCATCTTGAAATTTGTCATTTTTGACATTTAGCATTGTGACATTTGTCATTTGACATCTTTGATATTTGCCATCTTGAAATTTGTCATTTTTGACATTTTTCATGGTGACACTTTTCATTTTTGACCTTTAGCATTGTGACATTTGTCATATTCGACATCTTTGACTTTTGCCATCTTGAAATTTGTCATTTTTGACATTTTTCATGGTGACACTTTTTATTTTTGACATTTAGCATTGTGACATTTGTCATTTGACATTTGCCATTTTGAAATTTGTCATTATTGACTTTTTTCATGGGGACCCTTTTCATTTTTGACATTTAGCATTGTGACATTTGTCATTTGACATCTTTGACATTTGCCATCTTGAAATTTGTCATTTTTGACATTTTTCATGGTGACACATTTCATTTTTGACATTTAGCATTGTGACATTTGTCATTTGACATCTTTGACATTTGCTATCTTGAAATTTGTCATTTTTGACATTTAGCATTGTGACATTTGTCATTTGACATCTTGGACATTTGCCATCTTGAAATTTGTCATTTTTGACATTTTTTATGGTGACACTTATCATTTTTGACATTTAGCATTGTGACATTTGTCAGTTTTGACATTTGCCATCTTAAAATTTGTCATTTTTGACATTTTTCATGGTGACACTTTTCATTTTTGACATTAAGCATTGTGACATTTGTCATTTGACATCTTTGACATTTGCCATCTTGAAATTTGTTATTTTTGACATTTTTCATGGTGACACTTTTCATTCTTGACATTTAGCATTGTGACATTTGTCATTTGACATCTTTGACATTTGCCATCTTGAAATTTGTCATTTTTGACATTTAGCATTGTGACATTTGTCATTTGACATCTTTGACATTTGCCATCTTGAAATTTGTCATTTTTGACATTTTTCACGGTGACACTTTTCATTTTTGACATTTAGCATTGTGACATTTGTCATTTGACATCTTTGACATTTACCATCTTGAAATTTGTCATTTTTGACATTTTTCATGGTGACACTTTTCATTTTTGACATATAGCATTGTGACATTTGTCATTTGACATCTTGGACATTTGCCATCTTGAAATTTGTCATTTTTGACATTTTTCATGGTGACACTTTTCATTTTTGACATTTAGCATTGTGACATTTGTCAGTTTTGACATTTGCATCTTGAAATTCGTCATTTTTGACATTTTTCATGGTGACACTTTTCATTTTTGACATTTAGCATTGTGACATTTGTCATTTGACATCTTAGACATTTGCCATCTTGAAATTTGTCATTTTTGACACTTTTCATTTTTGACATTTAGCATTGTGACATTTGTCATTTGACATCTTTGACATTTGCCATCTTGAAATTTGTCATTTTTGACATTTTTCATGGTGACACTTATTATTTTTGACATTTAGCATTGTGACATTTGTCAGTTTTGACATTTGCCATCTTGAAATTTGTCAGTTTTGACATTTTTCATGGTGACACTTTTCATTTTTGACATTTAGCATTGTGACATTTGTCATTTGACATCTTTGACATTTGCCATCTTGAAATTTGCCATCTTGAAATTTGTCATTTTTGGCATTTTTCATGGTGACACTTTTCATTTTTGACATTTAGCATTGTGACATTTGTCATTTGACATCTTTGACATTTGCCATCTTGAAATTTGTCATTTTTGACATTTAGCATTGTGACATTTGTCATTTGACATCTTGGACATTTGCCATCTTGAAATTTGTCATTTTTGACACTTTTCATTTTTGACATTTAGCATTGTGACATTTGTCATTTGACATCTTTGACATTTGCCATCTTGAAATTTGTCATTTTTGACATTTTTCATGGTGACACTTATTATTTTTGACATTTAGCATTGTGACATTTGTCAGTTTTGACATTTGCCATCTTGAAATTTGTCAGTTTTGACATTTTTCATGGTGACACTTTTCATTTTTGAAATTTAGCATTGTGACATTTGTCATTTGACATCTTTGACATTTGTCATCTTGAAATTTGTCATTTTTGACATTTTTCATGGTGACACTTTTCATTTTTGACATTTAGCATTGTGACATTTGTCATTTGACATCTTTGACATTTGCCATCTTGAAATTTGTTATTTTTGACATTTTTCATGGTGACACTTTTCATTTTTGACATTTAGCATTGTGACATTTGTTATTTGACATCTTTGACAATTGCCATCTTGAAATTTGTCATTTTTGACATTTAGCATTGTGACATTTGTCATTTGACATCTTTGATATTTGCCATCTTGAAATTTGTCATTTTTGACATTTTTCATGGTGACACTTTTCATTTTTGACCTTTAGCATTGTGACATTTGTCATATTCGACATCTTTGACTTTTGCCATCTTGAAATTTGTCATTTTTGACATTTTTCATGGTGACACTTTTTATTTTTGACATTTAGCATTGTGACATTTGTCATTTGACATTTGCCATTTTGAAATTTGTCATTATTGACTTTTTTCATGGGGACCCTTTTCATTTTTGACATTTAGCATTGTGACATTTGTCATTTGACATCTTTGACATTTGCCATCTTGAAATTTGTCATTTTTGACATTTTTCATGGTGACACATTTCATTTTTGACATTTAGCATTGTGACATTTGTCATTTGACATCTTTGACATTTGCTATCTTGAAATTTGTCATTTTTGACATTTAGCATTGTGACATTTGTCATTTGACATCTTGGACATTTGCCATCTTGAAATTTGTCATTTTTGACATTTTTTATGGTGACACTTATCATTTTTGACATTTAGCATTGTGACATTTGTCAGTTTTGACATTTGCCATCTTAAAATTTGTCATTTTTGACATTTTTCATGGTGACACTTTTCATTTTTGACATTAAGCATTGTGACATTTGTCATTTGACATCTTTGACATTTGCCATCTTGAAATTTGTTATTTTTGACATTTTTCATGGTGACACTTTTCATTCTTGACATTTAGCATTGTGACATTTGTCATTTGACATCTTTGACATTTGCCATCTTGAAATTTGTCATTTTTGACATTTAGCATTGTGACATTTGTCATTTGACATCTTTGACATTTGCCATCTTGAAATTTGTCATTTTTGACATTTTTCACGGTGACACTTTTCATTTTTGACATTTAGCATTGTGACATTTGTCATTTGACATCTTTGACATTTACCATCTTGAAATTTGTCATTTTTGACATTTTTCATGGTGACACTTTTCATTTTTGACATATAGCATTGTGACATTTGTCATTTGACATCTTGGACATTTGCCATCTTGAAATTTGTCATTTTTGACATTTTTCATGGTGACACTTTTCATTTTTGACATTTAGCATTGTGACATTTGTCAGTTTTGACATTTGCATCTTGAAATTCGTCATTTTTGACATTTTTCATGGTGACACTTTTCATTTTTGACATTTAGCATTGTGACATTTGTCATTTGACATCTTAGACATTTGCCATCTTGAAATTTGTCATTTTTGACACTTTTAATTTTTGACATTTAGCATTGTGACATTTGTCATTTGACATCTTTGACATTTGCCATCTTGAAATTTGTCATTTTTGACATTTTTCATGGTGACACTTATTATTTTTGACATTTAGCATTGTGACATTTGTCAGTTTTGACATTTGCCATCTTGAAATTTGTCAGTTTTGACATTTTTCATGGTGACACTTTTCATTTTTGACATTTAGCATTGTGACATTTGTCATTTGACATCTTTGACATTTGCCATCTTGAAATTTGCCATCTTGAAATTTGTCATTTTTGGCATTTTTCATGGTGACACTTTTCACTTTTGACATTTAGCATTGTGACATTTGTCATTTGACATCTTTGACATTTGCCATCTTAAAATTTGTCATTTTTGACATTTTTGATGGTGACACTTTTCATTTTTGACATTTAGCATTGTGACATTTGTCATTTGACATCTTTGACATTTGACATCTTTGACATTTGTCATCTTAAACTTTGTTATTTTTGACATTTTTCATGGTGACACTTTTTATTTTTGACATTTAGCATTGTGACATTTGTCATTTGACATCTTTGACATTTGCCATCTTGAAATTTGTCATTTTTGACATTTTTCATGGTGACAATTTTCATTTTTTACATTTAGCATTGTGACATTTGTCATTTGACATCTTTGACATCTTTGACATTTGCCATCTTGAAATTTGTCATTTTTGACATTTAGCATTGTGACATTTGTCATTTGACATCTTTGATATTTGCCATCTTGAAATTTGTCATTTTTGACATTTTTTATGGTGACACTTTTCATTTTTGACATTTAGCATTGTGACATTTGTCATTTGACATCTTTGACATTTGCCATCTTAAAATTTGTCATTTTTGACATTTTTCATAGTGACACTTTTTATTTTTGACATTTAGCATTGTGACATTTGTCATTTGACATCTTTGACATTTGCCTTCTTGAAATTTGTCATTATTGACATTTTTTATGGAGACACTTTTCATTTTTGACATTTAGCATTGTGACATTTGTCATTTGACATCTTTGACATTTGCCTTCTTGAAATTTGTCATTATTGACATTTTATGGGGACACTTTTCATTTTTGACATTTAGCATTGTGACATTTGTCATTTGACATCTTTGACATTTGCCATCTTGAAATTTGTCATTTTTGACATTTTTCATGGTGACACTTATTATTTTTGACATTTAGCATTGTGACATTTGTCAGTTTTGACATTTGCCATCTTGAAATTTGTCAGTTTTGACATTTTTCATGGTGACACTTTTCATTTTTGACATTTAGCATTGTGACATTTGTCATTTGACATCTTTGACATTTGCCATCTTGAAATTTGTCATTTTTGGCATTTTTCATGGTGACACTTTTCACTTTTGACATTTAGCATTGTGACATTTGTCATTTCACATCTTTGACATTTGCCATCTTAAAATTTGTCATTTTTGACATTTTTCATGGTGACACTTTTCATTTTTGACATTTAGCATTGTGACATTTGTCATTTGACATCTTTGACATTTGTCATCTTGAAATTTGTCATTTTTGACATTTTTCATGGTGACACTTTTCATTTTTGACATTTAGCATTGTGACATTTGTCATTTGACATCTTTGACATTTGCCATCTTGAAATTTGTTATTTTTGACATTTTTCATGGTGACACTTTTCATTTTTGACATTTAGCATTGTGACATTTGTCATTTGACATCTTTGACAATTGCCATCTTGAAATTTGTGATTTTTGACATTTAGCATTGTGACATTTGTCATTTGACATCTTTGATATTTGCCATCTTGAAATTTGTCATTTTTGACATTTTTCATGGTGACACTTTTCATTTTCGACATTTAGCATTGTGACATTTGTCATATTCGACATCTTTGACCTTTGCCATCTTGAAATTTGTCATTTTTGACATTTTTCATAGTGACACTTTTTATTTTTGACATTTAGCATTGTGACATTTGTCATTTGATATTTGCCATCTTGAAATTTGTCATTATTGACATTTTTCATGGGGAATCTTTTCATTTTTGACATTTAGCATTGTGACATTTGTCATTTGACATCTTTGATATTTGCCATCTTAAAATTTGTCATTTTTGACATTTTTTATGGTGACACTTTTCATTTTTGACATTTAGCATTGTGACATTTGTCATTTGACATCTTTGACATTTGCCATCTTAAAATTTGTCATTTTTGACATTTTTCATAGTGACACTTTTCATTTTTGACATTTAGCATTGTGACATTTGTCATTTGACATCTTTGACATTTGCCTTCTTGAAATTTGTCATTATTGACATTTTTTATGGAGACACTTTTCATTTTTGACATTTAGCATTGGGACATTTGTCATTTGACATCTTTGACATTTGCCTTCTTGAAATTTGTCATTATTGACATTTTTCATGGGGACACTTTTCATTTTTGACATTTAGCATTGTGACATTTGTCATTTGACATCTTTGACATTTGCCATCTTGAAATTTGTCATTTTTGACATTTTTCATGGTGACACTTATTATTTTTGACATTTAGCATTGTGACATTTGTCAGTTTTGACATTTGCCATCTTGAAATTTGTCAGTTTTGACATTTTTCATGGTGACACTTTTCATTTTTGACATTTAGCATTGTGACATTTGTCATTTGACATCTTTGACATTTGCCATCTTGAAATTTGTCATTTTTGGCATTTTTCATGGTGACACTTTTCACTTTTGACATTTAGCATTGTGACATTTGTCATTTCACATCTTTGACATTTGCCATCTTAAAATTTGTCATTTTTGACATTTTTCATGGTGACACTTTTCATTTTTGACATTTAGCATTGTGACATTTGTCATTTGACATCTTTGACATTTGTCATCTTGAAATTTGTCATTTTTGACATTTTTCATGGTGACACTTTTCATTTTTGACATTTAGCATTGTGACATTTGTCATTTGACATCTTTGACATTTGCCATCTTGAAATTTGTTATTTTTGACATTTTTCATGGTGACACTTTTCATTTTTGACATTTAGCATTGTGACATTTGTCATTTGACATCTTTGACAATTGCCATCTTGAAATTAGTGATTTTTGACATTTAGCATTGTGACATTTGTCATTTGACATCTTTGATATTTGCCATCTTGAAATTTGTCATTTTTGACATTTTTCATGGTGACACTTTTCATTTTTGACATTTAGCATTGTGACATTTGTCATATTCGACATCTTTGACCTTTGCCATCTTGAAATTTGTCATTTTTGACATTTTTCATGGTGACACGTTTTATTTTTGACATTTAGCATTGTGACATTTGTCATTTGATATTTGCCATCTTGAAATTTGTCATTATTGACATTTTTCATGGGGAATCTTTTCATTTTTGACATTAAGCATTGTGACATTTGTCATTTGACATCTTTGACATTTGCCATCTTGAAATTTGTCATTTTTGACATTTTTCATGGTGACACTTTTCATTTTTGACATTTAGCATTGTGACATTTGTCATTTGACATCTTTGACATTTGCCATCTTGAAATTTGTCATTTTTGACATTTAGCATTGTGACATTTGTCATTTGACATCTTTGACATTTGCCATCTTGAAATTTGTTATTTTTGACATTTTTCATGGTGACACTTTTCATTTTTGACATTTAGCATTGTGACATTTGTCATTTGACATCTTAGACATTTGCCATCTTGAAATTTGTCATTTTTGACACTTTTCATTTTTGACATTTAGCATTGTGACATTTGTCATTTGACATCTTTGACATTTGCCATCTTGAAATTTGTCATTTTTGACACTTTTCATTTTTGACATTTAGCATTGTGACATTTGTCATTTGACATCTTTGACATTTGCCATCTTGAAATTTGTCATTTTTGACATTTTTCATGGTGACACTTATTATTTTTGACATTTAGCATTGTGACATTTGTCAGTTTTGACATTTGCCATCTTGAAATTTGTTAGTTTTGACATTTTTCATGGTGACACTTTTCATTTTTGACATTTAGCATTGTGACATTTGTCATTTGACATCTTTGACATTTGCCATCTTGAAATTTGTCATTTTTGGCATTTTTCATGGTGACACTTTTCACTTTTGACATTTAGCATTGTGACATTTGTCATTTGACATCTTTGACATTTGCCATCTTAAAATTTGTCATTTTTGACATTTTTGATGGTGACACTTTTCATTTTTGACATTTAGCATTGTGACATTTGTCATTTGACATCTTTGACATTTGTCATCTTAAAATTTGTTATTTTTGACATTTTTCATGGTGACACTTTTTATTTTTGACATTTAGCATTGTGACATTTGTCATTTGACATCTTTGACATTTGCCATCTTGAAATTTGTCATTTTTGACATTTTTCATGGTGACAATTTTCATTTTTTACATTTAGCATTGTGACATTTGTCATTTGACATCTTTGACATTTGCCATCTTGAAATTTGTCATTTTTGACATTTAGCATTGTGACATTTGTCATTTGCCATCTTGAAATTTGTCATTTTTGACATTTTTCATGATGACACTTTTCATTTTTGACATTTAGCATTGTGACATTTGTCATTTGACATCTTTGACATTTGCCATCTTAAAATTTGTCATTTTTGACATTTTTCATAGTGACACTTTTCATTTTTGACATTTAGCATTGTGACATTTGTCATTTGACATCTTTGACATTTGCCTTCTTGAAATTTGTCATTATTGACATTTTTCATGGAGACACTTCTCATTTTTGACATTTAGCATTGTGACATTTGTCATTTGACATCTTTGACATTTGCCTTCTTGAAATTTGTCATTATTGACATTTTTCATGGGGACACTTTTCATTTTTGACATTTAGCATTGTGACATTTGTCATTTGACATCTTTGACATTTGCCATCTTGAAATTTGTCATTTTTGACATTTTTCATGGTGACACTTATTATTTTTGACATTTAGCATTGTGACATTTGTCAGTTTTGACATTTGCCATCTTGAAATTTGACAGTTTTGACATTTTTCATGGTGACACTTTTCATTTTTGACATTTAGCATTGTGACATTTGTCATTTGACATCTTTGACATTTGCCATCTTGAAATTTGTCATTTTTGGCATTTTTCATGGTGACACTTTTCACTTTTGACATTTAGCATTGTGACATTTGTCATTTCACATCTTTGACATTTGCCATCTTAAAATTTGTCCTTTTTGACATTTTTCATGGTGACACTTTTCATTTTTGACATTTAGCATTGTGACATTTGTCATTTGACATCTTTGACATTTGTCATCTTGAAATTTGTCATTTTTGACATTTTTCATGGTGACACTTTTCATTTTTGACATTTAGCATTGTGACATTTGTCATTTGACATCTTTGACATTTGCCATCTTGAAATTTGTTATTTTTGACATTTTTCATGGTGACACTTTTCATTTTTGACATTTAGCATTGTGACATTTGTCATTTGACATCTTTGACAATTGCCATCTTGAAATTTGTCATTTTTGACATTTAGCATTGTGACATTTGTCATTTGACATCTTTGATATTTGCCATCTTGAAATTTGTCATTTTTGACATTTTTTATGGTGACACTTTTCATTTTTGACATTTAGCATTGTGACATTTGTAATATTCGACATCTTTGACCTTTGCCATCTTGAAATTTGTCATTTTTAACATTTTTCATGGTGACACTTTTTATTTTTGACATTTAGCATTGTGACATTTGTCATTATTGACATTTTTCATGGGGAATCTTTTCATTTTTGACATTTAGCATTGTGACATTTGTCATTTGACATCTTTGACATTTGCCATCTTGAAATTTGTCATTTTTGACATTTTTCATGGTGACACTTTTCATTTTTGACATTTAGCATTGTGACATTTGTCATTTGACATCTTTGACATTTGCCATCTTGAAATTTGTCATTTTTGACATTTAGCATTGTGACATTTGTCATTTGACATCTTGGACATTTGCCATCTTGAAATTTGTCATTTTTGACACTTTTCATTTTTGACATTTAGCATTGTGACATTTGTCATTTGACATCTTTGACATTTGCCATCTTGAAATTCGTCATTTTTGACATTTTTCATGGTGACACTTATTATTTTTGACATTTAGCATTGTGACATTTGTCAGTTTTGACATTTGCCATCTTGAAATTTGTCAGTTTTGACATTTTTCATGGTGACACTTTTCATTTTTGACATTTAGCATTGTGACATTTGTCATTTGACATCTTTGACATTTGTCATTTTGAAATTTGTCATTTTTGACATTTTTCATGGTGACACTTTTCATTTTTGACATTTAGCATTGTGACATTTGTCATTTGACATCTTTGACATTTGCCATCTTGAAATTTGTTATTTTTGACATTTTTCATGGTGACACTTTTCATTTTTGACATTTAGCATTGTGACATTTGTTATATGACATCTTTGACAATTGCCATCTTGAAATTTGTCATTTTTGACATTTAGCATTGTGACATTTGTCATTTGACATCTTTGATATTTGCCATCTTGAAATTTGTCATTTTTGACATTTTTCATGGTGACACTTTTCATTTTTGACCTTTAGCATTGTGACATTTGTCATATTCGACATCTTTGACTTTTGCCATCTTGAAATTTGTCATTTTTGACATTTTTCATGGTGACACTTTTTATTTTTGACATTTAGCATTGTGACATTTGTCATTTGACATTTGCCATCTTGAAATTTGTCATTATTGACTTTTTTCATGGGGACCCTTTTCATTTTTGACATTTAGCATTGTGACATTGGTCATTTGACATCTTTGACATTTGCCATCTTGAAATTTGTCATTTTTGACATTTTTCATGGTGACACTTTTCATTTTTGACATTTAGCATTGTGACATTTGTCATTTGACATCTTTGACATTTGCCATCTTGAAATTTGTCATTTTTGACATTTAGCATTGTGACATTTGTCATTTGACATCTTGGACATTTGCCATCTTGAAATTTGTCATTTTTGACATTTTTTATGGTGACACTTATTATTTTTGACATTTAGCATTGTGACATTTGTCAGTTTTGACATTTGCCATCTTAAAATTTGTCATTTTTGACATTTTTCATGGTGACACTTTTCATTTTTGACATTAAGCATTGTGACATTTGTCATTTGACATCTTTGACATTTGCCATCTTGAAATTTGTTATTTTTGACATTTTTCATGGTGACACTTTTCATTTTTGACATTTAGCATTGTAACATTTGTCATTTGACATCTTTGACATTTGCCATCTTGAAATTTGTCATTTTTGACATTTAGCATTGTGACATTTGTCATTTGACATCTTTGACATTTGCCATCTTGAAATTTGTCATTATTGACATTTTTCATGGGGACACTTTTTATTTTTGACATTTAGCATTGTGACATTTGTCATTTGACATCTTTGACATTTGCCATGTTGAAATTTGTCATTTTTGACATTTTTCATGGTGACACTTTTCATTTTTGACATTTAGCATTGTGACATTTGTCATTTGACATCTTTGACATTTGCCATCTTGAAATTTGTCATTTTTGACATTTTTCACGGTGACACTTTTCATTTTTGACATTTAGCATTGTGACATTTGTCATTTGACATCTTAGACATTTGCCATCTTGAAATTTGTCATTTTTGACACTTTTCATTTTTGACATTTAGCATTGTGACATTTGTCATTTGACATCTTTGACATTTACCATCTTGAAATTTGTCATTTTTGACATTTTTCATGGTGACACTTTTCATTTTTGACATATAGCATTGTGACATTTGTCATTTGACATCTTGGACATTTGCCATTTTGAAATTTGTCATTTTTGACATTTTTCATGGTGACACTTTTCATTTTTGACATTTAGCATTGTGACATTTGTCATTTGACATCTTTGACATTTGCCATCTTGAAATTTGTCATTTTTGACATTTAGCATTGTGACATTTGTCATTTGACATCTTTGACATTTGCCATCTTGAAATTTGTTATTTTTGACATTTTTCATGGTGACACTTTTCATTTTTGACATTTAGCATTGTGACATTTGTCAGTTTTGACATTTGCATCTTGAAATTCGTCATTTTTGACATTTTTCATGGTGACACTTTTCATTTTTGACATTTAGCATTGTGACATTTGTCATTTGACATCTTAGACATTTGCCATCTTGAAATTTGTCATTTTTGACACTTTTCATTTTTGACATTTAGCATTGTGACATTTGTCATTTGACATCTTTGACATTTGCCATCTTGAAATTTGTCATTTTTGACATTTTTCATGGTGACACTTATTATTTTTGACATTTAGCATTGTGACATTTGTCAGTTTTGACATTTGCCATCTTGAAATTTGTCAGTTTTGACATTTTTCATGGTGACACTTTTCATTTTTGACATTTAGCATTGTGACATTTGTCATTTGACATCTTTGACATTTGCCATCTTGAAATTTGTCATTTTTGGTATTTTTCATTGTGACACTTTTCACTTTTGACATTTAGCATTGTGACATTTGTCATTTGACATCTTTGACATTTGCCATCTTAAAATTTGTCATTTTTGACATTTTTGATGGTGACACTTTTCATTTTTGACATTTAGCATTGTGACATTTGTTATTTGACATCTTTGACATTTGTCATCTTAAAATTTGTCATTTTTGACATTTTTCATGGTGACACTTTTCATTTTTGACATTTAGCATTGTGACATTTGTCATTTGACATCTTTGACATTTGCCATCTTGAAATTTGTCATTTTTGACATTTTTCATGGTGACAATTTTCATTTTTTACATTTAGCATTGTGACATTTGTCATTTGACATCTTTGACATCTTTGACATTTGCCATCTTGAAATTTGTCATTTTTGACATTTAGCATTGTGACATTTGTCATTTGACATCTTTGATATTTGCCATCTGGAAATTTGTCATTTTTGACATTTTTCATGGTGACACTTTTCATTTTTGACATTTAGCATTGTGACATTTGTCATTTGACATCTTTGACATTTGCCATCTTAAAATTTGTCATTTTTGACATTTTTCATGGTGACACTTTTCATTTTTGACATTTAGCATTGTGACATTTGTCATTTGACATCTTTGACATTTGCCTTCTTGAAATTTGTCATTATTGACATTTTTCATGGAGACACTTTTCATTTTTGATATTTAGCATTGTGACATTTGTCATTTGACATCTTTGACATTTGCCTTCTTGAAATTTGTCATTATTGACATTTTTCATGGGGACACTTTTCATTTTTGACATTTAGCATTGTGACATTTGTCATTTGACATATTTGACATTTGCCATCTTGAAATTTGTCATTTTTGACATTTTTCGTGGTGGCACTTTTCATTTTTGACATTTAGCATTGTGACATTTGTCATTTGACATCTTTGACATTTGCCATCTTGAAATTTGTCATTTTTGACATTTTTCACAGTGACACTTTTCATTTTTGACATTTAGCATTGTGACATTTGTCATTTGACATCTTAGACATTTGCCATCTTAAAATTTGTCATTTTTGACACTTTTCATTTTTGACATTTAGCATTGTGACATTGTCATTTGACATCTTTGACATTTGCCATATTGAAATTTGTCATTTTTGACGTTTTTCATGGTGACACTTTTCATTTTTGACATTTAGCATTGTGACATTTGTCAGTTTTGACATTTGCCATCTTGAAATTTGTCATTTTTGACATTTAGCATTGTGACATTTGTCATTTGACATCTTTGATATTTGCCATCTTGAAATTTGTCATTTTTGACATTTTTCATGGTGACACTTTTCATTTTTGACATTTAGCATTGTGACATTTGTCATTTGACATCTTTGACATTTGCCATCTTAAAATTTGTCATTTTTGACATTTTTCATGGTGACACTTTTCATTTTTGACATTTAGCATTGTGACATTTGTCATTTGACATCTTTGACATTTGCCTTCTTGAAATTTGTCATTATTGACATTTTTCATGGAGACACTTTTCATTTTTGATATTTAGCATTGTGACATTTGTCATTTGACATCTTAGACATTTGCCATCTTAAAATTTGTCATTTTTGACACTTTTCATTTTTGACATTTAGCATTGTGACATTTGTCATTTGACATCTTTGACATTTGCCATATTGAAATTTGTCATTTTTGACGTTTTTCATGGTGACACTTTTCATTTTTGACATTTAGCATTGTGACATTTGTCATTTGACATCTTTGACATTTGCCATCTTGAAATTTGTCATTTTTGACATTTTATGGTGACACTTTTCATTTTTGACATTTAGCATTGTGACATTTGTCATTTGACATCTTTGACATTTGCCATCTTGAAATTTGTCATTTTTGACATTTTTTATGGTGACACTTTTCATTTTTAACATTTAGCATTGTGACATTTGTCATTTGACATCTTTGACATTTGCCATCTTGAAATTTGTTATTTTTGACATTTTTCATGGTGACACTTTTCATTTTTGACATTTAGCATTGTGACATTTGTCATTTGACATCTTTGACATTTGTCATCTTGAAATTTGTCATTTTTGACATTTTTCATGGTGACACTTTTCATTTTTGACATTTAGCATTGTGACATTTGTCATTTGACATCTTTGACATTTGCCATCTTGAAATTTGTCATTTTTGACATTTAGCATTGTGACATTTGTCATTTGACATCTTTGACATTTGCCATCTTGAAATTTGTCATGTTTGACATTTAGCATTGTGACATTTGTCATTTGACATCTTTAATATTTGCCATCTTGAAATTTGTCATTTTTGACATTTTTCATGGTGACACTTTTTATTTTTGACATTTAGCATTGTGACATTTGTCATTTGACATCTTTGACATTTGCCATCTTGAAATTTGTCATTTTTGACATTTTTAATGGTGACACTTTTCATTTTTGACATTTAGCATTGTGACATTTGTCATTTGACATCTTTGACATTTGCCTTCTTGAAATTTGTCATTATTGACATTTTTCATGAGGACACTTTTCATTTTTGACATTTAGCATTGTGACATTTGTCATTTGACATCTTTGACATTTGCCATCTTGAAATTTGTCATTTTTGACATTTTTCGTGGTGACACTTTTCATTTTTGACATTTAGCATTGTGACATTTGTCATTTGACATCTTTGACATTTGCCATCTTAAAATTTGTTATTTTTGACATTTTTCATGGTGACACTTTTCATTTTTGACATTTAGCATTGTGACATTTGTCATTTGACATCTTTGACAATTGCCATCTTGAAATTTGTCATTTTTGACATTTTTCATGGTGACACTTTTCATTTTTGACATTTAGCATTGTGACATTTGTCAGTTTTGACATTTGCCATCTTGAAATTTGCCATTTTTGACATTTTTCATGGTGACACTTTTCATTTTTGACATTTAGCATTGTGACGTTTGTCATTTGACATCTTTGACATTTGCCATCTTGAAATTTGTTATTTTTGACATTTTTCATGGTGACACTTTTTATTTTTGACATTTAGCATTGTGACATTTGTTATTTGACATCTTTGATATTTGCCATTTTGAAATTTGTCATTTTTGAAATTTTTCATGGTGACACTTTTGATTTTTGACATTTAGAATTGTGACATTTGTCATTTGACATCTTTGACATTTGCCATCTTGAAATTTGTTATTTTTGACATTTTTCATGGTGACACTTTTCATTTTTGACATTTAGCATTGTGACATTTGTCATTTGACATCTTTGACATTTGCCATCTTGAAATTTGTCATTTTTGACATTTTTTATGCTGACACTTTTCATTTTTGACATTTAGCATTGTGACATTTGTCATTTGACATCTTTGACATTTGCCATCTTAAAATTTGTCATTTTTGACATTTAGCATTGTGACATTTGTCATTTGACATCTTGGACATTTGCCATCTTGAAATTTGTCATTTTTGACATTTTTCATGGTGACACTTATCATTTTTGACATTTAGCATTGTGACATTTGTCAGTTTTGACATTTGCCATCTTAAAATTTGTCATTTTTGACATTTTTTATGGTGACACTTTTCATTTTTGACATTTAGCATTGTGACATTTGTCATTTGACATCTTTGACTTTTGCCATCTTGAAATTTGTTATTTTTGACATTTTTTATGGTGACACTTTTCATTTTTGACATTTAGCATTGTGACATTTGTCATTTGACATCTTTGACATTTGCCATCTTGAAATTTGTCATTTTTGACATTTTTCATGGTAATAGTTTTCATTTTTGACATTTAGCATTGTGACATTTGTCATTTGACTTCTTTGACATTTGCCATCTTGAAATTTGTCATTACTGACATTTTTCATGGGGACACTTTTCATTTTTGACATTTAGCATTGTGACATTTGTCATTTGACATCTTTGACATTTGCCATCTTGAAATTTGTCATTTTTGACATTTTTCATGGTGACACTTTTCATTTTTGACATTAAGCATTGTGACATTTGTCATTTGACATCTTTGACATTTGCCATCTTGAAATTTGTCATTTTTGACATTTTTCACGGTGACACTTTACATTTTTGACATTAAGCATTGTGACATTTGTCATTTGACATCTTAGACATTTGCCATCTTGAAATTTGTCATTTTTGACACTTTTCATTTTTGACATTTAGCATTGTGACATTTGTCATTTGACTTCTTTGACATTTGCCATCTTGAAATTTGTCATTATTGACATTTTTCATGGGGACACTTTTCATTTTTGACATTTAGCATTGTGACATTTGTCATTTGACATCTTTGACATTTGCCATCTTGAAATTTGTCATTTTTGACATTTTTCATGGTGACACTTTTCATTTTTGACATTTAGCATTGTGACATTTGTCATTTGACATCTTGGACATTTGCCATCTTGAAATTTGTCATTTTTGACATTTTTCATGGTGACACTTATCATTTTTGACATTTAGCATTGTGACATTTGTCAGTTTTGACATTTGCCAACTTGAAATTTGTCATTTTTGACATTTTTCATGGTGACACTTTTTATTTTTGACATTTAGCATTGTGACATTTGTCATTTGACATCTTTGACATTTGCCATCTTGAAATTTGTCATTTTTGACATTTTTTATGGTGACACTTTTCATTTTTAACATTTAGCATTGTGACATTTGTCATTTGACATCTTTGACATTTGCCATCTTGAAATTTGTTATTTTTGACATTTTTCATGGTGACACTTTTCATTTTTAACATTTAGCATTGTGACATTTGTCATTTGACATCTGTGACATTTGTCATCTTGAAATTTGTCATTTTTGACATTTTTCATGGTGACACTTTTCATTTTTGACATTTAGCATTGTGACATTTGTCATTTGACATCTTTGACATTTGCCATCTTGAAATTTGTCATTTTTGACATTTAGCATTGTGACATTTGTCATTTGACATCTTGGACATTTGTCATCTTGAAATTTGTCATTTTTGACATTTTTCATGGTGACACTTATTATTTTTGACATTTAGCATTGTGACATTTGTCAGTTTTGACATTTGCCATCTTGAAATTTGTCATTTTTGACTTTTTTTATGGTGACACTTTTCATTTTTGACATTTAGCATTGTGACATTTGTCATTTGACATCTTTGACATTTGCCATCTTAAAATTTGTTATTTTTTACGTTTTTCATGGTGACACTTTTCATTTTTGACATTTAACATTGTGACATTTGTCATTTGACATCTTTGACATTTGCCATCTTGAAATTTGTCATGTTTGACATTTAGCATTGTGACATTTGTCATTTGACATCTTTGATATTTGCCATCTTGAAATTTGTCATTTTTGACATTTTTCATGGTGACACTTTTCATTTTTGACATTTAGCATTGTGACATTTGTCATTCGACATCTTTGACATTTGCCATCTTGAAATTTGTCATTTTTGACATTTTTCATGGTGACACTTTTCATTTTTGACATTTAGCATTGTGACATTTGTCATTTGACATCTTTGACATTTGCCTTCTTGAAATTTGTCATTATTGACATTTTTCATGAGGACACTTTTCATTTTTGACATTTAGCATTGTGACATTTGTCATTTGACATCTTTGACATTTGCTATCTTGAAATTTGTCATTTTTGACATTTTTCGTGGTGACACTTTTCATTTTTGACATTTAGCATTGTGACATTTGTCATTTGACATTTTTGACATTTGCCATCTTGAAATTTGTTATTTTTGACATTTTTCATGGTGACACTTTTCATTTTTGACATTTAGCATTGTGACATTTGTCATTTGACATCTTTGACAATTGCCATCTTGAAATTTGTCATTTTTGACATTTTTCATGGTGACACTTTTCATTTTTGACATTTAGCATTGTGACATTTGTCAGTTTTGACATTTGCCATCTTGAAATTTCTCATTTTTGACATTTTTCATGGTGACACTTTTCATTTTTGACATTTAGCATTGTGACGTTTGTCATTTGACATCTTTGACATTTGCCATCTTGAAATTTGTTATTTTTGACATTTTTCATGGTGACACTTTTTATTTTTGACATTTAGCATTGTGACATTTGTTATTTGACATCTTTGATATTTGCCATTTTGAAATTTGTCATTTTTGACATTTTTCATGGTGACACTTTTGATTTTTGACATTTAGAATTGTGACATTTGTCATTTGACATCTTTGACATTTGCCATCTTGAAATTTGTTATTTTTGACACTTTTCATGGTGACACTTTTCATTTTTGACATTTAGCATTGTGACATTTGTCATTTGACATCTTTGACATTTGCCATCTTGAAATTTGTCATTTTTGACATTTTTTATGCTGACACTTATCATTTTTGACATTTAGCATTGTGACATTTGTCATTTGACATCTTTGACATTTGCCATCTTAAAATTTGTCATTTTTGACATTTAGCATTGTGACATTTGACATCTTGGACATTTGCCATCTTGAAATTTGTCATTTTTGACATTTTTCATGGTGACACTTATCGTTTTTGACATTTAGCATTGTGACATTTGTCAGTTTTGACATTTGCCATCTTAAAATTTGTCATTTTTGACATTTTTTATGGTGACACTTTTCATTTTTGACATTTAGCATTGTGACATTTGTCATTTGACATCTTTGACTTTTGCCATCTTGAAATTTGTTATTTTTGACATTTTTCATGGTGACACTTTTCATTTTTGACATTTAGCATTGTGACATTTGTCATTTGACATCTTTGACATTTGCCATCTTGAAATTTGTCATTTTTGACATTTTTCATGGTGACAGTTTTCATTTTTGACATTTAGCATTGTGACATTTGTCATTTGACTTCTTTGACATTTGCCATCTTGAAATTTGTCATTATTGACATTTTTCATGGGGACACTTTTCATTTTTGACATTTAGCATTGTGACATTTGTCATTTGACATCTTTGACATTTGCCATCTTGAAATTTGTCATTTTTGACATTTTTCATGGTGACACTTTTCATTTTTGACATTTAGCATTGTGACATTTGTCATTTGACATCTTTGACATTTGCCATCTTGAAATTTGTCATTTTTGACATTTTTCACGGTGACACTTTTCATTTTTGACATTTAGCATTGTGACATTTGTCATTTGACATCTTAGACATTTGCCATCTTGAAATTTGTCATTTTTGACACTTTTCATTTTTGGCATTTAGCATTGTGACATTTGTCATTTGACATCTTTGACATTTACCATCTTAAAATTTGTCATTTTTGACATTTTTCATGGTGACACTTTTCATTTTTGACATATAGCATTGTGACATTTGTCATTTGACATCTTGGACATTTGCCATTTTGAAATTTGTCATTTTTGACATTTTTCATGGTGACACTTTTCATTTTTGACATTTAGCATTGTGACATTTGTCATTTGACATCTTTGACATTTGCCATCTTGAAATTTGTCATTTTTGACATTTAGCATTGTGACATTTGTCATTTGACATCTTTGACATTTGCCATCTTGAAATTTGTTATTTTTGACATTTTTCATGGTGACACTTTTCATTTTTGACATTTAGCATTGTGACATTTGTCAGTTTTGACATTTGCCATCTTGAAATTTGTCATTTTTGATATTTTTCATGGTGACACTTTTCATTTTTGACATTTAGCATTGTGACATTTGTCATTTGACATCTTAGACATTTGCCATCTTGAAATTTGTCATTTTTGACACTTTTCATTTTTGACATTTAGCATTGTGACATTTGTCATTTGACATCTTTGACATTTGCCATCTTGAAATTTGCCATTTTTGACATTTTTCATGGTGACACTTATTATTTGTGACATTTAGCATTGTGACATTTGTCAGTTTTGACATTTGCCATCTTGAAATTTGTCAGTTTTGACATTTTTCATGGTGACACTTTTCATTCTTGACATTTAGCATTGTGACATTTGTCATTTGACATCTTTGACATTTGCCATCTTGAAATTTGTCATTTTTGACATTTTTCATGGTGACACTTTTCACTTTTGACATTTAGCATTGTGACATTTGCCATTTCACATCTTTGACATTTGCCATCTTAAAATTTGTCATTTTTGACATTTTTCATGGTGACACTTTTCATTTTTGACATTTAGCATTGTGACATTTGTCATTTGACATCTTTGACATTTGTCATCTTGAAATTTGTCATTTTTGACATTTTTCATGGTGACACTTTTCATTTTTGACATTTAGCATTGTGACATTTGTCATTTGACATCTTTGACATTTGCCATCTTGAAATTTGTTATTTTTGACATTTTTCATGGTGACACTTTTCATTTTTGACATTTGGCATTGTGACATTTGTCATTTGACATCTTTGACAATTGCCATCTTGAAATTTGTCATTTTTGACATTTAGCATTGTGACATTTGTCATTTGACATCTTTGATATTTGCCATCTTGAAATTTGTCATTTTTGACATTTTTCATGGTGACACTTTTCATTTTTGACATTTAGCATTGTGACATTTGTCATTTGACATCTTTGACATTTGCCTTCTTGAAATTTTTCATTATTGACATTTTTCATGGGGACACTTTTCATTTTTGACATTTAGCATTGTGACATTTGTCATTTGACATCTTTGACATTTGCCATCTTGAAATTTGTCATTTTTGACATTTAGCATTGTGACATTTGTCATTTGACATCTTTGATATTTGCCATCTTGAAATTTGTCATTTTTGACATTTTTCATGGTGACACTTTTCATTTTTGACATTTAGCATTGTGACATTTGTCATTTGACATCTTAGACATTTGCCATCTTGAAATTTGTCATTTTTGATACTTTTCATTTTTGACATTTAGCATTGTGACATTTGTCATTTGACATCTTTGACATTTGCCATCTTGAAATTTGTCATTTTTGACATTTTTTATGGTGACACTTATTATTTTTGACATTTAGCATTGTGACATTTGTCAGTTTTGACATTTGCCATCTTGAAATTTGTCAGTTTTGACATTTTTCATGGTGACACTTTTCATTCTTGACATTTAGCATTGTGACATTTGTCATTTGACATCTTTGACATTTGCCATCTTGAAATTTGTCATTTTTGACATTTTTCATGGTGACACTTTTCATTTTTGACATTAAGCATTGTGACATTTGTCAGTTTTGACATTTGCCATCTTGAAATTTGTCATTTTTGATATTTTTCATGGTGACACTTTTCATTTTTGACATTTAGCATTGTGACATTTGTCATTTGACATCTTAGACATTTGCCATCTTGAAATTTGTCATTTTTGACACTTTTCATTTTTGACATTTAGCATTGTGACATTTGTCATTTGACATCTTTGACATTTGCCATCTTGAAATTTGTCATTTTTGACATTTTTCATGGTGACACTTATTATTTTTGACATTTAGCATTGTGACATTTGTCAGTTTTGACATTTGCCATCTTGAAATTTGTCAGTTTTGACATTTTTCATGGTGACACTTCTCATTCTTGACATTTAGCATTGTGACATTTGTCATTTGACATCTTTGACATTTGCCATCTTGAAATTTGTCATTTTTGACATTTTTCATGGTGACACTTTTCACTTGTGACATTTAGCATTGTGACATTTGCCATTTCACATCTTTGACATTTGCCATCTTAAAATTTGTCATTTTTGACATTTTTCATAGTGACACTTTTCATTTTTGACATTTAGCATTGTGACATTTGTCATTTGACATCTTTGACATTTGTCATCTTGAAATTTGTCATTTTTGACATTTTTCATGGTGACACTTTTCATTTTTGACATTTAGCATTGTGACATTTGTCATTTGACATCTTTGACATTTGCCATTTTGAAATTTGTTATTTTTGACATTTTTCATGGTGACACTTTTCATTTTTGACATTTGGCATTGTGACATCTGTCATTTGACATTTTTGACAATTGCCATCTTGAAATTTGTCATTTTTGACATTTAGCATTGTGACATTTGTCATTTGACATCTTTGATATTTGCCATCTTGAAATTTGTCATTTTTGACATTTTTCATGGTGACACTTTTCATTTTTGACATTTAGCATTGTGACATTTGTCATTTGACATCTTTGACATTTGCCATCTTGAAATTTGTCATTATTGACATTTTTCATGGGGACACTTTTCATTTTTGACATTTAGCATTGTGACATTTGTTATTTGACATCTTTGACATTTGCCATCTTGAAATTTGTCATTTTTGACATTTTTCATGGTGACACTTTTCATTTTTGACATTTAGCATTGTGACATTTGTCATTTGACATCTTTGACATTTGCCATCTTGAAATTTGTCATTTTTGACATTTTTTACGGTGACACTTTTCATTTTTGACATTTAGCATTGTGACATTTGTCATTTGACATCTTAGACATTTGCCATCTTGAAATTTGTCATTTTTGACACTTTTCATTTTTGACATTTAGCATTGTGACATTTGTCAGTTTTGACATTTGCCATCTTGAAATTTGTCAGTTTTGACATTTTTCATGGTGACACTTCTCATTCTTGACATTTATTATTGTGACATTTGTCATTTGACATCTTTGACATTTGCCATCTTGAAATTTGTCATTTTTGACATTTTTCATGGTGACACTTTTCACTTGTGACATTTAGCATTGTGACATTTGCCATTTCACATCTTTGACATTTGCCATCTTAAAATTTGTCATTTTTGACATTTTTCATAGTGACACTTTTCATTTTTGACATTTAGCATTGTGACATTTGTCATTTGACATCTTTGACATTTGTCATCTTGAAATTTGTCATTTTTGACATTTTTCATGGTGACACTTTTCATTTTTGACATTTAGCATTGTGACATTTGTCATTTGACATCTTTGACATTTGCCATTTTGAAATTTGTTATTTTTGACATTTTTCATGGTGACACTTTTCATTTTTGACATTTGGCATTGTGACATTTGTCATTTGACATCTTTGACAATTGCCATCTTGAAATTTGTCATTTTTGACATTTAGCATTGTGACATTTGTCATTTGACATCTTTGATATTTGCCATCTTGAAATTTGTCATTTTTGACATTTTTCATGGTGACACTTTTCATCTTTGACATTTAGCATTGTGACATTTGTCATTTGACATCTTTGACATTTGCCAGCTTGAAATTTGTCATTATTGACATTTTTCATGGGGACACTTTTCATTTTTGACATTTAGCATTGTGACATTTGTCATTTGACATCTTTGACATTTGCCATCTTGAAATTTGTCATTTTTGAAATTTTTCATGGTGACACTTTTCATTTTTGACATTTAGCATTGTGACATTTGTCATTTGACATCTTTGATATTTGCCATCTTGAAATTTGTCATTTTTGACATTTTTCATGGTGACACTTTTCATTTTTGACATTTAGCATTGTGACATTTGTCATATTCGACATCTTTGACCTTTGCCATCTTGAAATTTGTCATTTTTGACATTTTTCATGGTGACACTTTTTATTTTTGACATTTAGCATTTTGACATTTGTCATTTGACATTTGCCATCTTAAAATTTGTCATTATTGACATTTTTCATGGGGAATCTTTTCATTTTTGACATTTAGCATTGTGACATTTGTCATTTGACATCTTTGACATTTGCCATCTTGAAATTTGTCATTTTTGACATTTTTCATAGTGACACTTTTCATTTTTGACATTTAGCATTGTGACATTTGTCATTTGACATCTTTGACATTTGTCATCTTGAAATTTGTCATTTTTGACATTTTTCATGGTGACACTTTTCATTTTTGACATTTAGCATTGTGACATTTGTCATTTGACATCTTTGACATTTGCCATTTTGAAATTTGTTATTTTTGACATTTTTCATGGTGACACTTTTCATTTTTGACATTTGGCATTGTGACATTTGTCATTTGACATTTTTGACAATTGCCATCTTGAAATTTGTCATTTTTGACATTTAGCATTGTGACATTTGTCATTTGACATCTTTGATATTTGCCATCTTGAAATTTGTCATTTTTGACATTTTTCATGGTGACACTTTTCATTTTTGACATTTAGCATTGTGACATTTGTCATTTGACATCTTTGACATTTGCCATCTTGAAATTTGTCATTATTGACATTTTTCATGGGGACACTTTTCATTTTTGACATTTAGCATTGTGACATTTGTTATTTGACATCTTTGACATTTGCCATCTTGAAATTTGTCATTTTTGACATTTTTCATGGTGACACTTTTCATTTTTGACATTTAGCATTGTGACATTTGTCATTTGACATCTTTGACATTTGCCATCTTGAAATTTGTCATTTTTGACATTTTTTACGGTGACACTTTTCATTTTTGACATTTAGCATTGTGACATTTGTCATTTGACATCTTTGACATTTGCCATTGTGAAATTTGTTATTTTTGACATTTTTCATGGTGACACTTTTCATTTTTGACATTTGGCATTGTGACATTTGTCATTTGACATTTTTGACAATTGCCATCTTGAAATTTGTCATTTTTGACATTTAGCATTGTGACATTTGTCATTTGACATCTTTGATATTTGCCATCTTGAAATTTGTCATTTTTGACATTTTTCATGGTGACACTTTTCATTTTTGACATTTAGCATTGTGACATTTGTCATTTGACATCTTTGACATTTGCCATCTTGAAATTTGTCATTATTGACATTTTTCATGGGGACACTTTTCATTTTTGACATTTAGCATTGTGACATTTGTTATTTGACATCTTTGACATTTGCCATCTTGAAATTTGTCATTTTTGACATTTTTCATGGTGACACTTTTCATTTTTAACATTTAGCATTGTGACATTTGTCATTTGACATCTTTGACATTTGCCATCTTGAAATTTGTCATTTTTGACATTTTTTACGGTGACACTTTTCATTTTTGACATTTAGCATTGTGACATTTGTCATTTGACATCTTAGACATTTGCCATCTTGAAATTTGTCATTTTTGACACTTTTCATTTTTGACATTTAGCATTGTGACATTTGTCAGTTTTGACATTTGCCATCTTGAAATTTGTCAGTTTTGACATTTTTCATGGTGACACTTCTCATTCTTGACATTTATTATTGTGACATTTGTCATTTGACATCTTTTACATTTGCCATCTTGAAATTTGTCATTTTTGACATTTTTCATGGTGACACTTTTCACTTGTGACATTTAGCATTGTGACATTTGCCATTTCACATCTTTGACATTTGCCATCTTAAAATTTGTCATTTTTGACATTTTTCATAGTGACACTTTTCATTTTTGACATTTAGCATTGTGACATTTGTCATTTGACATCTTTGACATTTGTCATCTTGAAATTTGTCATTTTTGACATTTTTCATGGTGACACTTTTCATTTTTGACATTTAGCATTGTGACATTTGTCATTTGACATCTTTGACATTTGCCATTTTGAAATTTGTTATTTTTGACATTTTTCATGGTGACACTTTTCATTTTTGACATTTGGCATTGTGACATTTGTCATTTGACATCTTTGACAATTGCCATCTTGAAATTTGTCATTTTTGACATTTAGCATTGTGACATTTGTCATTTGACATCTTTGATATTTGCCATCTTGAAATTTGTCATTTTTGACATTTTTCATGGTGACACTTTTCATCTTTGACATTTAGCATTGTGACATTTGTCATTTGACATCTTTGACATTTGCCAGCTTGAAATTTGTCATTATTGACATTTTTCATGGGGACACTTTTCATTTTTGACATTTAGCATTGTGACATTTGTCATTTGACATCTTTGACATTTGCCATCTTGAAATTTTTCATGGTGACACTTTTCATTTTTGACATTTAGCATTGTGACATTTGTCATTTGACATCTTTGATATTTGCCATCTTGAAATTTGTCATTTTTGACATTTTTCATGGTGACACTTTTCATTTTTGACATTTAGCATTGTGACATTTGTCATATTCGACATCTTTGACCTTTGCCATCTTGAAATTTGTCATTTTTGACATTTTTCATGGTGACACTTTTTATTTTTGACATTTAGCATTTTGACATTTGTCATTTGACATTTGCCATCTTGAAATTTGTCATTATTGACATTTTTCATGGGGAATCTTTTCATTTTTGACATTTAGCATTGTGACATTTGTCATTTGACATCTTTGACATTTGCCATCTTGAAATTTGTCATTTTTGACATTTTTCATGGTGACACTTTTCATTTTTGACATTTAGAATTGTGACATTTGTCATTTGACATCTTTGACATTTGCCATCTTGAAATTTGTCATTTTTGACATTTAGCATTGTGACATTTGTCATTTGACATCTTGGACATTTGCCATCTTGAAATTTGTCATTTTTGACATTTTTTATGGTGACACTTATCATTTTTGACATTTAGCATTGTGACATTTGTCAGTTTTGACATTTGCCATCTTAAAATTTGTCATTTTTGACATTTTTTATGGTGACACTTTTTATTTTTGACATTTAGCATTGTGACATTTGTCATTTGACATCTTTGACATTTGCCATCTTGAAATTTGTCATTTTTGACATTTTTCATGGTGACACTTTTCATTTTTGACATTTAGCATTGTGACATTTGTCATTTGACATCTTTGACATTTGCCTTCTTGAAATTTTTCATTATTGACATTTTTCATGGGGACACTTTTCATTTTTGACATTTAGCATTGTGACATTTGTCATTTGACATCTTTGACATTTGCCATCTTGAAATTTGTCATTTTTGACATTTAGCATTGTGACATTTGTCATTTGACATCTTTGACATTTGCCATCTTGAAATTTGTCATTTTTGACATTTAGCATTGTGACATTTGTCATTTGACATCTTGGACATTTGCCATCTTGAAATTTGTCATTTTTGACATTTTTTATGGTGACACTTATCATTTTTGACATTTAGCATTGTGACATTTGTCATATTCGACATCTTTGACCTTTGCCATCTTGAAATTTGTCATTTTTGACATTTTTCATGGTGACACTTTTTATTTTTGACATTTAGCATTGTGACATTTGTCATTTGACATCTTTGACATTTGCCATCTTGAAATTTGTCATTTTTGACATTTAGCATTGTGACATTTGTCATTTGACATCTTTGATATTTGCCATCTTAAAATTTGTCATTTTTGACATTTTTTATGGTGACACTTTTTATTTTTGACATTTAGCATTGTGACATTTGTCATTTGACATCTTGGACATTTGCCATCTTGAAATTTGTCATTTTTGACATTTTTTATGGTGACACTTATCATTTTTGACATTTAGCATTGTGACATTTGTCAGTTTTGACATTTGCCATCTTAAAATTTGTCATTTTTGACATTTTTTATGGTGACACTTTTCATTTTTGACATTTAGCATTGTGACATTTGTCATTTGACATCTTTGATATTTGCCATCTTGAAATTTGTCATTTTTGACATTTTTCATGGTGACACTTTTCATTTTTGACATTTAGCATTGTGACATTTGTCATTTGACATCTTTGACATTTGCCTTCTTGAAATTTTTCATTATTGACATTTTTCATGGGGACACTTTTCATTTTTGACATTTAGCATTGTGACATTTGTCATTTGACATCTTTGACATTTGCCATCTTGAAATTTGTCATTTTTGACATTTAGCATTGTGACATTTGTCATTTGACATCTTTGATATTTGCCATCTTGAAATTTGTCATTTTTGACATTTTTCATGGTGACACTTTTCATTTTTGACATTTAGCATTGTGACATTTGTCATTTGACATCTTAGACATTTGCCATCTTGAAATTTGTCATTTTTGACACTTTTCATTTTTAACATTTAGCATTGTGACATTTGTCATTTGACATCTTTGACATTTGCCATCTTGAAATTTGTCATTTTTGACATTTTTTATGGTGACACTTATTATTTTTGACATTTAGCATTGTGACATTTGTCAGTTTTGACATTTGCCATCTTGAAATTTGTCAGTTTTGACATTTTTCATGGTGACACTTTTCATTCTTGACATTTAGCATTGTGACATTTGTCATTTGACATCTTTGACATTTGCCATCTTGAAATTTGTCATTTTTGACATTTTTCATGGTGACACTTTTCATTTTTGACATTTAGCATTGTGACATTTGTCAGTTTTGACATTTGCCATCTTGAAATTTGTCATTTTTGATATTTTTCATGGTGACACTTTTCATTTTTGACATTTAGCATTGTGACATTTGTCATTTGACATCTTAGACATTTGCCATCTTGAAATTTGTCATTTTTGACACTTTTCATTTTTGACATTTAGCATTGTGACATTTGTCATTTGACATCTTTGACATTTGCCATCTTGAAATTTGTCATTTTTGACATTTTTCATGGTGACACTTATTATTTTTGACATTTAGCATTGTGACATTTGTCAGTTTTGACATTTGCCATCTTGAAATTTGTCAGTTTTGACATTTTTCATGGTGACACTTCTCATTCTTGACATTTAGCATTGTGACATTTGTCATTTGACATCTTTGACATTTGCCATCTTGAAATTTGTCATTTTTGACATTTTTCATGGTGACACTTTTCACTTGTGACATTTAGCATTGTGACATTTGCCATTTCACATCTTTGACATTTGCCATCTTAAAATTTGTCATTTTTGACATTTTTCATAGTGACACTTTTCATTTTTGACATTTAGCATTGTGACATTTGTCATTTGACATCTTTGACATTTGTCATCTTGAAATTTGTCATTTTTGACATTTTTCATGGTGACACTTTTCATTTTTGACATTTAGCATTGTGACATTTGTCATTTGACATCTTTGACATTTGCCATTTTGAAATTTGTTATTTTTGACATTTTTCATGGTGACACTTTTCATTTTTTACATTTGGCATTGTGACATTTGTCATTTGACATTTTTGACAATTGCCATCTTGAAATTTGTCATTTTTGACATTTAGCATTGTGACATTTGTCATTTGACATCTTTGATATTTGCCATCTTGAAATTTGTCATTTTTGACATTTTTCATGGTGACACTTTTCATTTTTGACATTTAGCATTGTGACATTTGTCATTTGACATCTTTGACATTTGCCATCTTGAAATTTGTCATTATTGACATTTTTCATGGGGACACTTTTCATTTTTGACATTTAGCATTGTGACATTTGTCATTTGACATCTTAGACATTTGCCATCTTGAAATTTGTCATTTTTGACACTTTTCATTTTTGACATTTAGCATTGTGACATTTGTCAGTTTTGACATTTGCCATCTTGAAATTTGTCAGTTTTGACATTTTTCATGGTGACACTTCTCATTCTTGACATTTATTATTGTGACATTTGTCATTTGACATCTTTGACATTTGCCATCTTGAAATTTGTCATTTTTGACATTTTTCATGGTGACACTTTTCACTTGTGACATTTAGCATTGTGACATTTGCCATTTCACATCTTTGACATTTGCCATCTTAAAATTTGTCATTTTTGACATTTTTCATAGTGACACTTTTCATTTTTGACATTTAGCATTGTGACATTTGTCATTTGACATCTTTGACATTTGTCATCTTGAAATTTGTCATTTTTGACATTTTTCATGGTGACACTTTTCATTTTTGACATTTAGCATTGTGACATTTGTCATTTGACATCTTTGACATTTGCCATTTTGAAATTTGTTATTTTTGACATTTTTCATGGTGACACTTTTCATTTTTGACATTTGGCATTGTGACATTTGTCATTTGACATCTTTGACAATTGCCATCTTGAAATTTGTCATTTTTGACATTTAGCATTGTGACATTTGTCATTTGACATCTTTGATATTTGCCATCTTGAAATTTGTCATTTTTGACATTTTTCATGGTGACACTTTTCATCTTTGACATTTAGCATTGTGATATTTGTCATTTGACATCTTTGACATTTGCCATCTTGAAATTTGTCATTATTGACATTTTTCATGGGGACACTTTTCATTTTTGACATTTAGCATTGTGACATTTGTCATTTGACATCTTTGACATTTGCCATCTTGAAATTTGTTATTTTTGACATTTTTCATGGTGACACTTTTCATTTTTGACATTTAGCATTGTGACATTTGTCATTTGACATCTTTGATATTTGCCATCTTGAAATTTGTCATTTTTGACATTTTTCATGGTGACACTTTTCATTTTTGACATTTAGCATTGTGACATTTGTCATATTCGACATCTTTGACCTTTGCCATCTTGAAATTTGTCATTTTTGACATTTTTTATGGTGACACTTTTTATTTTTGACATTTAGCATTTTGACATTTGTCATTTCACATTTGCCATCTTGAAATTTGTCATTATTGACATTTTTCATGGGGAATCTTTTCATTTTTGACATTTAGCATTGTGACATTTGTCATTTGACATCTTTGACATTTGCCATCTTGAAATTTGTCATTTTTGACATTTTTCATGGTGACACTTTTCATTTTTGACATTTAGAATTGTGACATTTGTCATTTGACATCTTTGACATTTGCCATCTTGAAATTTGTCATTTTTGACATTTAGCATTGTGACATTTGTCATTTGACATCTTGGACATTTGCCATCTTGAAATTTGTCATTTTTGACATTTTTTATGGTGACACTTATCATTTTTGACATTTAGCATTGTGACATTTGTCAGTTTTGACATTTGCCATCTTAAAATTTGTCATTTTTGACATTTTTTATGGTGACACTTTTCATTTTTGACATTTAGCATTGTGACATTTGTCATTTGACATCTTTGACATTTGCCATCTTGAAATTTGTTATTTTTGACATTTTTCATGGTGACACTTTTCATTTTTGACATTTAGCATTGTGACATTTGTCATTTGACATCTTTGACATTTGCCATCTTGAAATTTGTCATTTTTGACATTTAGCATTGTGACATTTGTCATTTGACATCTTTGACATTTGCCATCTTGAAATTTGTCATTATTGACATTTTTCATGGGGACACTTTTCATTTTTGACATTTAGCATTGTGACATTTGTCATTTGACATCTTTGACATTTGCCATCTTGAAATTTGTCATTTTTGACATTTTTCATGGTGACACTTTTTATTTTTGACATTTAGCATTGTGACATTTGTCATTTGACATCTTTGACATTTGCCATCTTGAAATTTGTCATTTTTGACATTTTTCACGGTGACACTTTTCATTTTTGACATTTAGCATTGTGACATTTGTCATTTGACATCTTAGACATTTGCCATCTTGAAATTTGTCATTTTTGACACTTTTCATTTTTGACATTTAGCATTGTGACATTTGTCATTTGACATCTTTGACATTTACCATCTTGAAATTTGTCATTTTTGACATTTTTCATGGTGACACTTTTCATTTTTGACATATAGCATTGTGACATTTGTCATTTGACATCTTGGACATTTGCCATCTTGAAATTTGTCATTTTTGACATTTTTCATGGTGACACTTTTCATTTTTGACATTTAGCATTGTGACATTTGTCATTTGACATCTTTGACATTTGCCATCTTAAAATTTGTCATTTTTGACATTTAGCATTGTGACATTTGTCATTTGACATCTTTGACATTTGCCATCTTGAAATTTGTTATTTTTGACATTTTTCATGGTGACACTTTTCATTTTTGACATTTAGCATTGTGACATTTGTCAGTTTTGACATTTGCATCTTGAAATTTGTCATTTTTGACATTTTTCATGGTGACACTTTTCATTTTTGACATTTAGCATTGTGACATTTGTCATTTGACATCCTAGACATTTGCCATCTTGAAATTTGTCATTTTTGACACTTTTCACTTTTGACATTTAGCATTGTGACATTTGTCATTTGACATCTTTGACATTTGCCATCTTGAAATTTGTCATTTTTGACATTTTTCATGGTGACACTTATTATTTTTGACATTTAGCATTGTGACATTTGTCATTTGACATCTTTGACATTTGCCATCTTGAAATTTGTTATTTTTGACATTTTTCATGGTGACACTTTTCATTTTTGACATTTAGCATTGTGACATTTGTCAGTTTTGACATTTGCATCTTGAAATTTGTCATTTTTGACATTTTTCATGGTGACACTTTTCATTTTTGACATTTAGCATTGTGACATTTGTCATTTGACATCCTAGACATTTGCCATCTTGAAATTTGTCATTTTTGACACTTTTCATTTTTGACATTTAGCATTGTGACATTTGTCATTTGACATCTTTGACATTTGCCATCTTGAAATTTGTCATTTTTGACATTTTTCATGGTGACACTTATTATTTTTGACATTTAGCATTGTGACATTTGTCAGTTTTGACATTTGCATCTTGAAATTTGTCATTTTTGACATTTTTCATGGTGACACTTTTCATTTTTGACATTTAGCATTGTGACATTTGTCATTTGACATCCTAGACATTTGCCATCTTGAAATTTGTCATTTTTGACACTTTTCATTTTTGACATTTAGCATTGTGACATTTGTCATTTGACATCTTTGACATTTGCCATCTTGAAATTTGTCAGTTTTGACATTTTTCATGGTGACACTTTTCATTTTTGACATTTAGCATTGTGACATTTGTCATTTGACATCTTTGACATTTGCCATCTTGAAATTTGTCATTTTTGGCATTTTTCATGGTGACACTTTTCACTTTTGACATTTAGCATTGTGACATTTGTCATTTGACATCTTTGACATTTGCCATCTTAAAATTTGTCATTTTTGACATTTTTCATGGTGACACTTTTCATTTTTGACATTTAGCATTGTGACATTTGTCATTTGACATCTTTGACATTTGTCATCTTGAAATTTGTCATTTTTGACATTTTTCATGGTGACACTTTTCATTTTTGACATTTAGCATTGTGACATTTGTCATTTGACATCTTTGACATTTGCCATCTTGAAATTTGTCATTTTTGACATTTTTCATGGTGACAATTTTCATTTTTGACATTTAGCATTGTGACATTTGTCATTTGACATCTTTGACATCTTTGACATTTGCCATCTTAAAATTTGTCATTTTTGACATTTAGCATTGTGACATTTGTCATTTGACATCTTTGACATTTGCCATCTTGAAATTTGTCATTTTTGACATTTTTCATGGTGACACTTATTATTTTTGACATTTAGCATTGTGACATTTGTCATTTGACATCTTTGACATTTGCCATCTTGAAATTTGTTATTTTTGACATTTTTCATGGTGACACTTTTCATTTTTGACATTTAGCATTGTGACATTTGTCAGTTTTGACATTTGCATCTTGAAATTTGTCATTTTTGACATTTTTCATGGTGACACTTTTCATTTTTGACATTTAGCATTGTGACATTTGTCATTTGACATCCTAGACATTTGCCATCTTGAAATTTGTCATTTTTGACACTTTTCATTTTTGACATTTAGCATTGTGACATTTGTCATTTGACATCTTTGACATTTGCCATCTTGAAATTTGTCATTTTTGACATTTTTCATGGTGACACTTATTATTTTTGACATTTAGCATTGTGACATTTGTCAGTTTTGACATTTGCATCTTGAAATTTGTCATTTTTGACATTTTTCATGGTGACACTTTTCATTTTTGACATTTAGCATTGTGACATTTGTCATTTGACATCCTAGACATTTGCCATCTTGAAATTTGTCATTTTTGACACTTTTCATTTTTGACATTTAGCATTGTGACATTTGTCATTTGACATCTTTGACATTTGCCATCTTGAAATTTGTCAGTTTTGACATTTTTCATGGTGACACTTTTCATTTTTGACATTTAGCATTGTGACATTTGTCATTTGACATCTTTGACATTTGCCATCTTGAAATTTGTCATTATTGACATTTTTCATGGGGACACTTTTCATTTTTGACATTTAGCATTGTGACATTTGTCATTTGACATCTTTGACATTTGCCATCTTGAAATTTGTCATTTTTGACATTTTTCATGGTGACACTTTTCATTTTTGACATTTAGCATTGTGACATTTGTCATTTGACATCTTTGACATTTGCCATCTTGAAATTTGTCATTTTTGACATTTTTTACGGTGACACTTTTCATTTTTGACATTTAGCATTGTGACATTTGTCATTTGACATCTTTGACATTTGCCATTTTGAAATTTGTTATTTTTGACATTTTTCATGGTGACACTTTTCATTTTTGACATTTGGCATTGTGACATTTGTCATTTGACATTTTTGACAATTGCCATCTTGAAATTTGTCATTTTTGACATTTAGCATTGTGACATTTGTCATTTGACATCTTTGATATTTGCCATCTTGAAATTTGTCATTTTTGACATTTTTCATGGTGACACTTTTCATTTTTGACATTTAGCATTGTGACATTTGTCATTTGACATCTTTGACATTTGCCATCTTGAAATTTGTCATTATTGACATTTTTCATGGGGACACTTTTCATTTTTGACATTTAGCATTGTGACATTTGTTATTTGACATCTTTGACATTTGCCATCTTGAAATTTGTCATTTTTGACATTTTTCATGGTGACACTTTTCATTTTTGACATTTAGCATTGTGACATTTGTCATTTGACATCTTTGACATTTGCCATCTTGAAATTTGTCATTTTTGACATTTTTTACGGTGACACTTTTCATTTTTGACATTTAGCATTGTGACATTTGTCATTTGACATCTTAGACATTTGCCATCTTGAAATTTGTCATTTTTGACACTTTTCATTTTTGACATTTAGCATTGTGACATTTGTCAGTTTTGACATTTGCCATCTTGAAATTTGTCAGTTTTGACATTTTTCATGGTGACACTTCTCATTCTTGACATTTATTATTGTGACATTTGTCATTTGACATCTTTGACATTTGCCATCTTGAAATTTGTCATTTTTGACATTTTTCATGGTGACACTTTTCACTTGTGACATTTAGCATTGTGACATTTGCCATTTCACATCTTTGACATTTGCCATCTTAAAATTTGTCATTTTTGACATTTTTCATAGTGACACTTTTCATTTTTGACATTTAGCATTGTGACATTTGTCATTTGACATCTTTGACATTTGTCATCTTGAAATTTGTCATTTTTGACATTTTTCATGGTGACACTTTTCATTTTTGACATTTAGCATTGTGACATTTGTCATTTGACATCTTTGACATTTGCCATTTTGAAATTTGTTATTTTTGACATTTTTCATGGTGACACTTTTCATTTTTGACATTTGGCATTGTGACATTTGTCATTTGACATCTTTGACAATTGCCATCTTGAAATTTGTCATTTTTGACATTTAGCATTGTGACATTTGTCATTTGACATCTTTGATATTTGCCATCTTGAAATTTGTCATTTTTGACATTTTTCATGGTGACACTTTTCATCTTTGACATTTAGCATTGTGACATTTGTCATTTGACATCTTTGACATTTGCCAGCTTGAAATTTGTCATTATTGACATTTTTCATGGGGACACTTTTCATTTTTGACATTTAGCATTGTGACATTTGTCATTTGACATCTTTGACATTTGCCATCTTGAAATTTGTCATTTTTGAAATTTTTCATGGTGACACTTTTCATTTTTGACATTTAGCATTGTGACATTTGTCATTTGACATCTTTGATATTTGCCATCTTGAAATTTGTCATTTTTGACATTTTTCATGGTGACACTTTTCATTTTTGACATTTAGCATTGTGACATTTGTCATATTCGACATCTTTGACCTTTGCCATCTTGAAATTTGTCATTTTTGACATTTTTCATGGTGACACTTTTTATTTTTGACATTTAGCATTTTGACATTTGTCATTTGACATTTGCCATCTTGAAATTTGTCATTATTGACATTTTTCATGGGGAATCTTTTCATTTTTGACATTTAGCATTGTGACATTTGTCATTTGACATCTTTGACATTTGCCATCTTGAAATTTGTCATTTTTGACATTTTTCATGGTGACACTTTTCATTTTTGACATTTAGAATTGTGACATTTGTCATTTGACATCTTTGACATTTGCCATCTTGAAATTTGTCATTTTTGACATTTAGCATTGTGACATTTGTCATTTGACATCTTGGACATTTGCCATCTTGAAATTTGTCATTTTTGACATTTTTTATGGTGACACTTATCATTTTTGACATTTAGCATTGTGACATTTGTCAGTTTTGACATTTGCCATCTTAAAATTTGTCATTTTTGACATTTTTTATGGTGACACTTTTTATTTTTGACATTTAGCATTGTGACATTTGTCATTTGACATCTTTGACATTTGCCATCTTGAAATTTGTCATTTTTGACATTTAGCATTGTGACATTTGTCATTTGACATCTTGGACATTTGCCATCTTGAAATTTGTCATTTTTGACATTTTTTATGGTGACACTTATCATTTTTGACATTTAGCATTGTGACATTTGTCAGTTTTGACATTTGCCATCTTAAAATTTGTCATTTTTGACATTTTTTATGGTGACACTTTTCATTTTTGACATTTAGCATTGTGACATTTGTCATTTGACATCTTTGATATTTGCCATCTTGAAATTTGTCATTTTTGACATTTTTCATGGTGACACTTTTCATTTTTGACATTTAGCATTGTGACATTTGTCATTTGACATCTTTGACATTTGCCTTCTTGAAATTTTTCATTATTGACATTTTTCATGGGGACACTTTTCATTTTTGACATTTAGCATTGTGACATTTGTCATTTGACATCTTTGACATTTGCCATCTTGAAATTTGTCATTTTTGACATTTAGCATTGTGACATTTGTCATTTGACATCTTTGATATTTGCCATCTTGAAATTTGTCATTTTTGACATTTTTCATGGTGACACTTTTCATTTTTGACATTTAGCATTGTGACATTTGTCATTTGACATCTTAGACATTTGCCATCTTGAAATTTGTCATTTTTGACACTTTTCATTTTTAACATTTAGCATTGTGACATTTGTCATTTGACATCTTTGACATTTGCCATCTTGAAATTTGTCATTTTTGACATTTTTTATGGTGACACTTATTATTTTTGACATTTAGCATTGTGACATTTGTCAGTTTTGACATTTGCCATCTTGAAATTTGTCAGTTTTGACATTTTTCATGGTGACACTTTTCATTCTTGACATTTAGCATTGTGACATTTGTCATTTGACATCTTTGACATTTGCCATCTTGAAATTTGTCATTTTTGACATTTTTCATGGTGACACTTTTCATTTTTGACATTTAGCATTGTGACATTTGTCAGTTTTGACATTTGCCATCTTGAAATTTGTCATTTTTGATATTTTTCATGGTGACACTTTTCATTTTTGACATTTAGCATTGTGACATTTGTCATTTGACATCTTAGACATTTGCCATCTTGAAATTTGTCATTTTTGACACTTTTCATTTTTGACATTTAGCATTGTGACATTTGTCATTTGACATCTTTGACATTTGCCATCTTGAAATTTGTCATTTTTGACATTTTTCATGGTGACACTTATTATTTTTGACATTTAGCATTGTGACATTTGTCAGTTTTGACATTTGCCATCTTGAAATTTGTCAGTTTTGACATTTTTCATGGTGACACTTCTCATTCTTGACATTTAGCATTGTGACATTTGTCATTTGACATCTTTGACATTTGCCATCTTGAAATTTGTCATTTTTGACATTTTTCATGGTGACACTTTTCACTTGTGACATTTAGCATTGTGACATTTGCCATTTCACATCTTTGACATTTGCCATCTTAAAATTTGTCATTTTTGACATTTTTCATAGTGACACTTTTCATTTTTGACATTTAGCATTGTGACATTTGTCATTTGACATCTTTGACATTTGTCATCTTGAAATTTGTCATTTTTGACATTTTTCATGGTGACACTTTTCATTTTTGACATTTAGCATTGTGACATTTGTCATTTGACATCTTTGACATTTGCCATTTTGAAATTTGTTATTTTTGACATTTTTCATGGTGACACTTTTCATTTTTTACATTTGGCATTGTGACATTTGTCATTTGACATTTTTGACAATTGCCATCTTGAAATTTGTCATTTTTGACATTTAGCATTGTGACATTTGTCATTTGACATCTTTGATATTTGCCATCTTGAAATTTGTCATTTTTGACATTTTTCATGGTGACACTTTTCATTTTTGACATTTAGCATTGTGACATTTGTCATTTGACATCTTTGACATTTGCCATCTTGAAATTTGTCATTATTGACATTTTTCATGGGGACACTTTTCATTTTTGACATTTAGCATTGTGACATTTGTCATTTGACATCTTAGACATTTGCCATCTTGAAATTTGTCATTTTTGACACTTTTCATTTTTGACATTTAGCATTGTGACATTTGTCAGTTTTGACATTTGCCATCTTGAAATTTGTCAGTTTTGACATTTTTCATGGTGACACTTCTCATTCTTGACATTTATTATTGTGACATTTGTCATTTGACATCTTTGACATTTGCCATCTTGAAATTTGTCATTTTTGACATTTTTCATGGTGACCCTTTTCACTTGTGACATTTAGCATTGTGACATTTGCCATTTCACATCTTTGACATTTGCCATCTTAAAATTTGTCATTTTTGACATTTTTCATAGTGACACTTTTCATTTTTGACATTTAGCATTGTGACATTTGTCATTTGACATCTTTGACATTTGTCATCTTGAAATTTGTCATTTTTGACATTTTTCATGGTGACACTTTTCATTTTTGACATTTAGCATTGTGACATTTGTCATTTGACATCTTTGACATTTGCCATTTTGAAATTTGTTATTTTTGACATTTTTCATGGTGACACTTTTCATTTTTGACATTTGGCATTGTGACATTTGTCATTTGACATCTTTGACAATTGCCATCTTGAAATTTGTCATTTTTGACATTTAGCATTGTGACATTTGTCATTTGACATCTTTGATATTTGCCATCTTGAAATTTGTCATTTTTGACATTTTTCATGGTGACACTTTTCATCTTTGACATTTAGCATTGTGATATTTGTCATTTGACATCTTTGACATTTGCCATCTTGAAATTTGTCATTATTGACATTTTTCATGGGGACACTTTTCATTTTTGACATTTAGCATTGTGACATTTGTCATTTGACATCTTTGACATTTGCCATCTTGAAATTTGTTATTTTTGACATTTTTCATGGTGACACTTTTCATTTTTGACATTTAGCATTGTGACATTTGTCATTTGACATCTTTGATATTTGCCATCTTGAAATTTGTCATTTTTGACATTTTTCATGGTGACACTTTTCATTTTTGACATTTAGCATTGTGACATTTGTCATATTCGACATCTTTGACCTTTGCCATCTTGAAATTTGTCATTTTTGACATTTTTTATGGTGACACTTTTTATTTTTGACATTTAGCATTTTGACATTTGTCATTTGACATTTGCCATCTTGAAATTTGTCATTATTGACATTTTTCATGGGGAATCTTTTCATTTTTGACATTTAGCATTGTGACATTTGTCATTTGACATCTTTGACATTTGCCATCTTGAAATTTGTCATTTTTGACATTTTTCATGGTGACACTTTTCATTTTTGACATTTAGAATTGTGACATTTGTCATTTGACATCTTTGACATTTGCCATCTTGAAATTTGTCATTTTTGACATTTAGCATTGTGACATTTGTCATTTGACATCTTGGACATTTGCCATCTTGAAATTTGTCATTTTTGACATTTTTTATGGTGACACTTATCATTTTTGACATTTAGCATTGTGACATTTGTCAGTTTTGACATTTGCCATCTTAAAATTTGTCATTTTTGACATTTTTTATGGTGACACTTTTCATTTTTGACATTTAGCATTGTGACATTTGTCATTTGACATCTTTGACATTTGCCATCTTGAAATTTGTTATTTTTGACATTTTTCATGGTGACACTTTTCATTTTTGACATTTAGCATTGTGACATTTGTCATTTGACATCTTTGACATTTGCCATCTTGAAATTTGTCATTTTTGACATTTAGCATTGTGACATTTGTCATTTGACATCTTTGACATTTGCCATCTTGAAATTTGTCATTATTGACATTTTTCATGGGGACACTTTTCATTTTTGACATTTAGCATTGTGACATTTGTCATTTGACATCTTTGACATTTGCCATCTTGAAATTTGTCATTTTTGACATTTTTCATGGTGACACTTTTTATTTTTGACATTTAGCATTGTGACATTTGTCATTTGACATCTTTGACATTTGCCATCTTGAAATTTGTCATTTTTGACATTTTTCACGGTGACACTTTTCATTTTTGACATTTAGCATTGTGACATTTGTCATTTGACATCTTAGACATTTGCCATCTTGAAATTTGTCATTTTTGACACTTTTCATTTTTGACATTTAGCATTGTGACATTTGTCATTTGACATCTTTGACATTTACCATCTTGAAATTTGTCATTTTTGACATTTTTCATGGTGACACTTTTCATTTTTGACATATAGCATTGTGACATTTGTCATTTGACATCTTGGACATTTGCCATCTTGAAATTTGTCATTTTTGACATTTTTCATGGTGACACTTTTCATTTTTGACATTTAGCATTGTGACATTTGTCATTTGACATCTTTGACATTTGCCATCTTAAAATTTGTCATTTTTGACATTTAGCATTGTGACATTTGTCATTTGACATCTTTGACATTTGCCATCTTGAAATTTGTTATTTTTGACATTTTTCATGGTGACACTTTTCATTTTTGACATTTAGCATTGTGACATTTGTCAGTTTTGACATTTGCATCTTGAAATTTGTCATTTTTGACATTTTTCATGGTGACACTTTTCATTTTTGACATTTAGCATTGTGACATTTGTCATTTGACATCCTAGACATTTGCCATCTTGAAATTTGTCATTTTTGACACTTTTCATTTTTGACATTTAGCATTGTGACATTTGTCATTTGACATCTTTGACATTTGCCATCTTGAAATTTGTCATTTTTGACATTTTTCATGGTGACACTTATTATTTTTGACATTTAGCATTGTGACATTTGTCATTTGACATCTTTGACATTTGCCATCTTGAAATTTGTTATTTTTGACATTTTTCATGGTGACACTTTTCATTTTTGACATTTAGCATTGTGACATTTGTCAGTTTTGTGATTTGCATCTTGAAATTTGTCATTTTTGACATTTTTCATGGTGACACTTTTCATTTTTGACATTTAGCATTGTGACATTTGTCATTTGACATCCTAGACATTTGCCATCTTGAAATTTGTCATTTTTGACACTTTTCATTTTTGACATTTAGCATTGTGACATTTGTCATTTGACATCTTTGACATTTGCCATCTTGAAATTTGTCATTTTTGACATTTTTCATGGTGACACTTATTATTTTTGACATTTAGCATTGTGACATTTGTCAGTTTTGACATTTGCATCTTGAAATTTGTCATTTTTGACATTTTTCATGGTGACACTTTTCATTTTTGACATTTAGCATTGTGACATTTGTCATTTGACATCCTAGACATTTGCCATCTTGAAATTTGTCATTTTTGACACTTTTCATTTTTGACATTTAGCATTGTGACATTTGTCATTTGACATCTTTGACATTTGCCATCTTGAAATTTGTCAGTTTTGACATTTTTCATGGTGACACTTTTCATTTTTGACATTTAGCATTGTGACATTTGTCATTTGACATCTTTGACATTTGCCATCTTGAAATTTGTCATTTTTGGCATTTTTCATGGTGACACTTTTCACTTTTGACATTTAGCATTGTGACATTTGTCATTTGACATCTTTGACATTTGCCATCTTAAAATTTGTCATTTTTGACATTTTTCATGGTGACACTTTTCATTTTTGACATTTAGCATTGTGACATTTGTCATTTGACATCTTTGACATTTGTCATCTTGAAATTTGTCATTTTTGACATTTTTCATGGTGACACTTTTCATTTTTGACATTTAGCATTGTGACATTTGTCATTTGACATCTTTGACATTTGCCATCTTGAAATTTGTCATTTTTGACATTTTTCATGGTGACAATTTTCATTTTTGACATTTAGCATTGTGACATTTGTCATTTGACATCTTTGACATCTTTGACATTTGCCATCTTAAAATTTGTCATTTTTGACATTTAGCATTGTGACATTTGTCATTTGACATCTTTGATATTTGCCATCTTGAAATTTGTCATTTTTGACATTTTTCATGGTGACACTTTTCATTTTTGACATTAAGCATTGTGACATTTGTCATTTGACATCTTTGACATTTGCCATCTTGAAATTTGTCATTTTTGACATTTTTCACGGTGACACTTTTCATTTTTGACATTTAGCATTGTGACATTTGTCATTTGACATCTTAGACATTTGCCATCTTGAAATTTGTCATTTTTGACACTTTTCATTTTTGACATTTAGCATTGTGACATTTGTCATTTGACATCTTTGACATTTGCCATCTTGAAATTTGTCATTTTTGACATTTTTCATAGTGACACTTTTCATTTTTGACATTTAGCATTGTGACATTTGTCATTTGACATCTTTGACATTTGTCATCTTGAAATTTGTCATTTTTGACATTTTTCATGGTGACACTTTTCATTTTTGACATTTAGCATTGTGACATTTGTCATTTGACATCTTTGACATTTGCCATTTTGAAATTTGTTATTTTTGACATTTTTCATGGTGACACTTTTCATTTTTGACATTTGGCATTGTGACATTTGTCATTTGACATTTTTGACAATTGCCATCTTGAAATTTGTCATTTTTGACATTTAGCATTGTGACATTTGTCATTTGACATCTTTGATATTTGCCATCTTGAAATTTGTCATTTTTGACATTTTTCATGGTGACACTTTTCATTTTTGACATTTAGCATTGTGACATTTGTCATTTGACATCTTTGACATTTGCCATCTTGAAATTTGTCATTATTGACATTTTTCATGGGGACACTTTTCATTTTTGACATTTAGCATTGTGACATTTGTTATTTGACATCTTTGACATTTGCCATCTTGAAATTTGTCATTTTTGACATTTTTCATGGTGACACTTTTCATTTTTGACATTTAGCATTGTGACATTTGTCATTTGACATCTTTGACATTTGCCATCTTGAAATTTGTCATTTTTGACATTTTTTACGGTGACACTTTTCATTTTTGACATTTAGCATTGTGACATTTGTCATTTGACATCTTTGACATTTGCCATTTTGAAATTTGTTATTTTTGACATTTTTCATGGTGACACTTTTCATTTTTGACATTTGGCATTGTGACATTTGTCATTTGACATTTTTGACAATTGCCATCTTGAAATTTGTCATTTTTGACATTTAGCATTGTGACATTTGTCATTTGACATCTTTGATATTTGCCATCTTGAAATTTGTCATTTTTGACATTTTTCATGGTGACACTTTTCATTTTTGACATTTAGCATTGTGACATTTGTCATTTGACATCTTTGACATTTGCCATCTTGAAATTTGTCATTATTGACATTTTTCATGGGGACACTTTTCATTTTTGACATTTAGCATTGTGACATTTGTTATTTGACATCTTTGACATTTGCCATCTTGAAATTTGTCATTTTTGACATTTTTCATGGTGACACTTTTCATTTTTGACATTTAGCATTGTGACATTTGTCATTTGACATCTTTGACATTTGCCATCTTGAAATTTGTCATTTTTGACATTTTTTACGGTGACACTTTTCATTTTTGACATTTAGCATTGTGACATTTGTCATTTGACATCTTAGACATTTGCCATCTTGAAATTTGTCATTTTTGACACTTTTCATTTTTGACATTTAGCATTGTGACATTTGTCAGTTTTGACATTTGCCATCTTGAAATTTGTCAGTTTTGACATTTTTCATGGTGACACTTCTCATTCTTGACATTTATTATTGTGACATTTGTCATTTGACATCTTTGACATTTGCCATCTTGAAATTTGTCATTTTTGACATTTTTCATGGTGACACTTTTCACTTGTGACATTTAGCATTGTGACATTTGCCATTTCACATCTTTGACATTTGCCATCTTAAAATTTGTCATTTTTGACATCTTTCATAGTGACACTTTTCATTTTTGACATTTAGCATTGTGACATTTGTCATTTGACATCTTTGACATTTGTCATCTTGAAATTTGTCATTTTTGACATTTTTCATGGTGACACTTTTCATTTTTGACATTTAGCATTGTGACATTTGTCATTTGACATCTTTGACATTTGCCATTTTGAAATTTGTTATTTTTGACATTTTTCATGGTGACACTTTTCATTTTTGACATTTGGCATTGTGACATTTGTCATTTGACATCTTTGACAATTGCCATCTTGAAATTTGTCATTTTTGACATTTAGCATTGTGACATTTGTCATTTGACATCTTTGATATTTGCCATCTTGAAATTTGTCATTTTTGACATTTTTCATGGTGACACTTTTCATCTTTGACATTTAGCATTGTGACATTTGTCATTTGACATCTTTGACATTTGCCAGCTTGAAATTTGTCATTATTGACATTTTTCATGGGGACACTTTTCATTTTTGACATTTAGCATTGTGACATTTGTCATTTGACATCTTTGACATTTGCCATCTTGAAATTTGTCATTTTTGAAATTTTTCATGGTGACACTTTTCATTTTTGACATTTAGCATTGTGACATTTGTCATTTGACATCTTTGATATTTGCCATCTTGAAATTTGTCATTTTTGACATTTTTCATGGTGACACTTTTCATTTTTGACATTTAGCATTGTGACATTTGTCATATTCGACATCTTTGACCTTTGCCATCTTGAAATTTGTCATTTTTGACATTTTTCATGGTGACACTTTTTATTTTTGACATTTAGCATTTTGACATTTGTCATTTGACATTTGCCATCTTGAAATTTGTCATTATTGACATTTTTCATGGGGAATCTTTTCATTTTTGACATTTAGCATTGTGACATTTGTCATTTGACATCTTTGACATTTGCCATCTTGAAATTTGTCATTTTTGACATTTTTCATGGTGACACTTTTCATTTTTGACATTTAGAATTGTGACATTTGTCATTTGACATCTTTGACATTTGCCATCTTGAAATTTGTCATTTTTGACATTTAGCATTGTGACATTTGTCATTTGACATCTTGGACATTTGCCATCTTGAAATTTGTCATTTTTGACATTTTTTATGGTGACACTTATCATTTTTGACATTTAGCATTGTGACATTTGTCAGTTTTGACATTTGCCATCTTAAAATTTGTCATTTTTGACATTTTTTATGGTGACACTTTTTATTTTTGACATTTAGCATTGTGACATTTGTCATTTGACATCTTTGACATTTGCCATCTTGAAATTTGTCATTTTTGACATTTAGCATTGTGACATTTGTCATTTGACATCTTGGACATTTGCCATCTTGAAATTTGTCATTTTTGACATTTTTTATGGTGACACTTATCATTTTTGACATTTAGCATTGTGACATTTGTCAGTTTTGACATTTGCCATCTTAAAATTTGTCATTTTTGACATTTTTTATGGTGACACTTTTCATTTTTGACATTTAGCATTGTGACATTTGTCATTTGACATCTTTGATATTTGCCATCTTGAAATTTGTCATTTTTGACATTTTTCATGGTGACACTTTTCATTTTTGACATTTAGCATTGTGACATTTGTCATTTGACATCTTTGACATTTGCCTTCTTGAAATTGTTCATTATTGACATTTTTCATGGGGACACTTTTCATTTTTGACATTTAGCATTGTGACATTTGTCATTTGACATCTTTGACATTTGCCATCTTGAAATTTGTCATTTTTGACATTTAGCATTGTGACATTTGTCATTTGACATCTTTGATATTTGCCATCTTGAAATTTGTCATTTTTGACATTTTTCATGGTGACACTTTTCATTTTTGACATTTAGCATTGTGACATTTGTCATTTGACATCTTAGACATTTGCCATCTTGAAATTTGTCATTTTTGACACTTTTCATTTTTAACATTTAGCATTGTGACATTTGTCATTTGACATCTTTGACATTTGCCATCTTGAAATTTGTCATTTTTGACATTTTTTATGGTGACACTTATTATTTTTGACATTTAGCATTGTGACATTTGTCAGTTTTGACATTTGCCATCTTGAAATTTGTCAGTTTTGACATTTTTCATGGTGACACTTTTCATTCTTGACATTTAGCATTGTGACATTTGTCATTTGACATCTTTGACATTTGCCATCTTGAAATTTGTCATTTTTGACATTTTTCATGGTGACACTTTTTATTTTTGACATTTAGCATTGTGACATTTGTCAGTTTTGACATTTGCCATCTTGAAATTTGTCATTTTTGATATTTTTCATGGTGACACTTTTCATTTTTGACATTTAGCATTGTGACATTTGTCATTTGACATCTTAGACATTTGCCATCTTGAAATTTGTCATTTTTGACACTTTTCATTTTTGACATTTAGCATTGTGACATTTGTCATTTGACATCTTTGACATTTGCCATCTTGAAATTTGTCATTTTTGACATTTTTCATGGTGACACTTATTATTTTTGACATTTAGCATTGTGACATTTGTCAGTTTTGACATTTGCCATCTTGAAATTTGTCAGTTTTGACATTTTTCATGGTGACACTTCTCATTCTTGACATTTAGCATTGTGACATTTGTCATTTGACATCTTTGACATTTGCCATCTTGAAATTTGTCATTTTTGACATTTTTCATGGTGACACTTTTCACTTGTGACATTTAGCATTGTGACATTTGCCATTTCACATCTTTGACATTTGCCATCTTAAAATTTGTCATTTTTGACATTTTTCATAGTGACACTTTTCATTTTTGACATTTAGCATTGTGACATTTGTCATTTGACATCTTTGACATTTGTCATCTTGAAATTTGTCATTTTTGACATTTTTCATGGTGACACTTTTCATTTTTGACATTTAGCATTGTGACATTTGTCATTTGACATCTTTGACATTTGCCATTTTGAAATTTGTTATTTTTGACATTTTTCATGGTGACACTTTTCATTTTTTACATTTGGCATTGTGACATTTGTCATTTGACATTTTTGACAATTGCCATCTTGAAATTTGTCATTTTTGACATTTAGCATTGTGACATTTGTCATTTGACATCTTTGATATTTGCCATCTTGAAATTTGTCATTTTTGACATTTTTCATGGTGACACTTTTCATTTTTGACATTTAGCATTGTGACATTTGTCATTTGACATCTTTGACATTTGCCATCTTGAAATTTGTCATTATTGACATTTTTCATGGGGACACTTTTCATTTTTGACATTTAGCATTGTGACATTTGTCATTTGACATCTTAGACATTTGCCATCTTGAAATTTGTCATTTTTGACACTTTTCATTTTTGACATTTAGCATTGTGACATTTGTCAGTTTTGACATTTGCCATCTTGAAATTTGTCAGTTTTGACATTTTTCATGGTGACACTTCTCATTCTTGACATTTATTATTGTGACATTTGTCATTTGACATCTTTGACATTTGCCATCTTGAAATTTGTCATTTTTGACATTTTTCATGGTGACACTTTTCACTTGTGACATTTAGCATTGTGACATTTGCCATTTCACATCTTTGACATTTGCCATCTTAAAATTTGTCATTTTTGACATTTTTCATAGTGACACTTTTCATTTTTGACATTTAGCATTGTGACATTTGTCATTTGACATCTTTGACATTTGTCATCTTGAAATTTGTCATTTTTGACATTTTTCATGGTGACACTTTTCATTTTTGACATTTAGCATTGTGACATTTGTCATTTGACATCTTTGACATTTGCCATTTTGAAATTTGTTATTTTTGACATTTTTCATGGTGACACTTTTCATTTTTGACATTTGGCATTGTGACATTTGTCATTTGACATCTTTGACAATTGCCATCTTGAAATTTGTCATTTTTGACATTTAGCATTGTGACATTTGTCATTTGACATCTTTGATATTTGCCATCTTGAAATTTGTCATTTTTGACATTTTTCATGGTGACACTTTTCATCTTTGACATTTAGCATTGTGATATTTGTCATTTGACATCTTTGACATTTGCCATCTTGAAATTTGTCATTATTGACATTTTTCATGGGGACACTTTTCATTTTTGACATTTAGCATTGTGACATTTGTCATTTGACATCTTTGACATTTGCCATCTTGAAATTTGTTATTTTTGACATTTTTCATGGTGACACTTTTCATTTTTGACATTTAGCATTGTGACATTTGTCATTTGACATCTTTGATATTTGCCATCTTGAAATTTGTCATTTTTGACATTTTTCATGGTGACACTTTTCATTTTTGACATTTAGCATTGTGACATTTGTCATATTCGACATCTTTGACCTTTGCCATCTTGAAATTTGTCATTTTTGACATTTTTTATGGTGACACTTTTTATTTTTGACATTTAGCATTTTGACATTTGTCATTTGACATTTGCCATCTTGAAATTTGTCATTATTGACATTTTTCATGGGGAATCTTTTCATTTTTGACATTTAGCATTGTGACATTTGTCATTTGACATCTTTGACATTTGCCATCTTGAAATTTGTCATTTTTGACATTTTTCATGGTGACACTTTTCATTTTTGACATTTAGAATTGTGACATTTGTCATTTGACATCTTTGACATTTGCCATCTTGAAATTTGTCATTTTTGACATTTAGCATTGTGACATTTGTCATTTGACATCTTGGACATTTGCCATCTTGAAATTTGTCATTTTTGACATTTTTTATGGTGACACTTATCATTTTTGACATTTAGCATTGTGACATTTGTCAGTTTTGACATTTGCCATCTTAAAATTTGTCATTTTTGACATTTTTTATGGTGACACTTTTCATTTTTGACATTTAGCATTGTGACATTTGTCATTTGACATCTTTGACATTTGCCATCTTGAAATTTGTTATTTTTGACATTTTTCATGGTGACACTTTTCATTTTTGACATTTAGCATTGTGACATTTGTCATTTGACATCTTTGACATTTGCCATCTTGAAATTTGTCATTTTTGACATTTAGCATTGTGACATTTGTCATTTGACATCTTTGACATTTGCCATCTTGAAATTTGTCATTATTGACATTTTTCATGGGGACACTTTTCATTTTTGACATTTAGCATTGTGACATTTGTCATTTGACATCTTTGACATTTGCCATCTTAAAATTTGTCATTTTTGACATTTTTCATGGTGACACTTTTTATTTTTGACATTTAGCATTGTGACATTTGTCATTTGACATCTTTGACATTTGCCATCTTGAAATTTGTCATTTTTGACATTTTTCACGGTGACACTTTTCATTTTTGACATTTAGCATTGTGACATTTGTCATTTGACATCTTAGACATTTGCCATCTTGAAATTTGTCATTTTTGACACTTTTCATTTTTGACATTTAGCATTGTGACATTTGTCATTTGACATCTTTGACATTTACCATCTTGAAATTTGTCATTTTTGACATTTTTCATGGTGACACTTTTCATTTTTGACATATAGCATTGTGACATTTGTCATTTGACATCTTGGACATTTGCCATCTTGAAATTTGTCATTTTTGACATTTTTCATGGTGACACTTTTCATTTTTGACATTTAGCATTGTGACATTTGTCATTTGACATCTTTGACATTTGCCATCTTAAAATTTGTCATTTTTGACATTTAGCATTGTGACATTTGTCATTTGACATCTTTGACATTTGCCATCTTGAAATTTGTTATTTTTGACATTTTTCATGGTGACACTTTTCATTTTTGACATTTAGCATTGTGACATTTGTCAGTTTTGACATTTGCATCTTGAAATTTGTCATTTTTGACATTTTTCATGGTGACACTTTTCATTTTTGACATTTAGCATTGTGACATTTGTCATTTGACATCCTAGACATTTGCCATCTTGAAATTTGTCATTTTTGACACTTTTCATTTTTGACATTTAGCATTGTGACATTTGTCATTTGACATCTTTGACATTTGCCATCTTGAAATTTGTCATTTTTGACATTTTTCATGGTGACACTTATTATTTTTGACATTTAGCATTGTGACATTTGTCATTTGACATCTTTGACATTTGCCATCTTGAAATTTGTTATTTTTGACATTTTTCATGGTGACACTTTTCATTTTTGACATTTAGCATTGTGACATTTGTCAGTTTTGACATTTGCATCTTGAAATTTGTCATTTTTGACATTTTTCATGGTGACACTTTTCATTTTTGACATTTAGCATTGTGACATTTGTCATTTGACATCCTAGACATTTGCCATCTTGAAATTTGTCATTTTTGACACTTTTCATTTTTGACATTTAGCATTGTGACATTTGTCATTTGACATCTTTGACATTTGCCATCTTGAAATTTGTCATTTTTGACATTTTTCATGGTGACACTTATTATTTTTGACATTTAGCATTGTGACATTTGTCAGTTTTGACATTTGCATCTTGAAATTTGTCATTTTTGACATTTTTCATGGTGACACTTTTCATTTTTGACATTTAGCATTGTGACATTTGTCATTTGACATCCTAGACATTTGCCATCTTGAAATTTGTCATTTTTGACACTTTTCATTTTTGACATTTAGCATTGTGACATTTGTCATTTGACATCTTTGACATTTGCCATCTTGAAATTTGTCAGTTTTGACATTTTTCATGGTGACACTTTTCATTTTTGACATTTAGCATTGTGACATTTGTCATTTGACATCTTTGACATTTGCCATCTTGAAATTTGTCATTTTTGGCATTTTTCATGGTGACACTTTTCACTTTTGACATTTAGCATTGTGACATTTGTCATTTGACATCTTTGACATTTGCCATCTTAAAATTTGTCATTTTTGACATTTTTCATGGTGACACTTTTCATTTTTGACATTTAGCATTGTGACATTTGTCATTTGACATCTTTGACATTTGTCATCTTGAAATTTGTCATTTTTGACATTTTTCATGGTGACACTTTTCATTTTTGACATTTAGCATTGTGACATTTGTCATTTGACATCTTTGACATTTGCCATCTTGAAATTTGTCATTTTTGACATTTTTCATGGTGACAATTTTCATTTTTGACATTTAGCATTGTGACATTTGTCATTTGACATCTTTGACATCTTTGACATCTTTGACATTTGCCATCTTAAAATTTGTCATTTTTGACATTTAGCATTGTGACATTTGTCATTTGACATCTTTGATATTTGCCATCTTGAAATTTGTCATTTTTGACATTTTTCATGGTGACACTTTTCATTTTTGACATTAAGCATTGTGACATTTGTCATTTGACATCTTTGACATTTGCCATCTTGAAATTTGTCATTTTTGACATTTTATGGTGACACCTTTCATTTTTGACATTTAGCATTGTGACATTTGTCATTTGACATCTTTGACATTTGCCTTCTTGAAATTTGTCATTATTGACATTTTTCATGGGGACACTTTTCATTTTTGACATTTAGCATTGTGACATTTGTCATTTGACATCTTTGACATTTGCCTTCTTGAAATTTGTCATTATTGACATTTTTCATGGGGACACTATTCATTTTTGACATTTAGCATTGTGACATTTGTCATTTGACATCTTTGACATTTGCCATCTTGAAATTTGTCATTTTTGACATTTTTCGTGGTGACACTTTTCATTTTTGACATTTAGCATTGTGACATTTGTCATTTGACATCTTTGACATTTGCCATCTTGAAATTTGTCATTTTTGACATTTTTCACAGTGACACTTTTCATTTTTGACATTTAGCATTGTGACATTTGACATCTTAGACATTTGCCATCTTAAAATTTGTCATTTTTGACACTTTTCATTTTTGACATTTAGCATTGTGACATTTGTCATTTGACATCTTTGACATTTGCCATCTTGAAATTTGTCATTTTTGACATTTTTCATGGTGACACTTTTCATTTTTGACATTTAGCATTGTGACATTTGTCATTTGACATCTTGGACATTTGCCATCTTGAAATTTGTCATTTTTGACATTTTTCATGGTGACACTTATCATTTTTGACATTTAGCATTGTGACATTTGTCAGTTTTGACATTTGTCATCTTGAAATTTGTCATTTTTGACATTTTTCATGGTGACACTTTTCATTTTTGACATTTAGCATTGTGACATTTGTCATTTGACATCTTTGACATTTGCCATCTTGAAATTTGTCATTTTTGACATTTTTCATGGTGACACTTTTCATTTTTGACATTTAGCATTGTGACATTTGTCATTTGACATCTTTGACATTTGCCATCTTGAAATTTGTCATTTTTGACATTTTATGGTGACACTTTTCATTTTTGACATTTAGCATTGTGACATTTGTCATTTGACATCTTTGACATTTGCCATCTTGAAATTTGTCATTTTTGACATTTTTCATGGTGACACTTTTCATTTTTAACATTTAGCATTGTGACATTTGTCATTTGACATCTTTGACATTTGCCATCTTGAAATTTGTTATTTTTGACATTTTTCATGGTGACACTTTTCATTTTTGACATTTAGCATTGTGACATTTGTCATTTGACATCTTTGACATTTGTCATCTTGAAATTTGTCATTTTTGACATTTTTCATGGTGACACTTTTCATTTTTGACATTTAGCATTGTGACATTTGTCATTTGACATCTTTGACATTTGCCATCTTGAAATTTGTCATTTTTGACATTTAGCATTGTGACATTTGTCATTTGACATCTTGGACATTTGCCATCTTGAAATTTGTCATTTTTGACATTTTTCATGGTGACACTTATCATTTTTGACATTTAGCATTGTAACATTTGTCAGTTTTGACATTTGCCATCTTGAAATTTGTCATTTTTGACTTTTTTTATGGTGACACTTTTCATTTTTGACATTTAGCATTGTGACATTTGTCATTTGACATCTTTAACATTTGCCATCTTAAAATTTGTTATTTGTGACGTTTTTCATGGTGACACTTTTCATTTTTGACATTTAGCATTGTGACATTTGTCATTTGACATCTTTGACATTTGCCATCTTGAAATTTGTCATGTTTGACATTTAGCATTGTGACATTTGTCATTTGACATCTTTGATATTTGCCATCTTGAAATTTGTCATTTTTGACATTTTTCATGGTGACACTTTTCATTTTTGACATTTAGCATTGTGACATTTGTCATTTGACATCTTTGACATTTGCCTTCTTGAAATTTGTCATTATTGACATTTTTCATGGGGACACTTTTCATTTTTGACATTTAGCATTGTGACATTTGTCATTTGACATCTTTGACATTTGCCATCTTGAAATTTGTCATTTTTGACATTTGTCGTGGTGACACTTTTCACTTTTGACATTAAGCATTGTGACATTTGTCATTTGACATCTTTGACATTTGCCATCTTGAAATTTGTTATTTTTGACATTTTTCATGGTGACACTTTTCATTTTTGACATTTAGCATTGTGACATTTGTCATTTGACATCTTTGACATTTGCCATCTTGAAATTTGTCATTTTTGACATTTTTCATGGTGACACTTATCATTTTTGACATTTAGCATCGTGACATTTGTCAGTTTTGACATTTGCCATCTTAAAATTTGTCATTTTTGACATTTTTCATGGTGACACTTTTCATTTTTGACATTTAGTATTGTGACGTTTGTCATTTGACATCTTTGACTTTTGCCATCTTGAAATTTGTTATTTTTGACATTTTTCATGGTGACACTTTTCATTTTTGACATTTAGCATTGTGGCATTTGTCATTTGACATCTTTGACATTTGCCATCTTGAAATTTGTCGTTTTTGACATTTTTCATGGTGACAGTTTTCATTTTTGACATTTAGCATTGTGACATTTGTCATTGGACTTCTTTGACATTTGCCATCTTGAAATTTGTTATTTTTGACATTTTTCATGGTGACACTTTTCATTTTTGACATTTAGCATTGTGACATTTGTCATTTGACATCTTTGACATTTGCCATCTTGAAATTTGTCATTTTTGACATTTTTCATGGTGACACTTATCATTTTTGACATTTAGCATCGTGACATTTGTCAGTTTTGACATTTGCCATCTTAAAATTTGTCATTTTTGACATTTTTCATGGTGACACTTTTCATTTTTGACATTTAGCATTGTGACATTTGTCATTTGACATCTTAGACATTTGCCATCTTGAAATTTGTCATTTTTGACACTTTTCATTTTTGACATTTAGCATTGTGACATTTGTCATTTGACATCTTTGACACTTACCATCTTAAAATTTGTCATTTTTGACATTTTTCATGGTGACACTTTTCATTTTTGACATTTAGCATTGTGACATTTGTCATTTGACATCTTTGACATTTGCCATCTTGAAATTTGTCATGTTTGACATTTAGCATTGTGACATTTGTCATTTGACATCTTTGATATTTGCCATCTTGAAATTTGTCATTTTTGACATTTTTCATGGTGACACTTTTCATTTTTGACATTTAGCATTGTGACATTTGTCAGTTTTGACATTTGCCATCTTGAAATTTGTCATTTTTGATATTTTTCATGGTGACACTTTTCATTTTTGACATTTAGCATTGTGACATTTGTCATTTGACTTCTTAGACATTTGCCATCTTGAAATTTGTCATTTTTGACACTTTTCATTTTTGACATTTAGCATTGTGACATTTGTCATTTGACATCTTTGACATTTGCCATCTTGAAATTTGTCATTTTTGACATTTTTCATGGTGACACTTATTATTTTTGACATTTAGCATTGTGACATTTGTCAGTTTTGACATTTGCCATCTTGAAATTTGTCAGTTTTGACATTTTTCATGGTGACACTTTTCATTCTTGACATTTAGCATTGTGACATTTGTCATTTGACATCTTTGACATTTGCCATCTTGAAATTTGTCATTTTTGACATTTTTCATGGTGACACTTTTCACTTTTGACATTTAGCATTGTGACATTTGCCATTTCACATCTTTGACATTTGCCATCTTAAAATTTGTCATTTTTGACATTTTTCATTGTGACACTTTTCATTTTTGACATTTAGCATTGTGACATTTGTCATTTGACATCTTTGACATTTGTCATCTTGAAATTTGTCATTTTTGACATTTTTCATGGTGACACTTTTCATTTTTGACATTTAGCATTGTGACATTTGTCATTTGACATCTTTGACATTTGCCATCTTAAAATTTGTTATTTTTGACATTTTTCATGGTGACACTTTTCATTTTTGACATTTGGCATTGTGACATTTGTCATTTGACATCTTTGACAATTGCCATCTTGAAATTTGTCATTTTTGACATTTAGCATTGTGACATTTGTCATTTGACATCTTTGATATTTGCCATCTTAAAATTTGTCATTTTTGACATTTTTCATGGTGACACTTTTCATTTTTGACATTTAGCATTGTGACATTTGTCATTTGACATCTTTGACATTTGCCATCTTGAAATTTGTCATTATTGACATTTTTCATGGGGACACTTTTCATTTTTGACATTTAGCATTGTGACATTTGTCATTTGACATCTTTGACATTTGCCATCTTGAAATTTGTCATTTTTGACATTTTTCATGGTGAAACTTTTCATTTTTGACATTTAGCATTGTGACATTTGTCATTTGACATCTTTGACATTTGCCATCTTGAAATTTGTCATTTTTGACATTTTTTACGGTGACACTTTTCATTTTTGACATTTAGCATTGTGACATTTGTCATTTGACATCTTAGACATTTGCCATCTTGAAATTTGTCATTTTTGACACTTTTCATTTTTGACATTTAGCATTGTGACATTTGTCATTTGACATCTTTGACATTTACCATCTTAAAATTTGTCATTTTTGACATTTTTCATGGTGACACTTTTCATTTTTGACATATAGCATTGTGACATTTGTCATTTGACATCTTGGACATTTGCCATTTTGAAATTTGTCATTTTTGACATTTTTCATGGTGACACTTTTCATTTTTGACATTTAGCATTGTGACATTTGTCATTTGACATCTTTGACATTTGCCATCTTGAAATTTGTCATTTTTGACATTTAGCATTGTGACATTTGTCATTTGACATCTTTGACATTTGCCATCTTGAAATTTGTTATTTTTGACATTTTTCATGGTGACACTTTTCATTTTTGACATTTAGCATTGTGACATTTGTCAGTTTTGACATTTGCCATCTTGAAATTTGTCATTTTTGATATTTTTTATGGTGACACTTTTCATTTTTGACATTTAGCATTGTGACATTTGTCATTTGACATCTTAGACATTTGCCATCTTGAAATTTGTCATTTTTGACACTTTTCATTTTTGACATTTAGCATTGTGACATTTGTCATTTGACATCTTTGACATTTGCCATCTTGAAATTTGTCATTTTTGACATTTTTCATGGTGACACTTATTATTTTTGACATTTAGCATTGTGACATTTGTCAGTTTTGATATTTGCCATCTTGAAATTTGTCAGTTTTAACATTTTTCATGGTGACACTTTTCATTCTTGACATTTAGCATTGTGACATTTGTCATTTGACATCTTTGACATTTGCCATCTTGAAATTTGTCATTTTTGACATTTTTCATGGTGACACTTTTCACTTTTGACATTTAGCATTGTGACATTTGCCATTTCACATCTTTGACATTTGCCATCTTAAAATTTGTCATTTTTGACATTTTTCATGGTAACACTTTTCATTTTTGACATTTAGCATTGTGACATTTGTCATTTGACATCTTTGACATTTGTCATCTTGAAATTTGTCATTTTTGACATTTTTCATGGTGACAATTTTCATTTTTGACATTTAGCATTGTGACATTTGTCATTTGACATCTTTGACATTTGCCATCTTGAAATTTGTTATTTTTGACATTTTTCATGGTGACACTTTTCATTTTTGACATTTGGCATTGTGACATTTGTCATTTGACATCTTTGACAATTGCCATCTTGAAATTTGTCATTTTTGACATTTAGCATTGTGACATTTGTCATTTGACATCTTTGATATTTGCCATCTTGAAATTTGTCATTTTTGACATTTTTCATGGTGACACTTTTCATTTTTGACATTTAGCATTGTGACATTTGTCATTTGACATCTTTGACATTTGCCTTCTTGAAATTTGTCATTATTGACATTTTTCATGGGGACACTTTTCATTTTTGACATTTAGCATTGTGACATTTGTCATTTGACATCTTTGACATTTGCCATCTTGAAATTTGTCATTTTTGACATTTAGCATTGTGACATTTGTCATTTGACATCTTTGATATTTGCCATCTTGAAATTTGTCATTTTTGACATTTTTCATGGTGACACTTTTCATTTTTGACATTTGGCATTGTGACATTTGTCATTTGACATCTTTGACAATTGCCATCTTGAAATTTGTCATTTTTGACATTTAGCATTGTGACATTTGTCATTTGACATCTTTGATATTTGCCATCTTGAAATTTGTCATTTTTGACATTTTTTATGGTGACACTTTTCATTTTTGACATTTAGCATTGTGACATTTGTCATATTCGACATCTTTGACCTTTGCCATCTTGAAATTTGTCATTTTTGACATTTTTCATGGTGACACTTTTTATTTTTGACATTTAGCATTTTGACATTTGTCATTTGACATTTGCCATCTTGAAATTTGTCATTATTGACATGTTTCATGGGGAATCTTTTCATTTTTGACATTTAGCATTGTGACATTTGTCATTTGACATCTTTGACATTTGCCATCTTGAAATTTGTCATTTTTGACATTTTTCATGGTGACACTTTTCATTTTTGACATTTAGAATTGTGACATTTGTCATTTGACATCTTTGACATTTGCCATCTTGAAATTTGTGTGAATGTTTTGTGGATTTGTGTGAATGTTTTGTATCGAGTAGACATGTTTCAAAGCGCTGCATTTAAAAGTTAAAATTAAGGGTATAAAGTGCACGTAATTTGGTGAAAATTTGTAACCTGCTGGTTAAAGTGACAGGTAACATATATAATAAGTTTTACTAGTGTTGGGCAATCCGTTTAAGCAGAAACTGAATTTATTTTTTCACAATGGGTCGAGAAACCCGAAACCAAAATCAAGCCGGCAAAGGTGACGACGAATTGCACTCAATGGTTAGAGAATTAGTCACCAATCTGTGTAGTGCAAATGATTTTATTAATAAACTAACAGAATCAATTACTAGCATCATTGAACAAAGATTTAATCAGAAAGTTGAAAAGTTGGAAAACGAAAACTTAGTACTTCATGAAAAATTACAGAAGCAGGAAGTTATAATAAATAACTTAACAAAGCAGGATCAAAAACGGGAGCAAATGGATAGAAACAGAAATTTTAGAATTTATGGAGTTCCTGAACCTTCTCCAACCAAAAACGAAAATCTGTCTACAGTGGTGTTGGATATATTTAATACAAAAATGAAACTTAAACTGGACGAGTCAAGTATTGATTTCTGCTACAGAATTGGTAAAAAGGAACTTAATAAAAGCAGGCCTATAATGTTAAGATTATCCTCAATGTACTTTAAAAATTTAATATATTCTAATAAAAGATTACTTAAGTCCACAAAAATAGTTATCAGGGAGGATCTCACCCCAGAACTTTTTAATGTTCTTAACGAAACCATTAGGAAAGTTGGCAAAACGGGAAATATATGGACAAACTCTGGAAGGATCTTTGTCAAATTAAATAACCAACATAATACCAGAAGAATCACGACTTTGGAAGATGTCACGAACTTATTATAACTTTGTGTTGATATAATATTTCAAGTGCCTATTTAATGTGGATTTATTTCGCGGCGCTTTGTGCAATTGGATTACTCCTTAATATTTTCTTTCTTTTACTACTATCTCTTAGAATAAAAACTTTTGTTTTGAATTTGTCTAAAAAAGATTTTATTTTATATTTAATTTGTTATTTTAACACGGGAACTTATTTTAATTAATTATACTTGAATGAATTTAAAAATAGGATGCTGTAATGCTAGATCTCTATTGCCATCTTTGCATGACATAAATGAACTTATTTTGAATAATTCTTTGAACGTACTTTTAGTATGTGAAACCTGGTTGGGTGATTGTACAAGTGATGAATTATTAAATATTGACGATTTTAATATATACCGAGCGGACCGAAATTCTAGAGGTAAAGGTTTATGCATATGGGTTAAAAATTCACTCAAATTCAATGTTATACAGTCCAGGCAGGATTTTATTTGGGAACAGTTGTGGATTAGGATCACTATACAAAAGAGAACATTTGCAATCGGTGTTGTTTATAAACCACATGAACAAAATATAAATAATTTTCTGGACGAATTTGAGGACAGTTTAGTTGAAATAGGACCGGTTGCGGATCAACTTGTTTGTATGGGTGATTTTAATTTAGACTTACTTGATTTAGAAAATATTGCTGTAAAAAAATTTAACTTAATACTAGAAACTTTTAGTTTAACACAAATAATTGATGTTCCTACAAGGGTTACGGCTACGTCAGCGACGTTATTAGATTATGTCATTGTTCCATCGGATGCAGAAGTAGAAAAGGGTGTAATTCATAGTAACATATCAGATCATTCTATTGTTTATTGTAAATTTAATACAGACAGTGATAAACAGGGACCAAAAATATGCACTTATAGAAGTTTTAAATATTTTAACCAAGATGCTTTTCAAATAGACCTTCTAAATACCTCCTTTTTTCGAATATTTGATCAAGAAACTGTTGACGCAAAATTGTCATATTTGGTTAACTGTTTAAATAACTTATTTGATGGACATATTCCTTTAATTACTTCTAGAATAACTAAAACAAAAGCACCTTGGCTAACAGATGTTATTAGAATAATGATGAAAGAGAGGGACAAAGCTTTAGTTAAATTTAAGGCAACAAAGCTACAGAGACATTTAAACTTTTATAGGCAAATGCGGAATTTGACTAACCAGGCTATCTGCAGAGAAAAAAAAGCATATTTCATATATCAGTTTAATAATGCGTCAACAAAAGAAATGTGGAACACACTTAAAAAACATAAACTTATTCCTGATAAAACTATTAAAATACCAGAAGCTTTATGTAAACCTGACGAATTAAATAATTTTTTTATAAATTCAATTCCTAATATAAAACCGACAAAAAGTGTTTCTGAATATTACAATAATAACAAAATAAATAATGGAAATTTTCAATTTAAAGAAATAAATGATTATTTTGTATACACAGTTTTATCACAAATTAAAACTAATGCGAAGGGATGTGACGGCATAAATATAAAGCTTATTACACTTTGTTGTCCTCATATAGTGCCTTATATAACACACATAATAAATTTTTGTTTAACAACTAATGTGTTTCCATCAATGTGGAAAAGTGCTCTGGTGACAGTGTTACCAAAGAAACAAAACCCGTCGGAAATGAAGGACCTTAGGGGTATAAGTATATTACCTACCATGTCAAAAATTTTTGAGAGAGCAGTAGAAGTACAAATTAAGGAGTATATTCAACAATATTCTTTACTACCTGAGATCCAATCAGGATTTAGGAAAGGGTACAGCTGCACTACCGCACTTTTGCATATTGTTGACGATATCATAACCGCATGTGATGATAGGCAATATACGATTTTAATTTTATTGGATTTTAGCCGTGCATTTGATACAATTGATTACGATTTAATGTTAAACATTCTTAAATTTATAGGGTTCTCTCCAAATGCGCTGGAATTATTAAATAACTATCTAAAAGATAGACAGCAACAAGTATCCATAAATGGTTGTAGTTCAAGTTTCTTAAGCCTCAAATCTGGTGTCCCGCAGGGATCAATACTAGGACCTTTGCTATTTTCAATATACACGTCGCATCTATTGTCCACTATTCAGTCATGTCAAACTCATCTATACGCTGACGATACTCAGATTTATCTCAGTTTTCCCGCAGAGTTGACAAGAAATGCTTGTGACCTTATTAACACTGACTTAAATAAATTTGTTACTGCTGCAGAGGAACACTGTTTGTGCATAAACTCTAAAAAATCAAAAATCTTAATATTTGGACCAAAACATTATAGGGAAAACTTATATCAATCTGTAAATATAAGCATTCGGGGGGAATCTTTGGCAGTTGTGAGAGAAGCCCGAAATCTTGGTGTCTTAATGGATGCAGATTTGAGGTTTGAGAATCATATAAATAAATTAATACAACGCGCATATTATATTTTAAAAAACATTTATGGAAGTAGACATCTTTTACCGTTTCATATAAAGAAATGTTTATGTGAATCACTCGTTTTATCAATTTTTAATTTCGCTGACACAGTCTATGGCCCACACTTAACTGTCCAGTCTAAAAATAGAATTCAAAAGGTGCAAAATTCGTGTCTTAGGTTAATTTATGGTATTCGCAGGCGTCAGAGAATTACGCATAAACTTCAAGCTATTGGATGGTTAAACATGCACAACAGAAGAATTCATCATGCGTTATGTCTATTTCACAAAATTATAAAAGCAAAAAAGCCGTCATATCTCCACCGTAAAATTAGATATCGAACTGATGTACACAATGTTAATATTAGATTTGGGGGGATGATTACTGTGCCAAGATTCAGAACTAAAGTATACAGACGGTCCTTTATATATCAAATTTATCATTTGTACAATCCCCTATCCAATGATCTTAAAACATTAAGTATCGTCAAGTTTAGTTTAATTTATAAAAATCATTTATTTAGTAATCAAGCATAGGTAATGACAAAATTAGCTCGTGATCAAATTTGTTTTTTTTTTCTATTTTCTTTATAATAGTAGCTATTTTTAAATTAGGTATTCACACTATTTTTCTAGGGTTAAGTGGTAGAGCATTACTTGCAGGTATATTATAATGTACTTGTAAGAAATGAACTTCGCCCTTTATTTCTTATATATTTCATGTATATCCACTGTATTATTTTTGTTACTCTTAAATTGAGAAATAATAAAGACATTATTATTATTATTATTATTATTATTTGTCATTTTTGACATTTAGCATTGTGACATTTGTCATTTGACATCTTGGACATTTGCCATCTTGAAATTTGTCATTTTTGACATTTTTTATGGTGACACTTATCATTTTTGACATTTAGCATTGTGACATTTGTCAGTTTTGACATTTGCCATCTTAAAATTTGTCATTTTTGACATTTTTTATGGTGACATTTTTTATTTTTGACATTTAGCATTGTGACATTTGTCATTTGACATCTTTGACATTTGCCATCTTGAAATTTGTCATTATTGACATTTTTTATGGGGACACTTTTCATTTTTGACATTTAGCATTGTGACATTTGTCATTTGACATCTTTGACATTTGCCATCTTGAAATTTGTCATTTTTGACATTTTTCATGGTGACACTTTTTATTTTTGACATTTAGCATTGTGACATTTGTCATTTGACATCTTTGACATTTGCCATCTTGAAATTTGTCATTTTTGACATTTTTCACGGTGACACTTTTCATTTTTGACATTTAGCATTGTGACATTTGTCATTTGACATCTTAGACATTTGCCATCTTGAAATTTGTCATTTTTGACACTTTTCATTTTTGACATTTAGCATTGTGACATTTGTCATTTGACATCTTTGACATTTACCATCTTGAAATTTGTCATTTTTGACATTTTTCATGGTGACACTTTTCATTTTTGACATATAGCATTGTGACATTTGTCATTTGACATCTTGGACATTTGCCATCTTGAAATTTGTCATTTTTGACATTTTTCATGGTGACACTTTTCATTTTTGACATTTAGCATTGTGACATTTGTCATTTGACATCTTTGACATTTGCCATCTTGAAATTTGTCATTATTGACATTTTTCATGGGGACACTTTTCATTTTTGACATTTAGCATTGTGACATTTGTCATTTGACATCTTTGACATTTGCCATCTTGAAATTTGTCATTTTTGACATTTTTCATGGTGACACTTTTTATTTTTGACATTTAGCATTGTGACATTTGTCATTTGACATCTTTGACATTTGCCATCTTGAAATTTGTCATTTTTGACATTTTTCACGGTGACACTTTTCATTTTTGACATTTAGCATTGTGACATTTGTCATTTGACATCTTAGACATTTGCCATCTTGAAATTTGTCATTTTTGACACTTTTCATTTTTGACATTTAGCATTGTGACATTTGTCATTTGACATCTTTGACATTTACCATCTTGAAATTTGTCATTTTTGACATTTTTCATGGTGACACTTTTCATTTTTGACATATAGCATTGTGACATTTGTCATTTGACATCTTGGACATTTGCCATCTTGAAATTTGTCATTTTTGACATTTTTCATGGTGACACTTTTCATTTTTGACATTCAGCATTGTGACATTTGTCATTTGACATCTTTGACATTTGCTATCTTGAAATTTGTCATTTTTGACATTTAGCATTGTGACATTTGTCATTTGACATCTTTGACATTTGCCATCTTGAAATTTGTTATTTTTGACATTTTTCATGGTGACACTTTTCATTTTTGACATTTAGCATTGTGACATTTGTCAGTTTTGACATTTGCATCTTGAAATTTGTCATTTTTGACATTTTTCATGGTGACACTTTTCATTTTTGACATTTAGCATTGTGACATTTGTCATTTGACATCCTAGACATTTGCCATCTTAAAATTTGTCATTTTTGACACTTTTCATTTTTGACATTTAGCATTGTGACATTTGTCATTTGACATCTTTGACATTTGCCATCTTGAAATTTGTCATTTTTGACATTTTTCATGGTGACACTTAATATTTTTGACATTTAGCATTGTGACATTTGTCAGTTTTGACATTTGCCATCTTGAAATTTGTCAGTTTTGATATTTTTCATGGTGACACTTTTCATTTTTGACATTTAGCATTGTGACATTTGTCATTTGACATCTTTGACATTTGTCATCTTAAAATTTGTCATTTTTGACATTTTTCATGGTGACACTTTTCATTTTTGACATTTAGCATTGTGACATTTGTCATTTGACATCTTTGACATTTGCCATCTTGAAATTTGTTATTTTTGACATTTTTCATGGTGACACTTTTCATTTTTGACATTTAGCATTGTGACATTTGTCAGTTTTGACATTTGCATCTTGAAATTTGTCATTTTTGACATTTTTCATGGTGACACTTTTCATTTTTGACATTTAGCATTGTGACATTTGTCATTTGACATCCTAGACATTTGCCATCTTGAAATTTGTCATTTTTGACACTTTTCATTTTTGACATTTAGCATTGTAACATTTGTCATTTGACATCTTTGACATTTGCCATCTTGAAATTTGTCATTTTTGACATTTTTCATGGTGACACTTATTATTTTTGACATTTAGCATTGTGACATTTGTCAGTTTTGACATTTGCCATCTTGAAATTTGTCAGTTTTGACATTTTTCATGGTGACACTTTTCATTTTTGACATTTAGCATTGTGACATTTGTCATTTGACATCTTGGACATTTGCCATCTTGAAATTTGTCATTTTTGGCATTTTTCATGGTGACACTTTTCACTTTTGACATTTAGCATTGTGACATTTGTCATTTGACATCTTTGACATTTGCCATCTTAAAATTTGTCATTTTTGACATTTTTCATGGTGACACTTTTCATTTTTGACATTTAGCATTGTGACATTTGTCATTTGACATCTTTGACATTTGTCATCTTGAAATTTGTCATTTTTGACATTTTTCATGGTGACACTTTTCATTTTTGACATTTAGCATTGTGACATTTGTCATTTGACATCTTTGACATTTGCCATCTTGAAATTTGTCATTTTTGACATTTTTCATGGTGACAATTTTCATTTTTGACATTTAGCATTGTGACATTTGTCATTTGACATCTTTGACATCTTTGACATTTGCCATCTTGAAATTTGTCATTTTTGACATTTAGCATTGTGACATTTGTCATTTGACATCTTTGATATTTGCCATCTTGAAATTTGTCATTTTTGACATTTTTCATGGTGACACTTTTCATTTTTGACATTTAGCATTGTGGCATTTGTCATTTGACATCTTTGACATTTGCCATCTTGAAATTTGTCATTTTTGACATTTTTCATGGTGACACTTTTCATTTTTGACATTTAGCATTGTGACATTTGTCATTTGACATCTTTGACATTTGCCTTCTTGAAATTTGTCATTATTGACATTTTTCATGGGGACACTTTTCATTTTTGACATTTAGCATTGTGACATTTGTCATTTGACATCTTTGACATTTGCCTTCTTGAAATTTGTCATTATTGACATTTTTCATAGGGACACTTTTCATTTTTGACATTTAGCATTGTGACATTTGTCATTTGACATCTTTGACATTTGCCATCTTGAAATTTGTCATTTTTGACATTTTTCGTGGTGACACTTTTCATTTTTGACATTTAGCATTGTGACATTTGTCATTTGACATCTTTGACATTTGCCATCTTGAAATTTGTCATTTTTGACATTTTTCACAGTGACTCTTTTCATTTTTGACATTTAGCAATGTGACATTTGTCATTTGACATCTTAGACATTTGCCATCTTAAAATTTGTCATTTTTGACACTTTTCATTTTTGACATTTAGCATTGTGACATTTGTCATTTGACATCTTTGACATTTGCCATCTTGAAATTTGTCATTTTTGACATTTTTCATGGTGACACTTGTCATTTTTGACATTTAGCATTGTGACATTTGTCATTTGACATCTTGGACATTTGCCATCTTGAAATTTGTCATTTTTGACATCTTTCATGGTGACACTTATCATTTCTGACATTTAGCATTGTGACATTTGTCAGTTTTGACATTTGCCATCTTGAAATTTGTCATTTTTGACATTTTTCATGGTGACACTTTTCATTTTTGACATTTAGCATTGTGACATTTGTCATTTGACATCTTTGACATTTGCCATCTTGAAATTTGTCATTTTTGACATTTTTCATGGTGACACTTTTCATTTTTGACATTTAGCATTGTGACATTTGTCATTTGACATCTTTGACATTTGCCATCTTGAAATTTGTCATTTTTGACATTTTATGGTAACACTTTTTATTTTTGACATTTAGCATTGTGACATTTGTCATTTGACATCTTTGACATTTGCCATCTTGAAATTTGTCATTTTTGATATTTTTCATGGTGACACTTTTCATTTTTAACATTTAGCATTGTGACATTTGTCATTTGACATCTTTGACATTTGCCATCTTGAAATTTGTTATTTTTGACATTTTTCATGGTGACACTTTTCATTTTTGACATTTAGCATTGTGACATTTGTCATTTGACATCTTTGACATTTGTCATCTTGAAATTTGTCATTTTTGACATTTTTCATGGTGACACTTTTCATTTTTGACATTTAGCATTGTGACATTTGTCATTTGACATCTTTGACATTTGCCATCTTAAAATTTGTCATTTTTGACATTTAGCATTGTGACATTTGTCATTTGACATCTTGGACATTTGCCATCTTGAAATTTGTCATTTTTGACATTTTTCATGGTGACACTTATCATTTTTGACATTTAGCATTGTGACATTTGTCAGTTTTGACATTTGCCATCTTGAAATTTGTCATTTTTGACATTTTTCATGGTGACACTTTTTATTTTTGACATTTAGCATTGTGACATTTGTCATTTGACATCTTTGACATTTGCCATCTTGAAATTTGTCATTTTTGACATTTTTTATGGTGACACTTTTCATTTTTAACATTTAGCATTGTGACATTTGTCATTTGACATCTTTGACATTTGCCATCTTGAAATTTGTTATTTTTGACATTTTTCATGGTGACACTTTTCATTTTTGACATTTAGCATTGTGACATTTGTCATTTGACATCTGTGACATTTGTCATCTTGAAATTTGTCATTTTTGACATTTTTCATGGTGACACTTTTCATTTTTGACATTTAGCATTGTGACATTTGTCATTTGACATCTTTGACATTTGCCATCTTGAAATTTGTCATTTTTGACATTTAGCATTGTGACATTTGTCATTTGACATCTTGGACATTTGCCATCTTGAAATTTGTCATTTTTGACATTTTTCATGGTGACACTTATCATTTTTGACATTAAGCATTGTGACATTTGTCAGTTTTGACATTTGCCATCTTGAAATTTGTCATTTTTGACTTTTTTTATGGTGACACTTTTCATTTTTGACATTTAGCATTGTGACATTTGTCATTTGACATCTTTGACATTTGCCATCTTAAAATTTGTTATTTTTGACGTTTTTCATGGTGACACTTTTCATTTTTGACATTTAGCATTGTGACATTTGTCATTTGACATCTTTGACATTGTCCATCTTGAAATTTGTCATGTTTGACATTTAGCATTGTGACATTTGTCATTTGACATCTTTGATATTTGCCATCTTGAAATTTGTCATTTTTGACATTTTTCATGGTGACACTTTTCATTTTTGACATTTAGCATTGTGACATTTGTCATTTGACATCTTTGACATTTGCCATCTTGAAATTTGTCATTTTTGACATTTTTCATGGTGACACTTTTCATTTTTGACATTTAGCATTGTGACATGTGTCATTTAACATCTTTGACATTTGCCTTCTTGAAATTTGTCATTATTGACATTTTTCATGAGGACACTTTTCATTTTTGACATTTAGCATTGTGACATTTGTCATTTGACATCTTTGACATTTGCTATCTTGAAATTTGTCATTTTTGACATTTTTCGTGGTGACACTTTATATTTTTGACATTTAGCATTGTGACATTTGTCATTTGACATTTTTGACATTTGCCATCTTGAAATTTGTTATTTTTGACATTTTTCATGGTGACACTTTTCATTTTTGACATTTAGCATTGTGACATTTGTCATTTGACATCTTTGACAATTGCCATCTTGAAATTTGTCATTTTTGACATTTTGCATGGTGACACTTTTCATTTTTGACATTTAGCATTGTGACATTTGTCAGTTTTGACATTTGCCATCTTGAAATTTCTCATTTTTGACATTTTTCATGGTGACACTTTTCATTTTTGACATTTAGCATTGTGACATTTGTCATTTGACATCTTTGACATTTACCATCTTGAAATTTGTCATTTTTGACATTTTTCATGGTGACACTTTTCATTTTTGACATATAGCATTGTGACATTTGTCATTTGACATCTTGGACATTTGCCATCTTGAAATTTGTCATTTTTGACATTTTTCATGGTGACACTTTTCATTTTTGACATTTAGCATTGTGACATTTGTCATTTGACATCTTTGACATTTGCCATCTTGAAATTTGTCATTATTGACATTTTTCATGGGGACACTTTTCATTTTTGACATTTAGCATTGTGACATTTGTCATTTGACATCTTTGACATTTGCCATCTTGAAATTTGTCATTTTTGACATTTTTCATGGTGACACTTTTTATTTTTGACATTTAGCATTGTGACATTTGTCATTTGACATCTTTGACATTTGCCATCTTGAAATTTGTCATTTTTGACATTTTTCACGGTGACACTTTTCATTTTTGACATTTAGCATTGTGACATTTGTCATTTGACATCTTAGACATTTGCCATCTTGAAATTTGTCATTTTTGACACTTTTCATTTTTGACATTTAGCATTGTGACATTTGTCATTTGACATCTTTGACATTTACCATCTTGAAATTTGTCATTTTTGACATTTTTCATGGTGACACTTTTCATTTTTGACATATAGCATTGTGACATTTGTCATTTGACATCTTGGACATTTGCCATCTTGAAATTTGTCATTTTTGACATTTTTCATGGTGACACTTTTCATTTTTGACATTTAGCATTGTGACATTTGTCATTTGACATCTTTGACATTTGCTATCTTGAAATTTGTCATTTTTGACATTTAGCATTGTGACATTTGTCATTTGACATCTTTGACATTTGCCATCTTAAAATTTGTTATTTTTGACATTTTTCATGGTGACACTTTTCATTTTTGACATTTAGCATTGTGACATTTGTCAGTTTTGACATTTGCATCTTGAAATTTGTCATTTTTGACATTTTTCATGGTGACACTTTTCATTTTTGACATTTAGCATTGTGACATTTGTCATTTGACATCCCAGACATTTGCCATCTTGAAATTTGTCATTTTTGACACTTTTCATTTTTGTCATTTAGCATTGTGACATTTGTCATTTAACATCTTTGACATTTGCCATCTTGAAATTTGTCATTTTTGACATTTTTCATGGTGACACTTAATATTTTTGACATTTAGCATTGTGACATTTGTCAGTTTTGACATTTGCCATCTTGAAATTTGTCAGTTTTGATATTTTTCATGGTGACACTTTTCATTTTTGACATTTAGCATTGTGACATTTGTCATTTGACATCTTTGACATTTGTCATCTTAAAATTTGTCATTTTTGACATTTTTCATGGTGACACTTTTCATTTTTGACATTTAGCATTGTGACATTTGTCATTTGACATCTTTGACATTTGTCATCTTGAAATTTGTTATTTTTGACATTTTTCATGGTGACACTTTTCATTTTTGACATTTAGCATTGTGACATTTGTCAGTTTTGACATTTGCATCTTGAAATTTGTCATTTTTGACATTTTTCATGGTGACACTTTTCATTTTTGACATTTAGCATTGTGACATTTGTCATTTGACATCCTAGACATTTGCCATCTTGAAATTTGTCATTTTTGACACTTTTCATTTTTGACATTTAGCATTGTAACATTTGTCATTTGACATCTTTGACATTTGCCATCTTGAAATTTGTCATTTTTGACATTTTTCATGGTGACACTTATTATTTTTGACATTTAGCATTGTGACATTTGTCAGTTTTGACATTTGCCATCTTGAAATTTGTCAGTTTTGACATTTTTCATGGTGACACTTTTCATTTTTGACATTTAGCATTGTGACATTTGTCATTTGACATCTTTGACATTTGCCATCTTGAAATTTGTCATTTTTGGCATTTTTCATGGTGACACTTTTCACTTTTGACATTTAGCATTGTGACATTTGTCATTTGACATCTTTGACATTTGCCATCTTAAAATTTGTCATTTTTGACATTTTTCATGGTGACACTTTTCATTTTTGACATTTAGCATTGTGACATTTGTCATTTGACATCTTTGACATTTGTCATCTTGAAATTTGTCATTTTTGACATTTTTCATGGTGACACTTTTCATTTTTGACATTTAGCATTGTGACATTTGTCATTTGACATCTTTGACATTTGCCATCTTGAAATTTGTCATTTTTGACATTTTTCATGGTGACAATTTTCATTTTTGACATTTAGCATTGTGACATTTGTCATTTGACATCTTTGACATCTTTGACATTTGCCATCTTGAAATTTGTCATTTTTGACATTTAGCATTGTGACATTTGTCATTTGACATCTTTGATATTTGCCATCTTGAAATTTGTCATTTTTGACATTTTTCATGGTGACACTTTTCATTTTTGACATTTAGCATTGTGGCATTTGTCATTTGACATCTTTGACATTTGCGATCTTGAAATTTGTCATTTTTGACATTTTTCATGGTGACACTTTTCATTTTTGACATTTAGTATTGTGACATTTGTCATTTGACATCTTTGACATTTGCCTTCTTGAAATTTGTCATTATTGACATTTTTCATGGGGACACTTTTCATTTTTGACATTTAGCATTGTGACATTTGTCATTTGACATCTTTGACATTTGCCATCTTGAAATTTGTCATTTTTGACATTTTTCGTGGTGACACTTTTCATTTTTGACATTTAGCATTGTGACATTTGTCATTTGACATCTTTGACATTTGCCATCTTGAAATTTGTCATTTTTGACATTTTTCACAGTGACTCTTTTCATTTTTGACATTTAGCATTGTGACATTTGTCATTTGACATCTTAGACATTTGCCATCTTAAAATTTGTCATTTTTGACACTTTTCATTTTTGACATTTAGCATTGTGACATTTGTCATTTGACATCTTTGACATTTGCCATCTTGAAATTTGTCATTTTTGACATTTTTCATGGTGACACTTGTCATTTTTGACATTTAGCATTGTGACATTTGTCATTTGACATCTTGGACATTTGCCATCTTGAAATTTGTCATTTTTGACATTTTTCATGGTGACACTTATCATTTTTGACATTTAGCATTGTGACATTTGTCAGTTTTGACATTTGCCATCTTGAAATTTGTCATTTTTGACATTTTTCATGGTGACACTTTTCATTTTTGACATTTAGCATTGTGACATTTGTCATTTGACATCTTTGACATTTGCCATCTTGAAATTTGTCATTTTTGACATTTTTCATGGTGACACTTTTCATTTTTGACATTTAGCATTGTGACATTTGTCATTTGACATCTTTGACATTTGCCATCTTGAAATTTGTCATTTTATGGTGACACTTTTCATTTTTGACATTTAGCATTGTGACATTTGTCATTTGACATCTTTGACATTTGCCATCTTGAAATTTGTCATTTTTGACATTTTTCATGGTGACACTTTTCATTTTTAACATTTAGCATTGTGACATTTGTCATTTGACATCTTTGACATTTGCCATCTTGAAATTTGTTATTTTTGACATTTTTCATGGTGACACTTTTCATTTTTGACATTTAGCATTGTGACATTTGTCATTTGACATCTTTGACATTTGTCATCTTGAAATTTGTCATTTTTGACATTTTTCATGGTGACACTTTTCATTTTTGACATTTAGCATTGTGACATTTGTCATTTGACATCCTAGACATTTGCCATCTTGAAATTTGTCATTTTTGACACTTTTCACTTTTGACATTTAGCATTGTAACATTTGTCATTTGACATCTTTGACATTTGCCATCTTGAAATTTGTCATTTTTGACATTTTTCATGGTGACACTTATTATTTTTGACATTTAGCATTGTGACATTTGTCAGTTTTGACATTTGCCATCTTGAAATTTGTCAGTTTTGACATTTTTCATGGTGACACTTTTCATTTTTGACATTTAGCATTGTGACATTTGTCATTTGACATCTTTGACATTTGCCATCTTGAAATTTGTCATTTTTGGCATTTTTCATGGTGACACTTTTCACTTTTGACATTTAGCATTGTGACATTTGTCATTTGACATCTTTGACATTTGCCATCTTAAAATTTGTCATTTTTGACATTTTTCATGGTGACACTTTTCATTTTTGACATTTAGCATTGCGACATTTGTCATTTGACATCTTTGACATTTGTCATCTTGAAATTTGTCATTTTTGACATTTTTTATGGTGACACTTTTCATTTTTGACATTTAGCATTGTGACATTTGTCATTTGACATCTTTGACATTTGCCATCTTGAAATTTGTCATTTTTGACATTTTTCATGGTGACAATTTTCATTTTTGACATTTAGCATTGTGACATTTGTCATTTGACATCTTTGACATCTTTGACATTTGCCATCTTGAAATTTGTCATTTTTGACATTTAGCATTGTGACATTTGTCATTTGACATCTTTGATATTTGCCATATTGAAATTTGTCATTTTTGACATTTTTCATGGTGACACTTTTCATTTTTGACATTTAGCATTGTGGCATTTGTCATTTGACATCTTTGACATTTGCCATCTTGAAATTTGTCATTTTTGACATTTTTCATGGTGACACTTTTCATTTTTGACATTTAGCATTGTGACATTTGTCATTTGACATCTTTTACATTTGCCTTCTTGAAATTTGTCATTATTGACATTTTTCATGGGGACACTTTTCATTTTTGACATTTAGCATTGTGACATTTGTCATTTGACATCTTTGACATTTGCCTTCTTGAAATTTGTCATTATTGACATTTTTCATGGGGACACTTTTCATTTTTGACATTTAGCATTGTGACATTTGTCATTTGACATCTTTGACATTTGCCATCTTGAAATTTGTCATTTTTGACATTTTTCGTGGTGACACTTTTCATTTTTGACATTTAGCATTGTGACATTTGTCATTTGACATCTTTGACATTTGCCATCTTGAAATTTGTCATTTTTGACATTTTTCACAGTGACTCTTTTCATTTTTGACATTTAGCATTGTGACATTTGTCATTTGACATCTTAGACATTTGCTATCTTAAAATTTGTCATTTTTGACACTTTTCATTTTTGACATTTAGCATTGTGACATTTGTCATTTGACATCTTTGACATTTGCCATCTTGAAATTTGTCATTTTTGACATTTTTCATGGTGACACTTGTCATTTTTGACATTTAGCATTGTGACATTTGTCATTTGACATCTTGGACATTTGCCATCTTGAAATTTGTCATTTTTGACATTTTTCATGGTGACACTTATCATTTTTGACATTTAGCATTGTGACATTTGTCAGTTTTGACATTTGCCATCTTGAAATTTGTCATTTTTGACATTTTTCATGGTGACACTTTTCATTTTTGACATTTAGCATTGTGACATTTGTCATTTGACATCTTTGACATTTGCCATCTTGAAATTTGTCATTTTTGACATTTTTCATGGTGACACTTTTCATTTTTGACATTTAGCATTGTGACATTTGTCATTTGACATCTTTGACATTTGCCATCTTGAAATTTGTCATTTTTGACATTTTATGGTGACACTTTTCATTTTTGACATTTAGCATTGTGACATTTGTCATTTGACATCTTTGACATTTGCCATCTTGAAATTTGTCATTTTTGACATTTTTCATGGTGACACTTTTCATTTTTAACATTTAGCATTGTGACATTTGTCATTTGACATCTTTGACATTTGCCATCTTGAAATTTGTTATTTTTGACATTTTTCATGGTGACACTTTTCATTTTTGACATTTAGCATTGTGACATTTGTCATTTGACATCTTTGACATTTGCCATCTTGAAATTTGTCATTTTTGACATTTTTCACAGTGACTCTTTTCATTTTTGACATTTAGCATTGTGACATTTGTCATTTGACATCTTAGACATTTGCTATCTTAAAATTTGTCATTTTTGACACTTTTCATTTTTGACATTTAGCATTGTGACATTTGTCATTTGACATCTTTGACATTTGCCATCTTGAAATTTGTCATTTTTGACATTTTTCATGGTGACACTTGTCATTTTTGACATTTAGCATTGTGACATTTGTCATTTGACATCTTGGACATTTGCCATCTTGAAATTTGTCATTTTTGACATTTTTCATGGTGACACTTATCATTTTTGACATTTAGCATTGTGACATTTGTCAGTTTTGACATTTGCCATCTTGAAATTTGTCATTTTTGACATTTTTCATGGTGACACTTTTCATTTTTGACATTTAGCATTGTGACATTTGTCATTTGACATCTTTGACATTTGCCATCTTGAAATTTGTCATTTTTGACATTTTTCATGGTGACACTTTTCATTTTTGACATTTAGCATTGTGACATTTGTCATTTGACATCTTTGACATTTGCCATCTTGAAATTTGTCATTTTTGACATTTTATGGTGACACTTTTCATTTTTGACATTTAGCATTGTGACATTTGTCATTTGACATCTTTGACATTTGCCATCTTGAAATTTGTCATTTTTGACATTTTTCATGGTGACACTTTTCATTTTTAACATTTAGCATTGTGACATTTGTCATTTGACATCTTTGACATTTGCCATCTTGAAATTTGTTATTTTTGACATTTTTCATGGTGACACTTTTCATTTTTGACATTTAGCATTGTGACATTTGTCATTTGACATCTTTGACATTTGCCATCTTAAAATTTGTCATTTTTGACATTTAGCATTGTGACATTTGTCATTTGACATCTTGGACATTTGCCATCTTGAAATTTGTCATTTTTGACATTTTTCATGGTGACACTTATCATTTTGACATTTAGCATTGTGACATTTGTCAGTTTTGACATTTGCCATCTTGAAATTTGTCATTTTTGACTTTTTTTATGGTGACACTTTTCATTTTTGACATTTAGCATTGTGACATTTGTCATTTGACATCTTTGACATTTGCCATCTTAAAATTTGTTATTTTTGACGTTTTTCATGGTGACACTTTTCATTTTTGACATTTAGCATTGTGACATTTGTCATTTGACATCTTTGACATTTGCCATCTTGAAATTTGTCATGTTTGACATTTAGCATTGTGACATTTGTCATTTGACATCTTTGATATTTGCCATCTTGAAATTTGTCATTTTTGACATTTTTCATGGTGACACTTTTCATTTTTGACATTTAGCATTGTGTCATTTGTCATTTGACATCTTTGACATTTGCCATCTTGAAATTTGTCATTTTTGACATTTTTCGTGGTGACACTTTTCATTTTGGACATTTAGCATTGTGACATTTGTCATTTGACATCTTTGACATTTGCCTTCTTGAAATTTGTCATTATTGACATTTTTCATGGGGACACTTTTCATTTTTGACATTTAGCATTGTGACATTTGTCATTTGACATCTTTGACATTTGCCATCTTGAAATTTGTCATTTTTGACATTTTTCGTGGTGACACTTTTCATTTTTGACATTTAGCATTGTGACATTTGTCATTTGACATCTTTGACATTTGCCATCTTGAAATTTGTTATTTTTGACATTTTTCATGGTGACACTTTTCATTTTTGACATTTAGCATTGTGACATTTGTCATTTGACATCTTTGACAATTGCCATCTTGAAATTTGTCATTTTTGACATTTTTCATGGTGACACTTTTCATTTTTGACATTTAGCATTGTGACATTTGTCAGTTTTGACATTTGCCATCTTAAAATTTGTCATTTTTGACATTTTTCATGGTGACACTTTTCATTTTTGACATTTAGCATTGTGACGTTTGTCATTTGACATCTTTGACATTTGCCATCTTAAAATTTGTTATTTTTGACATTTTTCATGGTGACACTTTTTATTTTTGACATTTAGCATTGTGACATTTGTTATTTGACATCTTTGATATTTGCCATTTTGAAATTTGTCATTTTTGACATTTTTCATGGTGACACTTTTGATTTTTGACATTTAGAATTGTGACATTTGTCATTTGACATCCTTGACATTTGCCATCTTGAAATTTGTTATTTTTGACATTTTTCATGGTGACACTTTTCATTTTTGACATTTAGCATTGTGACATTTGTCATTTGACATCTTTGACATTTGCCATCTTAAAATTTGTCATTTTTGACATTTTTTATGGTGACACTTTTCAGTTTTGACATTTAGCATTGTGACATTTGTCATTTGACATCTTTGACATTTGCTATCTTAAAATTTGTCATTTTTGACATTTAGCATTGTGACATTTGTCATTTGACATCTTGGACATTTGCCATCTTGAAATTTGTCATTTTTGACATTTTTCATGGTGACACTTATCATTTTTGACATTTAGCATTGTGACATTTGTCAGTTTTGACATTTGCCATCTTAAAATTTGTCATTTTTGACATTTTTCATGGTGACACTTTTCATTTTTGACATTTAGCATTGTGGCATTTGTCATTTGACATCTTTGACATTTGCCATCTTGAAATTTGTCATTTTTGACATTTTTCATGGTGACAGTTTTCATTTTTGACATTTAGCATTGTGACATTTGTCATTGGACTTCTTTGACATTTGCCATCTTGAAATTTGTCATTATTGACATTTTTCATGGGGACACTTTTCATTTTTGACATTTAGCATTGTGACATTTGTCATTTGACATCTTTGACATTTGCCATCTTGAAATTTGTCATTTTTGACATTTTTCATGGTGACACTTTTCATTTTTGACATTTAGCATTGTGACATTTGTCATTTGACATCTTTGACATTTGCCATCTTGAAATTTGTCATTTTTGACATTTTACGGTGACACTTTTTATTTTTGACATTTAGCATTGTGACATTTGTCATTTGACATCTTAGACATTTGCCATCTTGAAATTTGTCATTTTTGACACTTTTCATTTTTGACATTTAGCATTGTGACATTTGTCATTTGACATCTTTGACATTTACCATCTTAAAATTTGTCATTTTTGACATTTTTCATGGTGACACTTTTCATTTTTGACATTTAGCATTGTGACATTTGTCATTTGACATCTTTGACATTTGCCATCTTGAAATTTGTCATGTTTGACATTTAGCATTGTGACATTTGTCATTTGACATCTTTGATATTTGCCATCTTGAAATTTGTCATTTTTGACATTTTTCATGGTGACACTTTTCATTTTTGACATTTAGCATTGTGACATTTGTCATTTGACATCTTTGACATTTGCCATCTTGAAATTTGTCATTTTTGACATTTTTCATGGTGACACTTTTCATTTTTGACATTTAGCATTGTGACATTTGTCATTTGACATCTTTGACATTTGCCTTCTTGAAATTTGTCATTATTGACCTTTTTCATGGGGACACTTTTCATTTTTGACATTTAGCATTGTGACATTTGTCATTTGACATCTTTGACATTTGCCATCTTGAAATTTGTCATTTTTGACATTTTTCGTGGTGACATTTTTCATTTTTGACATTTAGCATTGTGACATTTGTCATTTGACATCTTTGACATTTGCCATCTTGAAATTTGTTATTTTTGACATTTTTCATGGTGACACTTTTCATTTTTGACATTTAGCATTGTGACATTTGTCATTTGACACCTTTGACAATTGCCATCTTGAAATTTGTTATTTTTGACATTTTTCATGGTGACACTTTTCATTTTTGACATTTAGCATTGTGACATTTGTCAGTTTTGACATTTGCCATCTTGAAATTTGTCATTTTTGACATTTTTCATGGTGACACTTTTCATTTTTGACATTTAGCATTGTGACGTTTGTCATTTGACATCTTTGACATTTGCCATCTTGAAATTTGTTATTTTTGACATTTTTCATGGTGACACTTTTTATTTTTGACATTTAGCATTGTGACATTTGTTATTTGACATCTTTGATATTTGCCATTTTGAAATTTGTCATTTTTGACATTTTTCATGGTGACACTTTTGATTTTTGACATTTAGAATTGTGACATTTGTCATTTGACATCTTTGACATTTGCCATCTTGAAATTTGTTATTTTTGACATTTTTCATGGTGACACTTTTCATTTTTGACATTAACATTGTGACATTTGTCATTTGACATCTTTGACATTTGCCATCTTGAAATTTGTCATTTTTGACATTTTTTATGCTGACACTTTTCATTTTTGACATTTAGCATTGTGACATTTGTCATTTGACATCTTTGACATTTGCCATCTTAAAATTTGTCATTTTTGACATTTAGCATTGTGACATTTGTCATTTGACATCTTGGACATTTGCCATCTTGAAATTTGTCATTTTTGACATTTTTTATGGTGACACTTATCATTTTTGACATTTAGCATTGTGACATTTGTCAGTTTTGACATTTGCCATCTTAAAATTTGTCATTTTTGACATTTTTCATGGTGACACTTTTTATTTTTGACATTTAGCATTGTGACATTTGTCATTTGACATCTTTGACTTTTGCCATCTTGAAATTTGTTATTTTTGACATTTTTCATGGTGACACTTTTCATTTTTGACATTTAGCATTGTGACATTTGTCATTTGACATCTTTGACATTTGCCATCTTGAAATTTGTAATTTTTGACATTTTTCATGGTGACAGTTTTCATTTTTGACATTTAGCATTGTGACATTTGTCATTTGACTTCTTTGACATTTGCCATCTTGAAATTTGTCATTATTGACATTTTTCATGGGGACACTTTTCATTTTTGACATTTAGCATTGTGACATTTGTCATTTGACATCTTTGACATTTGCCATCTTGAAATTTGTCATTTTTGACATTTTTCATGGTGACACTTTTCATTTTTGACATTTAGCATTGTGACATTTGTCATTTGACATCTTTGACATTTGCCATCTTGAAATTTGTCATTTTTGACATTTTTCACGGTGACACTTTTCATTTTTGACATTTAGCATTGTGACATTTGTCATTTGACATCTTAGACATTTGCCATCTTGAAATTTGTCATTTTTGACACTTTTCATTTTTGACATTTAGCATTGTGACATTTGTCATTTGACATCTTTGACATTTACCATCTTAAAATTTGTCATTTTTGACATTTTTCATGGTGACACTTTTCATTTTTGACATATAGCATTGTGACATTTGTCATTTGACATCTTGGACATTTGCCATTTTGAAATTTGTCATTTTTGACATTTTGCATGGTGACACTTTTCATTTTTGACATTTAGCATTGTGACATTTGTCATTTGACATCTTTGACATTTGCCATCTTGAAATTTGTCATTTTTGACATTTAGCATTGTGACATTTGTCATTTGACATCTTTGACATTTGCCATCTTGAAATTTGTTATTTTTGACATTTTTCATGGTGACACTTTTCATTTTTGACATTTAGCATTGTGACATTTGTCAGTTTTGACATTTGCCATCTTGAAATTTGTCATTTTTGATATTTTTCATGGTGACACTTTTCATTTTTGACATTTAGCATTGTGACATTTGTCTTTTGACATCTTAGACATTTGCCATCTTGAAATTTGTCATTTTTGACACTTTTCATTTTTGACACTTTTCATTTTTGACATTTAGCATTGTGACATTTGTCATTTGACATCTTTGACATTTGCCATCTTGAAATTTGTCATTTTTGACATTTTTCATGGTGACACTTATTATTTTTGACATTTAGCATTGTGACATTTGTCAGTTTTGACATTTGCCATCTTGAAATTTGTCAGTTTTGACATTTTTCATGGTGACACTTTTCATTCTTGACATTTAGCATTGTGACATTTGTCATTTGACATCTTTGACATTTGCCATCTTGAAATTTGTCATTTTTGACATTTTTCATGGTGACACTTTTCACTTTTGACATTTAGCATTGTGACATTTGCCATTTCACATCTTTGACATTTGCCATCTTAAAATTTGTCATTTTTGACATTTTTCATGGTGACACTTTTCATTTTTGACATTTAGCATTGTGACATTTGTCATTTGACATCTTTGACATTTGTCATCTTGAAATTTGTCATTTTTGACATTTTTCATGGTGACACTTTTCATTTTTGACATTTAGCATTGTGACATTTGTCATTTGACATCTTTGACATTTGCCATCTTGAAATTTGTTATTTTTGACATTTTTCATGGTGACACTTTTCATTTTTGACATTTGGCATTGTGACATTTGTCATTTGACATCTTTGACAATTGCCATCTTGAAATTTGTCATTTTTGACATTTAGCATTGTGACATTTGTCATTTGACATCTTTGATATTTGCCATCTTGAAATTTGTCATTTTTGACATTTTTCATGGTGACACTTTTCATTTTTGACATTTAGCATTGTGACATTTGTCATTTGACATCTTTGACATTTGCCTTCTTGAAATTTTTCATTATTGACATTTTTCATGGGGACACTTTTCATTTTTGACATTTAGCATTGTGACATTTGTCATTTGACATCTTTGACATTTGCCATCTTGAAATTTGTCATTTTTGACATTTAGCATTGTGACATTTGTCATTTGACATCTTTGATATTTGCCATCTTGAAATTTGTCATTTTTGACATTTTTCATGGTGACACTTTTCATTTTTGACATTTAGCATTGTGACATTTGTCATTTGACATCTTAGACATTTGCCATCTTGAAATTTGTCATTTTTGACACTTTTCATTTTTGACATTTAGCATTGTGACATTTGTCATTTGACATCTTTGACATTTGCCATCTTGAAATTTGTCATTTTTGACATTTTTCATGGTGACACTTATTATTTTTGACATTTAGCATTGTGACATTTGTCAGTTTTGACATTTGCCATCTTGAAATTTGTCAGTTTTGACATTTTTCATGGTGACACTTTTCATTCTTGACATTTAGCATTGTGACATTTGTCATTTGACATCTTTGACATTTGCCATCTTGAAATTTGTCATTTTTGACATTTTTCATGGTGACACTTTTCATTTTTGACATTTAGCATTGTGACATTTGTCAGTTTTGACATTTGCCATCTTAAAATTTGTCATTTTTGATATCTTTTATGGTGACACTTTTCAATTTTGACATTTAGCATTGTGACATTTGTCATTTGACATCTTTGACATTTGCCATCTTGAAATTTGTCATTTTTGACATTTTTCATGGTGACACTTTTCACTTTTGACATTTAGCATTGTGACATTTGCCATTTCACATCTTTGACATTTGCCATCTTAAAATTTGTCATTTTTGACATTTTTCATGGTGACACTTTTCATTTTTGACATTTAGCATTGTGACATTTGTCATTTGACATCTTTGACATTTGTCATCTTGAAATTTGTCATTTTTGACATTTTTCATGGTGACACTTTTCATTTTTGACATTTAGCATTGTGACATTTGTCATTTGACATCTTTGACATTTGCCATCTTGAAATTTGTTATTTTTGACATTTTTCATGGTGACACTTTTCATTTTTGACATTTGGCATTGTGACATTTGTCATTTGACATCTTTGACAACTGCCATCTTGAAATTTGTCATTTTTGACATTTAGCATTGTGACATTTGTCATTTGACATCTTTGATATTTGCCATCTTGAAATTTGTCATTTTTGACATTTTTCATGGTGACACTTTTCATTTTTGACATTTAGCATTGTGACATTTGTCATTTGACATCTTTGACATTTGCCATCTTGAAATTTGTCATTATTGACATTTTTCATGGGGACACTTTTCATTTTTGACATTTAGCATTGTGACATTTGTCATTTGACATCTTTGACATTTGCCATCTTGAAATTTGTCATTTTTGACATTTTTCATGGTGACACTTTTCATTTTTGACATTTAGCATTGTGACATTTGTCATTTGACATCTTTGACATTTGCCATCTTGAAATTTGTCATTTTTGACATTTTTCACGGTGACACTTTTCATTTTTGACATTTAGCATTGTGACATTTGTCATTTGACATCTTAGACATTTGCCATCTTGAAATTTGTCATTTTTGACACTTTTCATTTTTGACATTTAGCATTGTGACATTTGTCATTTGACATCTTTGACATTTACCATCTTAAAATTTGTCATTTTTGACATTTTTCATGGTGACACTTTTCATTTTTGACATATAGCATTGTGACATTTGTCATTTGACATCTTGGACATTTGCCATTTTGAAATTTGTCATTTTTGACATTTTTCATGGTGACACTTTTCATTTTTGACATTTAGCATTGTGACATTTGTCATTTGACATCTTTGACAATTGCCATCTTGAAATTTGTCATTTTTGACATTTAGCATTGTGACATTTGTCATTTGACATCTTTGACATTTGCCATCTTGAAATTTGTTATTTTTGACATTTTTCATGGTGACACTTTTCATTTTTGACATTTAGCATTGTGACATTTGTCATTTGACATCTTAGACATTTGCCATCTTGAAATTTGTCATTTTTGACACTTTTCATTTTTGAGATTTAGCATTGTGACATTTGTCATTTGACATCTTTGACATTTGCCATCTTGAAATTTGTCATTTTTGACATTTTTCATGGTGACACTTATTATTTTTGACATTTAGCATTGTGACATTTGTCAGTTTTGACATTTGCCATCTTGAAATTTTTCAGTTTTAACATTTTTCATGGTGACACTTTTCATTCTTGACATTTAGCATTGTGACATTTGTCATTTGACATCTTTGACATTTGCCATCTTGAAATTTGTCATTTTTGACATTTTTCATGGTGACACTTTTCACTTTTGACATTTAGCATTGTGACATTTGCCATTTCACATCTTTGACATTTGCCATCTTAAAATTTGTCATTTTTGACATTTTTCATGGTGACACTTTTCATTTTTGACATTTAGCATTGTGACATTTGTCATTTGACATCTTTGACATTTGTCATCTTAAAATTTGTCATTTTTGACATTTTTCATGGTGACACTTTTCATTTTTGACATTTAGCATTGTGACATTTGTCATTTGACATCTTTGACATTTGCCATCTTGAAATTTGTTATTTTTGACATTTTTCATGGTGACACTTTTCATTTTTGACATTTGGCATTGTGACATTTGTCATTTGACATCTTTGACAATTGCCATCTTGAAATTTGTCATTTTTGACATTTAGCATTGTGACATTTGTCATTTGACATCTTTGATATTTGCCATCTTGAAATTTGTCATTTTTGACATTTTTCATGGTGACACTTTTCATTTTTGACATTTAGCATTGTGACATTTGTCATTTGACATCTTTGACATTTGCCTTCTTGAAATTTGTCATTATTGACATTTTTCATGGGGACACTTTTCATTTTTGACATTTAGCATTGTGACATTTGTCATTTGACATCTTTGACATTTGCCATCTTGAAATTTGTCATTTTTGACATTTAGCATTGTGACATTTGTCATTTGACATCTTTGATATTTGCCATCTTGAAATTTGTCATTTTTGACATTTTTCATGGTGACACTTTTCATTTTTGACATTTGGCATTGTGACATTTGTCATTTGACATCTTTGACAATTGCCATCTTGAAATTTGTCATTTTTGACATTTAGCATTGTGACATTTGTCATTTGACATCTTTGATATTTGCCATCTTGAAATTTGTCATTTTTGACATTTTTCATGGTGACACTTTTCATTTTTGACATTAAGCATTGTGACATTTGTCATATTCGACATCTTTGACCTTTGCCATCTTGAAATTTGTCATTTTTGACATTTTTCATGGTGACACTTTTTATTTTTGACATTTAGCATTTTGACATTTGTCATTTGACATTTGCCATCTTGAAATTTGTCATTATTGACATTTTTCATGGGGAATCTTTTCATTTTTGACATTTAGCATTGTGACATTTGTCATTTGACATCTTTGACATTTGCCATCTTGAAATTTGTCATTTTTGACATTTTTCATGGTGACACTTTTCATTTTTGACATTTAGCATTGTGACATTTGTCATTTGACATCTTTGACATTTGCCATCTTGAAATTTGTCATTTTTGACATTTAGCATTGTGACATTTTTCATTTGACATCTTGGACATTTGCCATCTTGAAATTTGTCATTTTTGACATTTTTTATGGTGACACTTATCATTTTTGACATTTAGCATTGTGACATTTGTCAGTTTTGACATTTGCCATCTTAAAATTTGTCATTTTTGACATTTTTTATGGTGACACTTTTCATTTTTGACATTTAGCATTGTGACATTTGTCATTTGACATCTTTGACATTTGCCATCTTGAAATTTGTTATTTTTGACATTTTTCATGGTGACACTTTTCATTTTTGACATTTAGCATTGTGACATTTGTCATTTGACATCTTTGATATTTGCCATCTTGAAATTTGTCATTTTTGACATTTAGCATTGTGACATTTGTCATTTGACATCTTTGACATTTGCCATCTTGAAATTTGTCATTATTGACATTTTTCATGGGGACACTTTTCATTTTTGACATTTAGCATTGTGACATTTGTCATTTGACATCTTTGACATTTGCCATCTTGAAATTTGTCATTTTTGACATTTTTCATGGTGACACTTTTTATTTTTGACATTTAGCATTGTGACATTTGTCATTTGACATCTTTGACATTTGCCATCTTGAAATTTGTCATTTTTGACATTTTTCACGGTGACACTTTTCATTTTTGACATTTAGCATTGTGACATTTGTCATTTGACATCTTAGACATTTGCCATCTTGAAATTTGTCATTTTTGACACTTTTCATTTTTGACATTTAGCATTGTGACATTTGTCATTTGACATCTTTGACATTTACCATCTTGAAATTTGTCATTTTTGACATTTTTCATGGTGACACTTTTCATTTTTGACATTTAGCATTGTGACATTTGTCATTTGACATCTTTGACATTTGCCATCTTGAAATTTGTCATTTTTGACATTTTTCATGGTGACAATTTTCATTTTTGACATTTAGCATTGTGACATTTGTCATTTGACATCTTTGACATCTTTGACATTTGCCATCTTGAAATTTGTCATTTTTGACATTTAGCATTGTGACATTTGTCATTTGACATCTTTGATATTTGCCATCTTGAAATTTGTCATTTTTGACATTTTTCATGGTGACCCTTTTCATTTTTGACATTTAGCATTGTGGCATTTGTCATTTGACATCTTTGACATTTGCCATCTTGAAATTTGTCATTTTTGACATTTTTCATGGTGACACTTTTCATTTTTGACATTTAGCATTGTGACATTTGTCATTTGACATCTTTGACATTTGCCTTCTTGAAATTTGTCATTATTGACATTTTTCATGGGGACACTTTTCATTTTTGACATTTAGCATTGTGACATTTGTCATTTGACATCTTTGACATTTGCCTTCTTGAAATTTGTCATTATTGACATTTTTTATGGGGACACTTTTCATTTTTGACATTTAGCATTGTGACATTTGTCATTTGACATCTTTGACATTTGCCATCTTGAAATTTGTCATTTTTGACATTTTTCGTGGTGACACTTTTCATTTTTGACATTTAGCATTGTGACATTTGTTATTTGACATCTTTGACATTTGCCATCTTGAAATTTGTCATTTTTGACATTTTTCACAGTGACTCTTTTCATTTTTGACATTTAGCATTGTGACATTTGTCATTTGACATCTTAGACATTTGCCATCTTAAAATTTGTCATTTTTGACACTTTTCATTTTTGACATTTAGCATTGTGACATTTGTCATTTGACATCTTTGACATTTGCCATCTTGAAATTTGTCATTTTTGACATTTTTCATGGTGACACTTTTCATTTTTGACATTTAGCATTGTGACATTTGTCATTTGACATCTTGGACATTTGCCATCTTGAAATTTGTCATTTTTGACATTTTTCATGGTGACACTTATCATTTTTGACATTTAGCATTGTGCCATTTGTCAGTTTTGACATTTGCCATCTTGAAATTTGTCATTTTTGACATTTTTCATGGTGACACTTTTCATTTTTGACATTTAGCATTGTGACATTTGTCATTTGACATCTTTGACATTTGCCATCTTGAAATTTGTCATTTTTGACATTTTTCATGGTGACACTTTTCATTTTTGACATTTAGCATTGTGACATTTGTCATTTGACATCTTTGACATTTGCCATCTTGAAATTTGTCATTTTTGACATTTTATGGTGACACTTTTCATTTTTGACATTTAGCATTGTGACATTTGTCATTTGACATCTTTGACATTTGCCATCTTGAAATTTGTCATTTTTGACATTTTTCATGGTGACACTTTTCATTTTTGACATTTAGCATTGTGACATTTGTCATTTGACATCTTTGACATTTGCCATCTTAAAATTTGTCATTTTTGACATTTAGCATTGTGACATTTGTCATTTGACATCTTGGACATTTGCCATCTTGAAATTTGTCATTTTTGACATTTTTCATGGTGACACTTATCATTTTTGACATTTAGCATTGTGACATTTGTCAGTTTTGACATTTGCCATCTTGAAATTTGTCATTTTTGACTTTTTTTATGGTGACACTTTTCATTTTTGACATTTAGCATTGTGACATTTGTCATTTGACATCTTTGACATTTGCCATCTTAAAATTTGTTATTTTTGACGTTTTTCATGGTGACACTTTTCATTTTTGACATTTAGCATTGTGACATTTGTCATTTGACATCTTTGACATTTGCCATCTTGAAATTTGTCATGTTTGACATTTAGCATTGTGACATTTGTCATTTGACATCTTTGATATTTGCCATCTTGAAATTTGTCATTTTTGACATTTTTCATGGTGACACTTTTCATTTTTGACATTTAGCATTGTGTCATTTGTCATTTGACATCTTTGACATTTGCCATCTTGAAATTTGTCATTTTTGACATTTTTCGTGGTGACACTTTTCATTTTTGACATTTAGCATTGTGACATTTGTCATTTGACATCTTTGACATTTGCCTTCTTGAAATTTATCATTATTGACATTTTTCATGGGGACACTTTTCATTTTTGACATTTAGCATTGTGACATTTGTCATTTGACATCTTTGACATTTGCCATCTTGAAATTTGTCATTTTTGACATTTTTCGTGGTGACACTTTTCATTTTTGACATTTAGCATTGTGACATTTGTCATTTGACATCTTTGACATTTGCCATCTTGAAATTTGTTATTTTTGACATTTTTCATGGTGACACTTTTCATTTTTGACATTTAGCATTGTGACATTTGTCATTTGACATCTTTGACAATTGCCATCTTGAAATTTGTCATTTTTGACATTTTTCATGGTGACACTTTTCATTTTTGACATTTAGCATTGTGACATTTGTCAGTTTTGACATTTGCCATCTTGAAATTTGTCATTTTTGACATTTTTCATGGTGACACTTTTCATTTTTGACATTTAGCATTGTGACGTTTGTCATTTGACATCTTTGACATTTGCCATCTTGAAATTTGTTATTTTTGACATTTTTCATGGTGACACTTTTTATTTTTGACATTTAGCATTGTGACATTTGTTATTTGACATCTTTGATATTTGCCATTTTGAAATTTGTCATTTTTGACATTTTTCATGGTGACACTTTTGATTTTTGACATTTAGAATTGTGACATTTGTCATTTGACATCTTTGACATTTGCCATCTTGAAATTTGTCATTTTTGACATTTTTCATGGTGACACTTATTATTTTTGACATTTAGCATTGTGACATTTGTCAGTTTTGACATTTGCCATCTTGAAATTTGTCATTTTTGACTTTTTTTATGGTGACACTTTTCATTTTTGACATTTAGCATTGTGACATTTGTCATTTGACATCTTTGACATTTGCCATTTTAAAATTTGTTATTTTTGACGTTTTTCATGGTGACACTTTTCATTTTTGACATTTAGCATTGTGACATTTGTCATTTGACATCTTTGACATTTGCCATCTTGAAATTTGTCATGTTTGACATTTAGCATTGTGACATTTGTCATTTGACATCTTTGATATTTGCCATCTTGAAATTTGTCATTTTTGACATTTTTCATGGTGACACTTTTCATTTTTGACATTTAGCATTGTGTCATTTGTCATTTGACATCTTTGACATTTGCCATCTTGAAATTTGTCATTTTTGACATTTTTCGTGGTGACACTTTTCATTTTTGACATTTAGCATTGTGACATTTGTCATTTGACATCTTTGACATTTGCCTTCTTGAAATTTATCATTATTGACATTTTTCATGGGGACACTTTTCATTTTTGACATTTAGCATTGTGACATTTGTCATTTGACATCTTTGACATTTGCCATCTTGAAATTTGTCATTTTTGACATTTTTCGTGGTGACACTTTTCATTTTTGACATTTAGCATTGTGACATTTGTCATTTGACATCTTTGACATTTGCCATCTTGAAATTTGTTATTTTTGACATTTTTCATGGTGACACTTTTCATTTTTGACATTTAGCATTGTGACATTTGTCATTTGACATCTTTGACAATTGCCATCTTGAAATTTGTCATTTTTGACATTTTTCATGGTGACACTTTTCATTTTTGACATTTAGCATTGTGACATTTGTCAGTTTTGACATTTGCCATCTTGAAATTTGTCATTTTTGACATTTTTCATGGTGACACTTTTCATTTTTGACATTTAGCATTGTGACGTTTGTCATTTGACATCTTTGACATTTGCCATCTTGAAATTTGTTATTTTTGACATTTTTCATGGTGACACTTTTTATTTTTGACATTTAGCATTGTGACATTTGTTATTTGACATCTTTGATATTTGCCATTTTGAAATTTGTCATTTTTGACATTTTTCATGGTGACACTTTTGATTTTTGACATTTAGAATTGTGACATTTGTCATTTGACATCTTTGACATTTGCCATCTTGAAATTTGTTATTTTTGACATTTTTCATGGTGACACTTTTCATTTTTGACATTTAGCATTGTGACATTTGTCATTTGACATCTTTGACATTTGCCATCTTAAAATTTGTCATTTTTGACATTTTTTATGGTGACACTTTTCAGTTTTGACATTTAGCATTGTGACATTTGTCATTTGACATCTTTGACATTTGCTATCTTGAAATTTGTCATTTTTGACATTTTTCATGGTGACACTTATCATTTTTGACATTTAGCATTGTGACATTTGTCAGTTTTGACATTTGCCATCTTAAAATTTGTCATTTTTGACATTTTTCATGGTGACACTTTTCATTTTTGACATTTAGTATTGTGACATTTGTCATTTGACATCTTTGACTTTTGCCATCTTGAAATTTGTTATTTTTGACATTTTTCATGGTGACACTTTTCATTTTTGACATTTAGCATTGTGGCATTTGTCATTTGACATCTTTGACATTTGCCATCTTGAAATTTGTCATTTTTGACATTTTTCATGGTGACAGTTTTCATTTTTGACATTTAGCATTGTGACATTTGTCATTGGACTTCTTTGACATTTGCCATCTTGAAATTTGTCATTATTGACATTTTTCATGGGGACACTTTTTATTTTTGACATTTAGCATTGTGACATTTGTCATTTGACATCTTTGACATTTGCCATCTTGAAATTTGTCATTTTTCATGGTGACACTTGTGACACTTTTTATTTTTGACATTTAGCATTGTGACATTTGTCATTTGACATCTTTGACATTTGCCATTTTGAAATTTGTCATTTTTGACATTTTACGGTGACACTTTTTATTTTTGACATTTAGCATTGTGACATTTGTCATTTGACATCTTAGACATTTGCCATCTTGAAATTTGTCATTTTTGACACTTTTCATTTTTGACATTTAGCATTGTGACATTTGTCATTTGACATCTTTGACATTTACCATCTTAAAATTTGTCATTTTTGACATTTTTCATGGTGACACTTTTCATTTTTGACATTTAGCATTGTGACATTTGTCATTTGACATCTTTGACATTTGCCATCTTGAAATTTGTCATGTTTGACATTTAGCATTGTGACATTTGTCATTTGACATCTTTGATATTTGCCATCTTGAAATTTGTCATTTTTGACATTTTTCATGGTGACACTTTTCATTTTTGACATTTAGCATTGTGACATTTGTCATTTGACATCTTTGACATTTGCCATCTTGAAATTTGTCATTTTTGACATTTTTCATGGTGACACTTTTCATTTTTTACATTTAGCATTGTGACATTTGTCATTTGACATCTTTGACATTTGCCTTCTTGAAATTTGTCATTATTGACCTTTTTCATGGGGACACTTTTCATTTTTGACATTTAGCATTGTGACATTTGTCATTTGACATCTTTGACATTTGCCATCTTGAAATTTGTCATTTTTGACATTTTTCGTGGTGACACTTTTCATTTTTGACATTTAGCATTGTGACATTTGTCATTTGACATCTTTGACATTTGCCATCTTGAAATTTGTTATTTTTGACATTTTTCATGGTGACACTTTTCATTTTTGACATTTAGCATTGTGACATTTGTCATTTGACATCTTTGACAATTGCCATCTTGAAATTTGTTATTTTTGACATTTTTCATGGTGACACTTTTCATTTTTGACATTTAGCATTGTGACATTTGTCAGTTTTGACATTTGCCATCTTGAAATTTGTCATTTTTGACATTTTTCAGGGTGACACTTTTCATTTTTGACATTTAGCATTGTGACGTTTGTCATTTGACATCTTTGACATTTGCCATCTTGAAATTTGTTATTTTTGACATTTTTCATGGTGACACTTTTTATTTTTGACATTTAGCATTGTGACATTTGTTATTTGACATCTTTGATATTTGCCATTTTGAAATTTGTCATTTTTGACATTTTTCATGGTGACACTTTTGATTTTTGACATTTAGAATTGTGACATTTGTCATTTGACATCTTTGACATTTGCCATCTTGAAATTTGTTATTTTTGACATTTTTCATGGTGACACTTTTCATTTTTGACAGTAACATTGTGACATTTGTCATTTGACATCTTTGACATTTGCCATCTTGAAATTTGTCATTTTTGACATTTTTTATGCTGACACTTTTCATTTTTGACATTTAGCATTGTGACATTTGTCATTTGACATCTTTGACATTTGATATCTTAAAATTTGTCATTTTTGACATTTAGCATTGTGACATTTGTCATTTGACATCTTGGACATTTGCCATCTTGAAATTTGTCATTTTTGACATTTTTCATGGTGACACTTATCATTTTTGACATTTAGCATTGTGACATTTGTCAGTTTTGACATTTGCCATCTTAAAATTTGTCATTTTTGACATTTTTCATGGTGACACTTTTTATTTTTGACATTTAGCATTGTGACATTTGTCATTTGACATCTTTGACTTTTGCCATCTTGAAATTTGTTATTTTTGACATTTTTCATGGTGACACTTTTCATTTTTGACATTTAGCATTGTGACATTTGTCATTTGACATCTTTGACATTTGCCATCTTGAAATTTGTCATTTTTGACATTTTTCATGGTGACAGTTTTCATTTTTGACATTTAGCATTGTGACATTTGTCATTTGACTTCTTTGACATTTGCCATCTTGAAATTTGTCATTATTGACATTTTTCATGGGGACACTTTTCATTTTTGACATTTAGCATTGTGACATTTGTCATTTGACATCTTTGACATTTGCCATCTTGAAATTTGTCATTTTTGACATTTTTCATGGTGACACTTTTCATTTTTGACATTTAGCATTGTGACATTTGTCATTTGCCATCTTGAAATTTGTCATTTTTGACATTTTTCACGGTGACACTTTTCATTTTTGACATTTAGCATTGTGACATTTGTCATTTGACATCTTAGACATTTGCCATCTTGAAATTTGTCATTTTTGACACTTTTCATTTTTGACATTTAGCATTGTGACATTTGTCATTTGACATCTTTGACATTTACCATCTTAAAATTTGTCATTTTGACATTTTTCATGGTGACACTTTTCATTTTTGACATATAGCATTGTGACATTTGTCATTTGACATCTTGGACATTTGCCATTTTGAAATTTGTCATTTTTGACATTTTTCATGGTGACACTTTTCATTTTTGACATTTAGCTTTGTGACATTTGTCATTTGACATCTTTGACATTTGCCATCTTGAAATTTGTCATTTTTGACATTTAGCATTGTGACATTTGTCATTTGACATCTTTGACATTTGCCATCTTGAAATTTGTTATTTTTGACATTTTTCATGGTGACACTTTTCATTTTTGACATTTAGCATTGTGACATTTGTCAGTTTTGACATTTGCCATCTTGAAATTTGTCATTTTTGATATTTTTCATGGTGACACTTTTCATTTTTGACATTTAGCATTGTGACATTTGTCTTTTGACATCTTAGACATTTGCCATCTTGAAATTTGTCATTTTTGACACTTTTCATTTTTGACACTTTTCGTTTTTGACATTTAGCATTGTGACATTTGTCATTTGACATCTTTGACATTTGCCATCTTGAAATTTGTCATTTTTGACATTTTTCATGGTGACACTTATTATTTTTGACATTTAGCATTGTGACATTTGTCAGTTTTGACATTTGCCATCTTGAAATTTGTCAGTTTTGACATTTTTCATGGTGACACTTTTCATTCTTGACATTTAGCATTGTGACATTTGTCATTTGACATCTTTGACATTTGCCATCTTGAAATTTGTCATTTTTGACATTTTTCATGGTGACACTTTTCACTTTTGACATTTAGCATTGTGACATTTGCCATTTCACATCTTTGACATTTGCCATCTTAAAATTTGTCATTTTTGACATTTTTCATGGTGACACTTTTCATTTTTGACATTTAGCATTGTGACATTTGTCAGTTTTGACATTTGCCATCTTAAAATTTGTCATTTTTGATATTTTTTATGGTGACACTTTTCATTTTTGACATTTAGCATTGTGACATTTGTCATTTGACATCTTTGACATTTGCCATCTTGAAATTTGTCATTTTTGACATTTTTCATGGTGACACTTTTCACTTTTGACATTTAGCATTGTGACATTTGCCATTTCACATCTTTGACATTTGCCATCTTAAAATTTGTCATTTTTGACATTTTTCATGGTGACACTTTTCATTTTTGACATTTAGCATTGTGACATTTGTCATTTGACATCTTTGACATTTGTCATCTTGAAATTTGTCATTTTTGACATTTTTCATGGTGACACTTTTTATTTTTGACATTTAGCATTGTGACATTTGTCATTTGACATCTTTGACATTTGCCATCTTGAAATTTGTTATTTTTGACATTTTTCATGGTGACACTTTTCATTTTTGACATTTGGCATTGTGACATTTGTCATTTGACATCTTTGACAATTGCCATCTTGAAATTTGTCATTTTTGACATTTAGCATTGTGACATTTGTCATTTGACATCTTTGATATTTGCCATCTTGAAATTTGTCATTTTTGACATTTTTCATGGTGACACTTTTCATTTTTGACATTTAGCATTGTGACATTTGTCATTTGACATCTTTGACATTTGCCATCTTGAAATTTGTCATTATTGACATTTTTCATGGGGACACTTTTCATTTTTGACATTTAGCATTGTGACATTTGTCATTTGACATCTTTGACATTTGCCATCTTGAAATTTGTCATTTTTGACATTTTTCATGGTGACACTTTTCATTTTTGACATTTAGCATTGTGACATTTGTCATTTGACATCTTTGACATTTGCCATCTTGAAATTTGTCATTTTTGACATTTTTCACGGTGACACTTTTTATTTTTGACATTTAGCATTGTGACATTTGTCATTTGACATCTTAGACATTTGCCATCTTGAAATTTGTCATTTTTGACACTTTTCATTTTTGACATTTAGCATTGTGACATTTGTCTTTTGACATCTTTGACATTTACCATCTTAAAATTTGTCATTTTTGACATTTTTCATGGTGACACTTTTCATTTTTGACATATAGCATTGTGACATTTGTCATTTGACATCTTGGACATTTGCCATTTTGAAATTTGTCATTTTTGACATTTTTCATGGTGACACTTTTCATTTTTGACATTTAGCATTGTGACATTTGTCATTTGACATCTTTGACAATTGCCATCTTGAAATTTGTCATTTTTGACATTTAGCATTGTGACATTTGTCATTTGACATCTTTGACATTTGCCATCTTGAAATTTGTTATTTTTGACATTTTTCATGGTGACACTTTTCATTTTTGACATTTAGCATTGTGACATTTGTCATTTGACATCTTAGACATTTGCCATCTTGAAATTTGTCATTTTTGACACTTTTCATTTTTGACATTTAGCATTGTGACATTTGTCATTTGACATCTTTGACATTTGCCATCTTGAAATTTGTCATTTTTGACATTTTTCATGGTGACACTTATTATTTTTGACATTTAGCATTGTGACATTTGTCAGTTTTGACATTTGCCATCTTGAAATTTTTCAGTTTTAACATTTTTCATGGTGACACTTTTCATTCTTGACATTTAGCATTGTGACATTTGTCATTTGACATCTTTGACATTTGCCATCTTGAAATTTGTCATTTTTGACATTTTTCATGGTGACACTTTTCACTTTTGACATTTAGCATTGTGACATTTGCCATTTCACATCTTTGACATTTGCCATCTTAAAATTTGTCATTTTTGACATTTTTCATGGTGACACTTTTCATTTTTGACATTTAGCATTGTGACATTTGTCATTTGACATCTTTGACATTTGTCATCTTGAAATTTGTCATTTTTGACATTTTTCATGGTGACACTTTTCATTTTTGACATTTAGCATTGTGACATTTGTCATTTGACATCTTTGACATTTGCCATCTTGAAATTTGTTATTTTTGACATTTTTCATGGTGACACTTTTCATTTGTGACATTTGGCATTGTGACATTTGTCATTTGACATCTTTGACAATTGCCATCTTGAAATTTGTCATTTTTGACATTTAGCATTGTGACATTTGTCATTTGACATCTTTGATATTTGCCATCTTGAAATTTGTCATTTTTGACATTTTTCATGGTGACACTTTTCATTTTTGACATTTAGCATTGTGACATTTGTCATTTGACATCTTTGACATTTGCCTTCTTGAAATTTGTCATTATTGACATTTTTCATGGGGACACTTTTCATTTTTGACATTTAGCATTGTGACATTTGTCATCTTTGACATTTGCCATCTTGAAATTTGTCATTTTTGACATTTCGCATTGTGACATTTGTCATTTGACATCTTTGATATTTGCCATCTTGAAATTTGTCATTTTTGACATGTTTCATGGTGACACTTTTCATTTTTGACATTTGGCATTGTGACATTTGTCATTTGACATCTTTGACAATTGCCATCTTGAAATTTGTCATTTTTGACATTTAGCATTGTGACATTTGTCATTTGACATCTTTGATATTTGCCATCTTGAAATTTGTCATTTTTGACATTTTTCATGGTGACACTTTTCATTTTTGACATTTAGCATTGTGACATTTGTCATATTCGACATCTTTGACCTTTGCCATCTTGAAATTTGTCATTTTTGACATTTTTCATGGTGACACTTTTTATTTTTGACATTTAGCATTTTGACATTTGTCATTTGACATTTGCCATCTTGAAATTTGTCATTATTGACATTTTTCATGGGGAATCTTTTCATTTTTGACATTTAGCATTGTGACATTTGTCATTTGACATCTTTGACATTTGCCATCTTGAAATTTGTCATTTTTGACATTTTTCATGGTGACACTTTTCATTTTTGACATTTAGCATTGTGACATTTGTCATTTGACATCTTTGACATTTGCCATCTTGAAATTTGTCATTTTTGACATTTAGCATTGTGACATTTTTCATTTGACATCTTGGACATTTGCCATCTTGAAATTTGTCATTTTTGACATTTTTTATGGTGACACTTATCATTTTTGACATTTAGCATTGTGACATTTGTCAGTTTTGACATTTGCCATCTTAAAATTTGTCATTTTTGACATTTTTTATGGTGACACTTTTCATTTTTGACATTTAGCATTGTGACATTTGTCATTTGACATCTTTGACATTTGCCATCTTGAAATTTGTTATTTTTGACATTTTTCATGGTGACACTTTTCATTTTTGACATTTAGCATTGTGACATTTGTCATTTGACATCTTTGACATTTGCCATCTTGAAATTTGTCATTATTGACATTTTTCATGGTGACACTTTTTATTTTTGACATTTAGCATTTTGACATTTGTCATTTGACATTTGCCATCTTGAAATTTGTCATTATTGACATTTTTCATGGGGAATCTTTTCATTTTTGACATTTAGCATTGTGACATTTGTCATTTGACATCTTTGACATTTGCCATCTTGAAATTTGTCATTATTGACATTTTTCATGGGGACACTTTTCATTTTTGACATTTAGCATTGTGACATTTGTCATTTGACATCTTTGACATTTGCCATCTTGAAATTTGTCATTTTTGACATTTTTCATGGTGACACTTTTTATTTTTGACATTTAGCATTGTGACATTTGTCATTTGACATCTTTGACATTTGCCATCTTGAAATTTGTCATTTTTGACATTTTTCACGGTGACACTTTTCATTTTTGACATTTAGCATTGTGACATTTGTCATTTGACATCTTAGACATTTGCCATCTTGAAATTTGTCATTTTTGACACTTTTCATTTTTGACATTTAGCATTGTGACATTTGTCATTTGACATCTTTGACATTTACCATCTTGAAATTTGTCATTTTTGACATTTTTCATGGTGACACTTTTCATTTTTGACATATAGCATTGTGACATTTGTCATTTGACATCTTGGACATTTGCCATCTTGAAATTTGTCATTTTTGACATTTTTCATGGTGACACTTTTCATTTTTGACATTTAGCATTGTGACATTTGTCATTTGACATCCTAGACATTTGCCATCTTGAAATGTGTCATTTTTGACACTTTTCATTTTTGACATTTAGCATTGTGACATTTGTCATTTGACATCTTTGACATTTGTCATCTTGAAATTTGTCATTTTTGACATTTTTCATGGTGACACTTTTCATTTTTGACATTTAGCATTGTGACATTTGTCATTTGACATCTTTGACATTTGCCATCTTGAAATTTGTTATTTTTGACATTTTTCATGGTGACACTTTTCATTTTTGACATTTAGCATTGTGACATTTGTCAGTTTTGACATTTGCATCTTGAAATTTGTCATTTTTGACATTTTTCATGGTGACACTTTTCATTTTTGACATTTAGCATTGTGACATTTGTCATTTGACATCCTAGACATTTGCCATCTTGAAATTTGTCATTTTTGACACTTTTCATTTTTGACATTTAGCATTGTGACATTTGTCATTTGACATCTTTCACATTTGCCATCTTGAAATTTGTCATTTTTGACATTTTTCATGGTGACACTTATTATTTTTGACATTTAGCATTGTGACATTTGTCAGTTTTGACATTTGCCATCTTGAAATTTGTCAGTTTTGACATTTTTCATGGTGACACTTTTCATTTTTGACATTTAGCATTGTGACATTTGTCATTTGACATCTTTGACATTTGCCATCTTGAAATTTGTCATTTTTGGCATTTTTCATGGTGACACTTTTCACTTTTGACATTTAGCATTGTGACATTTGTCATTTGACATCTTTGACATTTGCCATCTTAAAATTTGTCATTTTTGACATTTTTCATGGTGACACTTTTCATTTTTGACATTTAGCATTGTGACATTTGTCATTTGACATCTTTGACATTTGTCATCTTGAAATTTGTCATTTTTGACATTTTTCATGGTGACACTTTTCATTTTTGACATTTAGCATTGTGACATTTGTCATTTGACATCTTTGACATTTGCCATCTTGAAATTTGTCATTTTTGACATTTTTCATGGTGACAATTTTCATTTTTGACATTTAGCATTGTGACATTTGTCATTTGACATCTTTGACATTTGCCATCTTGAAATTTGTCATTTTTGACATTTAGCATTGTGACATTTGTCATTTGACATCTTTGACATTTGCCATCTTGAAATTTGTCATTATTGACATTTTTCATGGTGACACTTTTTATTTTTGACATTTAGCATTTTGACATTTGTCATTTGACATTTGCCATCTTGAAATTTGTCATTATTGACATTTTTCATGGGGAATCTTTTCATTTTTGACATTTAGCATTGTGACATTTGTCACTTGACATCTTTGACATTTGCCATCTTGAAATTTGTCATTATTGACATTTTTCATGGGGACACTTTTCATTTTTGACATTTAGCATTGTGACATTTGTCATTTGACATCTTTGACATTTGCCATCTTGAAATTTGTCATTTTTGACATTTTTCATGGTGACACTTTTTATTTGTGACATTTAGCATTGTGACATTTGTCATTTGACATCTTTGACATTTGCCATCTTGAAATTTGTCATTTTTGACATTTTTCACGGTGACACTTTTCATTTTTGACATTTAGCATTGTGACATTTGTCATTTGACATCTTAGACATTTGCCATCTTGAAATTTGTCATTTTTGACACTTTTCATTTTTGACATTTAGCATTGTGACATTTGTCATTTGACATCTTTGACATTTACCATCTTGAAATTTGTCATTTTTGACATTTTTCATGGTGACACTTTTCATTTTTGACATATAGCATTGTGACATTTGTCATTTGACATCTTGGACATTTGCCATCTTGAAATTTGTCATTTTTGACATTTTTCATGGTGACACTTTTCATTTTTGACATTTAGCATTGTGACATTTGTCATTTGACATCCTAGACATTTGCCATCTTGAAATGTGTCATTTTTGACACTTTTCATTTTTGACATTTAGCATTGTGACATTTGTCATTTGACATCTTTGACATTTGCCATCTTGAAATTTGTCATTTTTGACATTTTTCATGGTGACACTTATTATTTTTGACATTTAGCATTGTGACATTTGTCAGTTTTGACATTTGCCATCTTGAAATTTGTCAGTTTTGATATTTTTCATGGTGACACTTTTCATTTTTGACATTTAGCATTGTGACATTTGTCATTTGACATCTTTGACATTTGTCATCTTGAAATTTGTCATTTTTGACATTTTTCATGGTGACACTTTTCATTTTTGACATTTAGCATTGTGACATTTGTCATTTGACATCTTTGACATTTGCCATCTTGAAATTTGTTATTTTTGACATTTTTCATGGTGACACTTTTCATTTTTGACATTTAGCATTGTGACATTTGTCAGTTTTGACATTTGCATCTTGAAATTTGTCATTTTTGACATTTTTCATGGTGACACTTTTCATTTTTGACATTTAGCATTGTGACATTTGTCATTTGACATCCTAGACATTTGCCATCTTGAAATTTGTCATTTTTGACACTTTTCATTTTTGTCATTTAGCATTGTGACATTTGTCATTTGACATCTTTCACATTTGCCATCTTGAAATTTGTCATTTTTGACATTTTTCATGGTGACACTTATTATTTTTGACATTTAGCATTGTGACATTTGTCAGTTTTGACATTTGCCATCTTGAAATTTGTCAGTTTTGACATTTTTCATGGTGACACTTTTCATTTTTGACATTTAGCATTGTGACATTTGTCATTTGACATCTTTGACATTTGCCATCTTGAAATTTGTCATTTTTGGCATTTTTCATGGTGACACTTTTCACTTTTGACATTTAGCATTGTGACATTTGTCATTTGACATCTTTGACATTTGCCATCTTAAAATTTGTCATTTTTGACATTTTTCATGGTGACACTTTTCATTTTTGACATTTAGCATTGTGACATTTGTCATTTGACATCTTTGACATTTGTCATCTTGAAATTTGTCATTTTTGACATTTTTCATGGTGACACTTTTCATTTTTGACATTTAGCATTGTGACATTTGTCATTTGACATCTTTGACATTTGCCATCTTGAAATTTGTCATTTTTGACATTTTTCATGGTGACAATTTTCATTTTTGACATTTAGCATTGTGACATTTGTCATTTGACATCTTTGACATCTTTGACATTTGCCATCTTGAAATTTGTCATTTTTGACATTTAGCATTGTGACATTTGTCATTTGACATCTTTGATATTTGCCATCTTGAAATTTGTCATTTTTGACATTTTTCATGGTGACACTTTTCATTTTTGACATTTAGCATTGTGACATTTGTCATTTGACATCTTTGACATTTGCCATCTTGAAATTTGTCATTTTTGACATTTTTCATGGTGACACTTTTCATTTTTGACATTTAGCATTGTGACATTTGTCATTTGACATCTTTGACATTTGCCTTCTTGAAATTTGTCATTATTGACATTTTTCATGGGGACACTTTTCATTTTTGACATTTAGCATTGTGACATTTGTCATTTGACATCTTTGACATTTGCCTTCTTGAAATTTGTCATTATTGACATTTTTCATGGGGACACTTTTCATTTTTGACATTTAGCATTGTGACATTTGTCATTTGACATCTTTGACATTTGCCATCTTGAAATTTGTCATTTTTGACATTTTTCGTGGTGACACTTTTCATTTTTGACATTTAGCATTGTGACATTTGTCATTTGACATCTTTGACATTTGCCATCTTGAAATTTGTCATTTTTGACATTTTTCACAGTGACACTTTTTATTTTTGACATTTAGCATTGTGACATTTGTCATTTGACATCTTAGACATTTGCCATCTTAAAATTTGTCATTTTTGACACTTTTCATTTTTGACATTTAGCATTGTGACATTTGTCATTTGACATCTTTGACATTTGCCATCTTGAAATTTGTCATTTTTGACATTTTTCATGGTGACACTTTTCATTTTTGACATTTAGCATTGTGACATTTGTCATTTGACATCTTGGACATTTGCCATCTTGAAATTTGTCATTTTTGACATTTTTCATGGTGACACTTATCATTTTTGACATTTAGCATTGTGACATTTGTCAGTTTTGACATTTGCCATCTTGAAATTTGTCATTTTTGACATTTTTCATGGTGACACTTTTTATTTTTGACATTAAGCATTGTGACATTTGTCATTTGACATCTTTGACATTTGCCATCTTGAAATTTGTCATTTTGGACATTTTTCATGGTGACACTTTTCATTTTTGACATTTAGTATTGTGACATTTGTCATTTGACATCTTTGACATTTGCCATCTTGAAATTTGTCATTTTTGACATTTTATGGTGACACTTTTCATTTTTGACATTTAGCATTGTGACATTTGTCATTTGACATCTTTGACATTTGCCATCTTGAAATTTGTCATTTTTGACATTTTTCATGGTGACACTTTTCATTTTTAACATTTAGCATTGTGACATTTGTCATTTGACATCTTTGACATTTGCCATCTTGAAATTTGTTATTTTTGACATTTTTCATGGTGACACTTTTCATTTTTGACATTTAGCATTGTGACATTTGTCATTTGACATCTTTGACATTTGTCATCTTGAAATTTGTCATTTTTGACATTTTTCATGGTGACACTTTTCATTTTTGACATTTAGCATTGTGACATTTGTCATTTGACATCTTTGACATTTGCCATCTTGAAATTTGTCATTTTTGACATTTAGCATTGTGACATTTGTCATTTGACATCTTGGACATTTGCCATCTTGAAATTTGTCATTTTTGTCATTTTTCATGGTGACACTTATCATTTTTGACATTTAGCATTGTGACATTTGTCAGTTTTGACATTTGCCATCTTGAAATTTGTCATTTTTGACTTTTTTTATGGTGACACTTTTCATTTTTGACATTTAGCATTGTGACATTTGTCATTTGACATCTTTGACATTTGCCATCTTAAAATTTGTTATTTTTGACGTTTTTCATGGTGACACCTTTCATTTTTGACATTTGTCATTTGACATCTTTGACATTTGCCATCTTGAAATTTGTCATGTTTGACATTTAGCATTGTGACATTTGTCATTTGACATCTTTGATATTTGCTATCTTGAAATTTGTCATTTTTGACATTTTTCATGGTGACACTTTTCATTTTTGACATTTAGCATTGTGACATTTGTCATTTGACATCTTTGACATTTGCCATCTTGAAATTTGTCATTTTTGACATTTTTCATGGTGACACACTTCATTTTTGACATTTAGCATTGTGACATTTGTCATTTGACATCTTTGACATTTGCCTTCTTGAAATTTGTCATTATTGACATTTTTCATGGGGACACTTTTCATTTTTGACATTTGGCATTGTGACATTTGTCATTTGACATCTTTGACATTTGCCATCTTGAAATTTGTCATTTTTGACATTTTTCGTGGTGACACTTTTCATTTTTGACATTTAGCATTGTGACATTTGTCATTTGACATCTTTGACATTTGCCATCTTGAAATTTGTTATTTTTGACATTTTTCATGGTGACACTTTTCATTTTTGACATTTAGCATTGTGACATTTGTCATTTGACATCTTTGACAATTGCCATCTTGAAATTTGTCATTTTTGACATTTTTCATGGTGACACTTTTTATTTTTGACATTTAGCATTGTGACATTTGTCAGTTTTGACATTTGCCATCTTGAAATTTGTCATTTTTGACATTTTTCATGGTGACACTTTTCATTTTTGACATTTAGCATTGTGACGTTTGTCATTTGACATCTTTGACATTTGCCATCTTGAAATTTGTTATTTTTGACATTTTTCATGGTGACACTTTTTATTTTTGACACTTAGCATTGTGAAATTTGTTATTTGACATCTTTGATATTTGCCATTTTGAAATTTGTCATTTTTGACATTTTTCATGGTGACACTTTTGATTTTTGACATTTAGAATTGTGACATTTGTCATTTGACATCTTTGACATTTGCCATCTTGAAATTTGTCATTTTTGACACTTTTCATTTTTGTCATTTAGCATTGTGACATTTGTCATTTGACATCTTTCACATTTGCCATCTTGAAATTTGTCATTTTTGACATTTTTCATGGTGACACTTATTATTTTTGACATTTAGCATTGTGACATTTGTCAGTTTTGACATTTGCCATCTTGAAATTTGTCAGTTTTGACATTTTTCATGGTGACACTTTTCATTTTTGACATTTAGCATTGTGACATTTGTCATTTGACATCTTTGACATTTGCCATCTTGAAATTTGTCATTTTTGGCATTTTTCATGGTGACACTTTTCACTTTTGACATTTAGCATTGTGACATTTGTCATTTGACATCTTTGACATTTGCCATCTTAAAATTTGTCATTTTTGACATTTTTCATGGTGACACTTTTCATTTTTGACATTTAGCATTGTGACATTTGTCATTTGACATCTTTGACATTTGTCATCTTGAAATTTGTCATTTTTGACATTTTTCATGGTGACACTTTTCATTTTTGACATTTAGCATTGTGACATTTGTCATTTGACATCTTTGACATTTGCCATCTTGAAATTTGTCATTTTTGACATTTTTCATGGTGACAATTTTCATTTTTGACATTTAGCATTGTGACATTTGTCATTTGACATCTTTGACATCTTTGACATTTGCCATCTTGAAATTTGTCATTTTTGACATTTAGCATTGTGACATTTGTCATTTGACATCTTTGATATTTGCCATCTTGAAATTTGTCATTTTTGACATTTTTCATGGTGACACTTTTCATTTTTGACATTTAGCATTGTGACATTTGTCATTTGACATCTTTGACATTTGCCATCTTGAAATTTGTCATTTTTGACATTTTTCATGGTGACACTTTTCATTTTTGACATTTAGCATTGTGACATTTGTCATTTGACATCTTTGACATTTGCCTTCTTGAAATTTGTCATTATTGACATTTTTCATGGGGACACTTTTCATTTTTGACATTTAGCATTGTGACATTTGTCATTTGACATCTTTGACATTTGCCTTCTTGAAATTTGTCATTATTGACATTTTTCATGGGGACACTTTTCATTTTTGACATTTAGCATTGTGACATTTGTCATTTGACATCTTTGACATTTGCCATCTTGAAATTTGTCATTTTTGACATTTTTCGTGGTGACACTTTTCATTTTTGACATTTAGCATTGTGACATTTGTCATTTGACATCTTTGACATTTGCCATCTTGAAATTTGTCATTTTTGACATTTTTCACAGTGACACTTTTTATTTTTGACATTTAGCATTGTGACATTTGTCATTTGACATCTTAGACATTTGCCATCTTAAAATTTGTCATTTTTGACACTTTTCATTTTTGACATTTAGCATTGTGACATTTGTCATTTGACATCTTTGACATTTGCCATCTTGAAATTTGTCATTTTTGACATTTTTCATGGTGACACTTTTCATTTTTGACATTTAGCATTGTGACATTTGTCATTTGACATCTTGGACATTTGCCATCTTGAAATTTGTCATTTTTGACATTTTTCATGGTGACACTTATCATTTTTGACATTTAGCATTGTGACATTTGTCAGTTTTGACATTTGCCATCTTGAAATTTGTCATTTTTGACATTTTTCATGGTGACACTTTTTATTTTTGACATTAAGCATTGTGACATTTGTCATTTGACATCTTTGACATTTGCCATCTTGAAATTTGTCATTTTGGACATTTTTCATGGTGACACTTTTCATTTTTGACATTTAGTATTGTGACATTTGTCATTTGACATCTTTGACATTTGCCATCTTGAAATTTGTCATTTTTGACATTTTATGGTGACACTTTTCATTTTTGACATTTAGCATTGTGACATTTGTCATTTGACATCTTTGACATTTGCCATCTTGAAATTTGTCATTTTTGACATTTTTCATGGTGACACTTTTCATTTTTAACATTTAGCATTGTGACATTTGTCATTTGACATCTTTGACATTTGCCATCTTGAAATTTGTTATTTTTGACATTTTTCATGGTGACACTTTTCATTTTTGACATTTAGCATTGTGACATTTGTCATTTGACATCTTTGACATTTGTCATCTTGAAATTTGTCATTTTTGACATTTTTCATGGTGACACTTTTCATTTTTGACATTTAGCATTGTGACATTTGTCATTTGACATCTTTGACATTTGCCATCTTGAAATTTGTCATTTTTGACATTTAGCATTGTGACATTTGTCATTTGACATCTTGGACATTTGCCATCTTGAAATTTGTCATTTTTGTCATTTTTCATGGTGACACTTATCATTTTTGACATTTAGCATTGTGACATTTGTCAGTTTTGACATTTGCCATCTTGAAATTTGTCATTTTTGACTTTTTTTATGGTGACACTTTTCATTTTTGACATTTAGCATTGTGACATTTGTCATTTGACATCTTTGACATTTGCCATCTTGAAATTTGTTATTTTTGACATTTTTCATGGTGACACTTTTCATTTTTGACATTTAGCATTGTGACATTTGTCATTTGACATCTTTGATATTTGCCATCTTGAAATTTGTCATTTTTGACATTTAGCATTGTGACATTTGTCATTTGACATCTTGGACATTTGCCATCTTGAAATTTGTCATTTTTGACATTTTTTATGGTGACACTTATCATTTTTGACATTTAGCATTGTGACATTTGTCAGTTTTGACATTTGCCATCTTAAAATTTGTCATTTTTGACATTTTTTATGGTGACACTTTTCATTTTTGACATTTAGCATTGTGACATTTGTCATTTGACATCTTTGACATTTGCCATCTTGAAATTTGTTATTTTTGACATTTTTCATGGTGACACTTTTCATTTTTGACATTAAGCATTGTGACATTTGTCATATTCGACATCTTTGACCTTTGCCATCTTGAAATTTGTCATTTTTGACATTTTTCATGGTGACACTTTTTATTTTTGACATTTAGCATTTTGACATTTGTCATTTGACATTTGCCATCTTGAAATTTGTCATTATTGACATTTTTCATGGGGAATCTTTTCATTTTTGACATTTAGCATTGTGACATTTGTCATTTGACATCTTTGACATTTGCCATCTTGAAATTTGTCATTTTTGACATTTTTCATGGTGACACTTTTCATTTTTGACATTTAGCATTGTGACATTT